>CM045919.1:7181836-7209283 GCA_025169955.1 Salix arbutifolia | reverse complement strand
TATAGTTGAAGGTAGCAGTTCTCATGGAGAGCCCTCCGAAGTGGCAACAACGAAGGGCCTTTGGTAAGTACTGGAATCATTGCTAATTACAGAGTGGTGATTTTTCTACGGAGATGATATATTTTGATAATTTCGATCCCAATTGATTGTTTTGTTTCAGGTCAACAGCGGGAAGAAACCCGAGTCCATTACCGCGGCAAGAAATGGCAAATCTTGACAAAGATGGTGATAGTCGTAAATCAGCAATGAAATCTGATGTGAAAGGCTTGGATTCTAAAGCAATCCCACAATTTCATGCTCACGTTTCTTCCTCTGAGTTTCAGGGGACGATTTCAAATTTAACGTCCTCTCGACAACAACCAACGAAGGCCCAGAAGACAGCCCATCAAATCCATATTCGCTTCGAAAAAATCTGATCTCTCTTAATGCCTTGTTCCTCAAATTATTGAGATTTAGAACCTTATGTTTGTTGAATTGTGTGGACAGAGAAGTGCGGAGAGCAGTGTCTAGAAGGAGGAGGAGGAAAAGGAAGAAGCGAAAGAAGGAGGAGGAGGAAAAGGAAGAAGCGAAAAGAGAGTGTCTAGTTCTTACAGAGGTAATTTTGAGATTGAGACTGCATTTTTCTTTTTTGATTTTTGCTTATGCTGTTTTGAGGGAAAACTTGAATGACCCTTTTCTGATAGTTGAAGGTAGCAGTTCTCATGGAGAGCCCTCCGAAGTGGCAACAACGAAGGGCCTTTGGTAAGTACTGGAATCATTGCTAATTACAGAGTGGTGATTTTTCTACGGAGATGATATATTTTGATAATTTCGATCCCAATTGATTGTTTTGTTTCAGGTCAACAGCGGGAAGAAACCCGAGTCCATTACCGCGGCAAGAAATGGCAAATCTTGACAAAGATGGTGATAGTCGTAAATCAGCAATGAAATCTGATGTGAAAGGCTTGGATTCTAAAGCAATCCCACAATTTCATGCTCACGTTTCTTCCTCTGAGTTTCAGGGGACGATTTCAAATTTAACGTCCTCTCGACAACAACCAACGAAGGCCCAGAAGACAGCCCATCAAATCCATATTCGCTTCGAAAAAATCTGATCTCTCTTAATGCCTTGTTCCTCAAATTATTGAGATTTAGAACCTTATGTTTGTTGAATTGTGTGGACAGAGAAGTGCGGAGAGCAGTGTCTAGAAGGAGGAGGAGGAAAAGGAAGAAGCGAAAGAAGGAGGAGGAGGAAAAGGAAGAAGCGAAAAGAGAGTGTCTAGTTCTTACAGAGGTAATTTTGAGATTGAGACTGCATTTTTCTTTTTTGATTTTTGCTTATGCTGTTTTGAGGGAAAACTTGAATGACCCTTTTCTGATAGTTGAAGGTAGCAGTTCTCATGGAGAGCCCTCCGAAGTGGCAACAACGAAGGGCCTTTGGTAAGTACTGGAATCATTGCTAATTACAGAGTGGTGATTTTTCTACGGAGATGATATATTTTGATAATTTCGATCCCAATTGATTGTTTTGTTTCAGGTCAACAGCGGGAAGAAACCCGAGTCCATTACCGCGGCAAGAAATGGCAAATCTTGACAAAGATGGTGATAGTCGTAAATCAGCAATGAAATCTGATGTGAAAGGCTTGGATTCTAAAGCAATCCCACAATTTCATGCTCACGTTTCTTCCTCTGAGTTTCAGGGGACGATTTCAAATTTAACGTCCTCTCGACAACAACCAACGAAGGCCCAGAAGACAGCCCATCAAATCCATATTCGCTTCGAAAAAATCTGATCTCTCTTAATGCCTTGTTCCTCAAATTATTGAGATTTAGAACCTTATGTTTGTTGAATTGTGTGGACAGAGAAGTGCGGAGAGCAGTGTCTAGAAGGAGGAGGAGGAAAAGGAAGAAGCGAAAGAAGGAGGAGGAGGAAAAGGAAGAAGCGAAAAGAGAGTGTCTAGTTCTTACAGAGGTAATTTTGAGATTGAGACTGCATTTTTCTTTTTTGATTTTTGCTTATGCTGTTTTGAGGGAAAACTTGAATGACCCTTTTCTGATAGTTGAAGGTAGCAGTTCTCATGGAGAGCCCTCCGAAGTGGCAACAACGAAGGGCCTTTGGTAAGTACTGGAATCATTGCTAATTACAGAGTGGTGATTTTTCTACGGAGATGATATATTTTGATAATTTCGATCCCAATTGATTGTTTTGTTTCAGGTCAACAGCGGGAAGAAACCCGAGTCCATTACCGCGGCAAGAAATGGCAAATCTTGACAAAGATGGTGATAGTCGTAAATCAGCAATGAAATCTGATGTGAAAGGCTTGGATTCTAAAGCAATCCCACAATTTCATGCTCACGTTTCTTCCTCTGAGTTTCAGGGGACGATTTCAAATTTAACGTCCTCTCGACAACAACCAACGAAGGCCCAGAAGACAGCCCATCAAATCCATATTCGCTTCGAAAAAATCTGATCTCTCTTAATGCCTTGTTCCTCAAATTATTGAGATTTAGAACCTTATGTTTGTTGAATTGTGTGGACAGAGAAGTGCGGAGAGCAGTGTCTAGAAGGAGGAGGAGGAAAAGGAAGAAGCGAAAGAAGGAGGAGGAGGAAAAGGAAGAAGCGAAAAGAGAGTGTCTAGTTCTTACAGAGGTAATTTTGAGATTGAGACTGCATTTTTCTTTTTTGATTTTTGCTTATGCTGTTTTGAGGGAAAACTTGAATGACCCTTTTCTGATAGTTGAAGGTAGCAGTTCTCATGGAGAGCCCTCCGAAGTGGCAACAACGAAGGGCCTTTGGTAAGTACTGGAATCATTGCTAATTACAGAGTGGTGATTTTTCTACGGAGATGATATATTTTGATAATTTCGATCCCAATTGATTGTTTTGTTTCAGGTCAACAGCGGGAAGAAACCCGAGTCCATTACCGCGGCAAGAAATGGCAAATCTTGACAAAGATGGTGATAGTCGTAAATCAGCAATGAAATCTGATGTGAAAGGCTTGGATTCTAAAGCAATCCCACAATTTCATGCTCACGTTTCTTCCTCTGAGTTTCAGGGGACGATTTCAAATTTAACGTCCTCTCGACAACAACCAACGAAGGCCCAGAAGACAGCCCATCAAATCCATATTCGCTTCGAAAAAATCTGATCTCTCTTAATGCCTTGTTCCTCAAATTATTGAGATTTAGAACCTTATGTTTGTTGAATTGTGTGGACAGAGAAGTGCGGAGAGCAGTGTCTAGAAGGAGGAGGAGGAAAAGGAAGAAGCGAAAGAAGGAGGAGGAGGAAAAGGAAGAAGCGAAAAGAGAGTGTCTAGTTCTTACAGAGGTAATTTTGAGATTGAGACTGCATTTTTCTTTTTTGATTTTTGCTTATGCTGTTTTGAGGGAAAACTTGAATGACCCTTTTCTGATAGTTGAAGGTAGCAGTTCTCATGGAGAGCCCTCCGAAGTGGCAACAACGAAGGGCCTTTGGTAAGTACTGGAATCATTGCTAATTACAGAGTGGTGATTTTTCTACGGAGATGATATATTTTGATAATTTCGATCCCAATTGATTGTTTTGTTTCAGGTCAACAGCGGGAAGAAACCCGAGTCCATTACCGCGGCAAGAAATGGCAAATCTTGACAAAGATGGTGATAGTCGTAAATCAGCAATGAAATCTGATGTGAAAGGCTTGGATTCTAAAGCAATCCCACAATTTCATGCTCACGTTTCTTCCTCTGAGTTTCAGGGGACGATTTCAAATTTAACGTCCTCTCGACAACAACCAACGAAGGCCCAGAAGACAGCCCATCAAATCCATATTCGCTTCGAAAAAATCTGATCTCTCTTAATGCCTTGTTCCTCAAATTATTGAGATTTAGAACCTTATGTTTGTTGAATTGTGTGGACAGAGAAGTGCGGAGAGCAGTGTCTAGAAGGAGGAGGAGGAAAAGGAAGAAGCGAAAGAAGGAGGAGGAGGAAAAGGAAGAAGCGAAAAGAGAGTGTCTAGTTCTTACAGAGGTAATTTTGAGATTGAGACTGCATTTTTCTTTTTTGATTTTTGCTTATGCTGTTTTGAGGGAAAACTTGAATGACCCTTTTCTGATAGTTGAAGGTAGCAGTTCTCATGGAGAGCCCTCCGAAGTGGCAACAACGAAGGGCCTTTGGTAAGTACTGGAATCATTGCTAATTACAGAGTGGTGATTTTTCTACGGAGATGATATATTTTGATAATTTCGATCCCAATTGATTGTTTTGTTTCAGGTCAACAGCGGGAAGAAACCCGAGTCCATTACCGCGGCAAGAAATGGCAAATCTTGACAAAGATGGTGATAGTCGTAAATCAGCAATGAAATCTGATGTGAAAGGCTTGGATTCTAAAGCAATCCCACAATTTCATGCTCACGTTTCTTCCTCTGAGTTTCAGGGGACGATTTCAAATTTAACGTCCTCTCGACAACAACCAACGAAGGCCCAGAAGACAGCCCATCAAATCCATATTCGCTTCGAAAAAATCTGATCTCTCTTAATGCCTTGTTCCTCAAATTATTGAGATTTAGAACCTTATGTTTGTTGAATTGTGTGGACAGAGAAGTGCGGAGAGCAGTGTCTAGAAGGAGGAGGAGGAAAAGGAAGAAGCGAAAGAAGGAGGAGGAGGAAAAGGAAGAAGCGAAAAGAGAGTGTCTAGTTCTTACAGAGGTAATTTTGAGATTGAGACTGCATTTTTCTTTTTTGATTTTTGCTTATGCTGTTTTGAGGGAAAACTTGAATGACCCTTTTCTGATAGTTGAAGGTAGCAGTTCTCATGGAGAGCCCTCCGAAGTGGCAACAACGAAGGGCCTTTGGTAAGTACTGGAATCATTGCTAATTACAGAGTGGTGATTTTTCTACGGAGATGATATATTTTGATAATTTCGATCCCAATTGATTGTTTTGTTTCAGGTCAACAGCGGGAAGAAACCCGAGTCCATTACCGCGGCAAGAAATGGCAAATCTTGACAAAGATGGTGATAGTCGTAAATCAGCAATGAAATCTGATGTGAAAGGCTTGGATTCTAAAGCAATCCCACAATTTCATGCTCACGTTTCTTCCTCTGAGTTTCAGGGGACGATTTCAAATTTAACGTCCTCTCGACAACAACCAACGAAGGCCCAGAAGACAGCCCATCAAATCCATATTCGCTTCGAAAAAATCTGATCTCTCTTAATGCCTTGTTCCTCAAATTATTGAGATTTAGAACCTTATGTTTGTTGAATTGTGTGGACAGAGAAGTGCGGAGAGCAGTGTCTAGAAGGAGGAGGAGGAAAAGGAAGAAGCGAAAGAAGGAGGAGGAGGAAAAGGAAGAAGCGAAAAGAGAGTGTCTAGTTCTTACAGAGGTAATTTTGAGATTGAGACTGCATTTTTCTTTTTTGATTTTTGCTTATGCTGTTTTGAGGGAAAACTTGAATGACCCTTTTCTGATAGTTGAAGGTAGCAGTTCTCATGGAGAGCCCTCCGAAGTGGCAACAACGAAGGGCCTTTGGTAAGTACTGGAATCATTGCTAATTACAGAGTGGTGATTTTTCTACGGAGATGATATATTTTGATAATTTCGATCCCAATTGATTGTTTTGTTTCAGGTCAACAGCGGGAAGAAACCCGAGTCCATTACCGCGGCAAGAAATGGCAAATCTTGACAAAGATGGTGATAGTCGTAAATCAGCAATGAAATCTGATGTGAAAGGCTTGGATTCTAAAGCAATCCCACAATTTCATGCTCACGTTTCTTCCTCTGAGTTTCAGGGGACGATTTCAAATTTAACGTCCTCTCGACAACAACCAACGAAGGCCCAGAAGACAGCCCATCAAATCCATATTCGCTTCGAAAAAATCTGATCTCTCTTAATGCCTTGTTCCTCAAATTATTGAGATTTAGAACCTTATGTTTGTTGAATTGTGTGGACAGAGAAGTGCGGAGAGCAGTGTCTAGAAGGAGGAGGAGGAAAAGGAAGAAGCGAAAGAAGGAGGAGGAGGAAAAGGAAGAAGCGAAAAGAGAGTGTCTAGTTCTTACAGAGGTAATTTTGAGATTGAGACTGCATTTTTCTTTTTTGATTTTTGCTTATGCTGTTTTGAGGGAAAACTTGAATGACCCTTTTCTGATAGTTGAAGGTAGCAGTTCTCATGGAGAGCCCTCCGAAGTGGCAACAACGAAGGGCCTTTGGTAAGTACTGGAATCATTGCTAATTACAGAGTGGTGATTTTTCTACGGAGATGATATATTTTGATAATTTCGATCCCAATTGATTGTTTTGTTTCAGGTCAACAGCGGGAAGAAACCCGAGTCCATTACCGCGGCAAGAAATGGCAAATCTTGACAAAGATGGTGATAGTCGTAAATCAGCAATGAAATCTGATGTGAAAGGCTTGGATTCTAAAGCAATCCCACAATTTCATGCTCACGTTTCTTCCTCTGAGTTTCAGGGGACGATTTCAAATTTAACGTCCTCTCGACAACAACCAACGAAGGCCCAGAAGACAGCCCATCAAATCCATATTCGCTTCGAAAAAATCTGATCTCTCTTAATGCCTTGTTCCTCAAATTATTGAGATTTAGAACCTTATGTTTGTTGAATTGTGTGGACAGAGAAGTGCGGAGAGCAGTGTCTAGAAGGAGGAGGAGGAAAAGGAAGAAGCGAAAGAAGGAGGAGGAGGAAAAGGAAGAAGCGAAAAGAGAGTGTCTAGTTCTTACAGAGGTAATTTTGAGATTGAGACTGCATTTTTCTTTTTTGATTTTTGCTTATGCTGTTTTGAGGGAAAACTTGAATGACCCTTTTCTGATAGTTGAAGGTAGCAGTTCTCATGGAGAGCCCTCCGAAGTGGCAACAACGAAGGGCCTTTGGTAAGTACTGGAATCATTGCTAATTACAGAGTGGTGATTTTTCTACGGAGATGATATATTTTGATAATTTCGATCCCAATTGATTGTTTTGTTTCAGGTCAACAGCGGGAAGAAACCCGAGTCCATTACCGCGGCAAGAAATGGCAAATCTTGACAGAGATGGTGATAGTCGTAAATCAGCAATGAAATCTGATGTGAAAGGCTTGGATTCTAAAGCAATCCCACAATTTCATGCTCACGTTTCTTCCTCTGAGTTTCAGGGGACGATTTCAAATTTAACGTCCTCTCGACAACAACCAACGAAGGCCCAGAAGACAGCCCATCAAATCCATATTCGCTTCGAAAAAATCTGATCTCTCTTAATGCCTTGTTCCTCAAATTATTGAGATTTAGAACCTTATGTTTGTTGAATTGTGTGGACAGAGAAGTGCGGAGAGCAGTGTCTAGAAGGAGGAGGAGGAAAAGGAAGAAGCGAAAGAAGGAGGAGGAGGAAAAGGAAGAAGCGAAAAGAGAGTGTCTAGTTCTTACAGAGGTAATTTTGAGATTGAGACTGCATTTTTCTTTTTTGATTTTTGCTTATGCTGTTTTGAGGGAAAACTTGAATGACCCTTTTCTGATAGTTGAAGGTAGCAGTTCTCATGGAGAGCCCTCCGAAGTGGCAACAACGAAGGGCCTTTGGTAAGTACTGGAATCATTGCTAATTACAGAGTGGTGATTTTTCTACGGAGATGATATATTTTGATAATTTCGATCCCAATTGATTGTTTTGTTTCAGGTCAACAGCGGGAAGAAACCCGAGTCCATTACCGCGGCAAGAAATGGCAAATCTTGACAGAGATGGTGATAGTCGTAAATCAGCAATGAAATCTGATGTGAAAGGCTTGGATTCTAAAGCAATCCCACAATTTCATGCTCACGTTTCTTCCTCTGAGTTTCAGGGGACGATTTCAAATTTAACGTCCTCTCGACAACAACCAACGAAGGCCCAGAAGACAGCCCATCAAATCCATATTCGCTTCGAAAAAATCTGATCTCTCTTAATGCCTTGTTCCTCAAATTATTGAGATTTAGAACCTTATGTTTGTTGAATTGTGTGGACAGAGAAGTGCGGAGAGCAGTGTCTAGAAGGAGGAGGAGGAAAAGGAAGAAGCGAAAGAAGGAGGAGGAGGAAAAGGAAGAAGCGAAAAGAGAGTGTCTAGTTCTTACAGAGGTAATTTTGAGATTGAGACTGCATTTTTCTTTTTTGATTTTTGCTTATGCTGTTTTGAGGGAAAACTTGAATGACCCTTTTCTGATAGTTGAAGGTAGCAGTTCTCATGGAGAGCCCTCCGAAGTGGCAACAACGAAGGGCCTTTGGTAAGTACTGGAATCATTGCTAATTACAGAGTGGTGATTTTTCTACGGAGATGATATATTTTGATAATTTCGATCCCAATTGATTGTTTTGTTTCAGGTCAACAGCGGGAAGAAACCCGAGTCCATTACCGCGGCAAGAAATGGCAAATCTTGACAGAGATGGTGATAGTCGTAAATCAGCAATGAAATCTGATGTGAAAGGCTTGGATTCTAAAGCAATCCCACAATTTCATGCTCACGTTTCTTCCTCTGAGTTTCAGGGGACGATTTCAAATTTAACGTCCTCTCGACAACAACCAACGAAGGCCCAGAAGACAGCCCATCAAATCCATATTCGCTTCGAAAAAATCTGATCTCTCTTAATGCCTTGTTCCTCAAATTATTGAGATTTAGAACCTTATGTTTGTTGAATTGTGTGGACAGAGAAGTGCGGAGAGCAGTGTCTAGAAGGAGGAGGAGGAAAAGGAAGAAGCGAAAGAAGGAGGAGGAGGAAAAGGAAGAAGCGAAAAGAGAGTGTCTAGTTCTTACAGAGGTAATTTTGAGATTGAGACTGCATTTTTCTTTTTTGATTTTTGCTTATGCTGTTTTGAGGGAAAACTTGAATGACCCTTTTCTGATAGTTGAAGGTAGCAGTTCTCATGGAGAGCCCTCCGAAGTGGCAACAACGAAGGGCCTTTGGTAAGTACTGGAATCATTGCTAATTACAGAGTGGTGATTTTTCTACGGAGATGATATATTTTGATAATTTCGATCCCAATTGATTGTTTTGTTTCAGGTCAACAGCGGGAAGAAACCCGAGTCCATTACCGCGGCAAGAAATGGCAAATCTTGACAGAGATGGTGATAGTCGTAAATCAGCAATGAAATCTGATGTGAAAGGCTTGGATTCTAAAGCAATCCCACAATTTCATGCTCACGTTTCTTCCTCTGAGTTTCAGGGGACGATTTCAAATTTAACGTCCTCTCGACAACAACCAACGAAGGCCCAGAAGACAGCCCATCAAATCCATATTCGCTTCGAAAAAATCTGATCTCTCTTAATGCCTTGTTCCTCAAATTATTGAGATTTAGAACCTTAATGTTTGTTGAATTGTGTGGACAGAGAAGTGCGGAGAGCAGTGTCTAGAAGGAGGAGGAGGAAAAGGAAGAAGCGAAAGAAGGAGGAGGAGGAAAAGGAAGAAGCGAAAAGAGAGTGTCTAGTTCTTACAGAGGTAATTTTGAGATTGAGACTGCATTTTTCTTTTTTGATTTTTGCTTATGCTGTTTTGAGGGAAAACTTGAATGACCCTTTTCTGATAGTTGAAGGTAGCAGTTCTCATGGAGAGCCCTCCGAAGTGGCAACAACGAAGGGCCTTTGGTAAGTACTGGAATCATTGCTAATTACAGAGTGGTGATTTTTCTACGGAGATGATATATTTTGATAATTTCGATCCCAATTGATTGTTTTGTTTCAGGTCAACAGCGGGAAGAAACCCGAGTCCATTACCGCGGCAAGAAATGGCAAATCTTGACAGAGATGGTGATAGTCGTAAATCAGCAATGAAATCTGATGTGAAAGGCTTGGATTCTAAAGCAATCCCACAATTTCATGCTCACGTTTCTTCCTCTGAGTTTCAGGGGACGATTTCAAATTTAACGTCCTCTCGACAACAACCAACGAAGGCCCAGAAGACAGCCCATCAAATCCATATTCGCTTCGAAAAAATCTGATCTCTCTTAATGCCTTGTTCCTCAAATTATTGAGATTTAGAACCTTAATGTTTGTTGAATTGTGTGGACAGAGAAGTGCGGAGAGCAGTGTCTAGAAGGAGGAGGAGGAAAAGGAAGAAGCGAAAGAAGGAGGAGGAGGAAAAGGAAGAAGCGAAAAGAGAGTGTCTAGTTCTTACAGAGGTAATTTTGAGATTGAGACTGCATTTTTCTTTTTTGATTTTTGCTTATGCTGTTTTGAGGGAAAACTTGAATGACCCTTTTCTGATAGTTGAAGGTAGCAGTTCTCATGGAGAGCCCTCCGAAGTGGCAACAACGAAGGGCCTTTGGTAAGTACTGGAATCATTGCTAATTACAGAGTGGTGATTTTTCTACGGAGATGATATATTTTGATAATTTCGATCCCAATTGATTGTTTTGTTTCAGGTCAACAGCGGGAAGAAACCCGAGTCCATTACCGCGGCAAGAAATGGCAAATCTTGACAGAGATGGTGATAGTCGTAAATCAGCAATGAAATCTGATGTGAAAGGCTTGGATTCTAAAGCAATCCCACAATTTCATGCTCACGTTTCTTCCTCTGAGTTTCAGGGGACGATTTCAAATTTAACGTCCTCTCGACAACAACCAACGAAGGCCCAGAAGACAGCCCATCAAATCCATATTCGCTTCGAAAAAATCTGATCTCTCTTAATGCCTTGTTCCTCAAATTATTGAGATTTAGAACCTTAATGTTTGTTGAATTGTGTGGACAGAGAAGTGCGGAGAGCAGTGTCTAGAAGGAGGAGGAGGAAAAGGAAGAAGCGAAAGAAGGAGGAGGAGGAAAAGGAAGAAGCGAAAAGAGAGTGTCTAGTTCTTACAGAGGTAATTTTGAGATTGAGACTGCATTTTTCTTTTTTGATTTTTGCTTATGCTGTTTTGAGGGAAAACTTGAATGACCCTTTTCTGATAGTTGAAGGTAGCAGTTCTCATGGAGAGCCCTCCGAAGTGGCAACAACGAAGGGCCTTTGGTAAGTACTGGAATCATTGCTAATTACAGAGTGGTGATTTTTCTACGGAGATGATATATTTTGATAATTTCGATCCCAATTGATTGTTTTGTTTCAGGTCAACAGCGGGAAGAAACCCGAGTCCATTACCGCGGCAAGAAATGGCAAATCTTGACAGAGATGGTGATAGTCGTAAATCAGCAATGAAATCTGATGTGAAAGGCTTGGATTCTAAAGCAATCCCACAATTTCATGCTCACGTTTCTTCCTCTGAGTTTCAGGGGACGATTTCAAATTTAACGTCCTCTCGACAACAACCAACGAAGGCCCAGAAGACAGCCCATCAAATCCATATTCGCTTCGAAAAAATCTGATCTCTCTTAATGCCTTGTTCCTCAAATTATTGAGATTTAGAACCTTAATGTTTGTTGAATTGTGTGGACAGAGAAGTGCGGAGAGCAGTGTCTAGAAGGAGGAGGAGGAAAAGGAAGAAGCGAAAGAAGGAGGAGGAGGAAAAGGAAGAAGCGAAAAGAGAGTGTCTAGTTCTTACAGAGGTAATTTTGAGATTGAGACTGCATTTTTCTTTTTTGATTTTTGCTTATGCTGTTTTGAGGGAAAACTTGAATGACCCTTTTCTGATAGTTGAAGGTAGCAGTTCTCATGGAGAGCCCTCCGAAGTGGCAACAACGAAGGGCCTTTGGTAAGTACTGGAATCATTGCTAATTACAGAGTGGTGATTTTTCTACGGAGATGATATATTTTGATAATTTCGATCCCAATTGATTGTTTTGTTTCAGGTCAACAGCGGGAAGAAACCCGAGTCCATTACCGCGGCAAGAAATGGCAAATCTTGACAGAGATGGTGATAGTCGTAAATCAGCAATGAAATCTGATGTGAAAGGCTTGGATTCTAAAGCAATCCCACAATTTCATGCTCACGTTTCTTCCTCTGAGTTTCAGGGGACGATTTCAAATTTAACGTCCTCTCGACAACAACCAACGAAGGCCCAGAAGACAGCCCATCAAATCCATATTCGCTTCGAAAAAATCTGATCTCTCTTAATGCCTTGTTCCTCAAATTATTGAGATTTAGAACCTTAATGTTTGTTGAATTGTGTGGACAGAGAAGTGCGGAGAGCAGTGTCTAGAAGGAGGAGGAGGAAAAGGAAGAAGCGAAAGAAGGAGGAGGAGGAAAAGGAAGAAGCGAAAAGAGAGTGTCTAGTTCTTACAGAGGTAATTTTGAGATTGAGACTGCATTTTTCTTTTTTGATTTTTGCTTATGCTGTTTTGAGGGAAAACTTGAATGACCCTTTTCTGATAGTTGAAGGTAGCAGTTCTCATGGAGAGCCCTCCGAAGTGGCAACAACGAAGGGCCTTTGGTAAGTACTGGAATCATTGCTAATTACAGAGTGGTGATTTTTCTACGGAGATGATATATTTTGATAATTTCGATCCCAATTGATTGTTTTGTTTCAGGTCAACAGCGGGAAGAAACCCGAGTCCATTACCGCGGCAAGAAATGGCAAATCTTGACAGAGATGGTGATAGTCGTAAATCAGCAATGAAATCTGATGTGAAAGGCTTGGATTCTAAAGCAATCCCACAATTTCATGCTCACGTTTCTTCCTCTGAGTTTCAGGGGACGATTTCAAATTTAACGTCCTCTCGACAACAACCAACGAAGGCCCAGAAGACAGCCCATCAAATCCATATTCGCTTCGAAAAAATCTGATCTCTCTTAATGCCTTGTTCCTCAAATTATTGAGATTTAGAACCTTAATGTTTGTTGAATTGTGTGGACAGAGAAGTGCGGAGAGCAGTGTCTAGAAGGAGGAGGAGGAAAAGGAAGAAGCGAAAGAAGGAGGAGGAGGAAAAGGAAGAAGCGAAAAGAGAGTGTCTAGTTCTTACAGAGGTAATTTTGAGATTGAGACTGCATTTTTCTTTTTTGATTTTTGCTTATGCTGTTTTGAGGGAAAACTTGAATGACCCTTTTCTGATAGTTGAAGGTAGCAGTTCTCATGGAGAGCCCTCCGAAGTGGCAACAACGAAGGGCCTTTGGTAAGTACTGGAATCATTGCTAATTACAGAGTGGTGATTTTTCTACGGAGATGATATATTTTGATAATTTCGATCCCAATTGATTGTTTTGTTTCAGGTCAACAGCGGGAAGAAACCCGAGTCCATTACCGCGGCAAGAAATGGCAAATCTTGACAAAGATGGTGATAGTCGTAAATCAGCAATGAAATCTGATGTGAAAGGCTTGGATTCTAAAGCAATCCCACAATTTCATGCTCACGTTTCTTCCTCTGAGTTTCAGGGGACGATTTCAAATTTAACGTCCTCTCGACAACAACCAACGAAGGCCCAGAAGACAGCCCATCAAATCCATATTCGCTTCGAAAAAATCTGATCTCTCTTAATGCCTTGTTCCTCAAATTATTGAGATTTAGAACCTTATGTTTGTTGAATTGTGTGGACAGAGAAGTGCGGAGAGCAGTGTCTAGAAGGAGGAGGAGGAAAAGGAAGAAGCGAAAGAAGGAGGAGGAGGAAAAGGAAGAAGCGAAAAGAGAGTGTCTAGTTCTTACAGAGGTAATTTTGAGATTGAGACTGCATTTTTCTTTTTTGATTTTTGCTTATGCTGTTTTGAGGGAAAACTTGAATGACCCTTTTCTGATAGTTGAAGGTAGCAGTTCTCATGGAGAGCCCTCCGAAGTGGCAACAACGAAGGGCCTTTGGTAAGTACTGGAATCATTGCTAATTACAGAGTGGTGATTTTTCTACGGAGATGATATATTTTGATAATTTCGATCCCAATTGATTGTTTTGTTTCAGGTCAACAGCGGGAAGAAACCCGAGTCCATTACCGCGGCAAGAAATGGCAAATCTTGACAAAGATGGTGATAGTCGTAAATCAGCAATGAAATCTGATGTGAAAGGCTTGGATTCTAAAGCAATCCCACAATTTCATGCTCACGTTTCTTCCTCTGAGTTTCAGGGGACGATTTCAAATTTAACGTCCTCTCGACAACAACCAACGAAGGCCCAGAAGACAGCCCATCAAATCCATATTCGCTTCGAAAAAATCTGATCTCTCTTAATGCCTTGTTCCTCAAATTATTGAGATTTAGAACCTTATGTTTGTTGAATTGTGTGGACAGAGAAGTGCGGAGAGCAGTGTCTAGAAGGAGGAGGAGGAAAAGGAAGAAGCGAAAGAAGGAGGAGGAGGAAAAGGAAGAAGCGAAAAGAGAGTGTCTAGTTCTTACAGAGGTAATTTTGAGATTGAGACTGCATTTTTCTTTTTTGATTTTTGCTTATGCTGTTTTGAGGGAAAACTTGAATGACCCTTTTCTGATAGTTGAAGGTAGCAGTTCTCATGGAGAGCCCTCCGAAGTGGCAACAACGAAGGGCCTTTGGTAAGTACTGGAATCATTGCTAATTACAGAGTGGTGATTTTTCTACGGAGATGATATATTTTGATAATTTCGATCCCAATTGATTGTTTTGTTTCAGGTCAACAGCGGGAAGAAACCCGAGTCCATTACCGCGGCAAGAAATGGCAAATCTTGACAAAGATGGTGATAGTCGTAAATCAGCAATGAAATCTGATGTGAAAGGCTTGGATTCTAAAGCAATCCCACAATTTCATGCTCACGTTTCTTCCTCTGAGTTTCAGGGGACGATTTCAAATTTAACGTCCTCTCGACAACAACCAACGAAGGCCCAGAAGACAGCCCATCAAATCCATATTCGCTTCGAAAAAATCTGATCTCTCTTAATGCCTTGTTCCTCAAATTATTGAGATTTAGAACCTTATGTTTGTTGAATTGTGTGGACAGAGAAGTGCGGAGAGCAGTGTCTAGAAGGAGGAGGAGGAAAAGGAAGAAGCGAAAGAAGGAGGAGGAGGAAAAGGAAGAAGCGAAAAGAGAGTGTCTAGTTCTTACAGAGGTAATTTTGAGATTGAGACTGCATTTTTCTTTTTTGATTTTTGCTTATGCTGTTTTGAGGGAAAACTTGAATGACCCTTTTCTGATAGTTGAAGGTAGCAGTTCTCATGGAGAGCCCTCCGAAGTGGCAACAACGAAGGGCCTTTGGTAAGTACTGGAATCATTGCTAATTACAGAGTGGTGATTTTTCTACGGAGATGATATATTTTGATAATTTCGATCCCAATTGATTGTTTTGTTTCAGGTCAACAGCGGGAAGAAACCCGAGTCCATTACCGCGGCAAGAAATGGCAAATCTTGACAAAGATGGTGATAGTCGTAAATCAGCAATGAAATCTGATGTGAAAGGCTTGGATTCTAAAGCAATCCCACAATTTCATGCTCACGTTTCTTCCTCTGAGTTTCAGGGGACGATTTCAAATTTAACGTCCTCTCGACAACAACCAACGAAGGCCCAGAAGACAGCCCATCAAATCCATATTCGCTTCGAAAAAATCTGATCTCTCTTAATGCCTTGTTCCTCAAATTATTGAGATTTAGAACCTTATGTTTGTTGAATTGTGTGGACAGAGAAGTGCGGAGAGCAGTGTCTAGAAGGAGGAGGAGGAAAAGGAAGAAGCGAAAGAAGGAGGAGGAGGAAAAGGAAGAAGCGAAAAGAGAGTGTCTAGTTCTTACAGAGGTAATTTTGAGATTGAGACTGCATTTTTCTTTTTTGATTTTTGCTTATGCTGTTTTGAGGGAAAACTTGAATGACCCTTTTCTGATAGTTGAAGGTAGCAGTTCTCATGGAGAGCCCTCCGAAGTGGCAACAACGAAGGGCCTTTGGTAAGTACTGGAATCATTGCTAATTACAGAGTGGTGATTTTTCTACGGAGATGATATATTTTGATAATTTCGATCCCAATTGATTGTTTTGTTTCAGGTCAACAGCGGGAAGAAACCCGAGTCCATTACCGCGGCAAGAAATGGCAAATCTTGACAAAGATGGTGATAGTCGTAAATCAGCAATGAAATCTGATGTGAAAGGCTTGGATTCTAAAGCAATCCCACAATTTCATGCTCACGTTTCTTCCTCTGAGTTTCAGGGGACGATTTCAAATTTAACGTCCTCTCGACAACAACCAACGAAGGCCCAGAAGACAGCCCATCAAATCCATATTCGCTTCGAAAAAATCTGATCTCTCTTAATGCCTTGTTCCTCAAATTATTGAGATTTAGAACCTTATGTTTGTTGAATTGTGTGGACAGAGAAGTGCGGAGAGCAGTGTCTAGAAGGAGGAGGAGGAAAAGGAAGAAGCGAAAGAAGGAGGAGGAGGAAAAGGAAGAAGCGAAAAGAGAGTGTCTAGTTCTTACAGAGGTAATTTTGAGATTGAGACTGCATTTTTCTTTTTTGATTTTTGCTTATGCTGTTTTGAGGGAAAACTTGAATGACCCTTTTCTGATAGTTGAAGGTAGCAGTTCTCATGGAGAGCCCTCCGAAGTGGCAACAACGAAGGGCCTTTGGTAAGTACTGGAATCATTGCTAATTACAGAGTGGTGATTTTTCTACGGAGATGATATATTTTGATAATTTCGATCCCAATTGATTGTTTTGTTTCAGGTCAACAGCGGGAAGAAACCCGAGTCCATTACCGCGGCAAGAAATGGCAAATCTTGACAAAGATGGTGATAGTCGTAAATCAGCAATGAAATCTGATGTGAAAGGCTTGGATTCTAAAGCAATCCCACAATTTCATGCTCACGTTTCTTCCTCTGAGTTTCAGGGGACGATTTCAAATTTAACGTCCTCTCGACAACAACCAACGAAGGCCCAGAAGACAGCCCATCAAATCCATATTCGCTTCGAAAAAATCTGATCTCTCTTAATGCCTTGTTCCTCAAATTATTGAGATTTAGAACCTTATGTTTGTTGAATTGTGTGGACAGAGAAGTGCGGAGAGCAGTGTCTAGAAGGAGGAGGAGGAAAAGGAAGAAGCGAAAGAAGGAGGAGGAGGAAAAGGAAGAAGCGAAAAGAGAGTGTCTAGTTCTTACAGAGGTAATTTTGAGATTGAGACTGCATTTTTCTTTTTTGATTTTTGCTTATGCTGTTTTGAGGGAAAACTTGAATGACCCTTTTCTGATAGTTGAAGGTAGCAGTTCTCATGGAGAGCCCTCCGAAGTGGCAACAACGAAGGGCCTTTGGTAAGTACTGGAATCATTGCTAATTACAGAGTGGTGATTTTTCTACGGAGATGATATATTTTGATAATTTCGATCCCAATTGATTGTTTTGTTTCAGGTCAACAGCGGGAAGAAACCCGAGTCCATTACCGCGGCAAGAAATGGCAAATCTTGACAAAGATGGTGATAGTCGTAAATCAGCAATGAAATCTGATGTGAAAGGCTTGGATTCTAAAGCAATCCCACAATTTCATGCTCACGTTTCTTCCTCTGAGTTTCAGGGGACGATTTCAAATTTAACGTCCTCTCGACAACAACCAACGAAGGCCCAGAAGACAGCCCATCAAATCCATATTCGCTTCGAAAAAATCTGATCTCTCTTAATGCCTTGTTCCTCAAATTATTGAGATTTAGAACCTTATGTTTGTTGAATTGTGTGGACAGAGAAGTGCGGAGAGCAGTGTCTAGAAGGAGGAGGAGGAAAAGGAAGAAGCGAAAGAAGGAGGAGGAGGAAAAGGAAGAAGCGAAAAGAGAGTGTCTAGTTCTTACAGAGGTAATTTTGAGATTGAGACTGCATTTTTCTTTTTTGATTTTTGCTTATGCTGTTTTGAGGGAAAACTTGAATGACCCTTTTCTGATAGTTGAAGGTAGCAGTTCTCATGGAGAGCCCTCCGAAGTGGCAACAACGAAGGGCCTTTGGTAAGTACTGGAATCATTGCTAATTACAGAGTGGTGATTTTTCTACGGAGATGATATATTTTGATAATTTCGATCCCAATTGATTGTTTTGTTTCAGGTCAACAGCGGGAAGAAACCCGAGTCCATTACCGCGGCAAGAAATGGCAAATCTTGACAAAGATGGTGATAGTCGTAAATCAGCAATGAAATCTGATGTGAAAGGCTTGGATTCTAAAGCAATCCCACAATTTCATGCTCACGTTTCTTCCTCTGAGTTTCAGGGGACGATTTCAAATTTAACGTCCTCTCGACAACAACCAACGAAGGCCCAGAAGACAGCCCATCAAATCCATATTCGCTTCGAAAAAATCTGATCTCTCTTAATGCCTTGTTCCTCAAATTATTGAGATTTAGAACCTTATGTTTGTTGAATTGTGTGGACAGAGAAGTGCGGAGAGCAGTGTCTAGAAGGAGGAGGAGGAAAAGGAAGAAGCGAAAGAAGGAGGAGGAGGAAAAGGAAGAAGCGAAAAGAGAGTGTCTAGTTCTTACAGAGGTAATTTTGAGATTGAGACTGCATTTTTCTTTTTTGATTTTTGCTTATGCTGTTTTGAGGGAAAACTTGAATGACCCTTTTCTGATAGTTGAAGGTAGCAGTTCTCATGGAGAGCCCTCCGAAGTGGCAACAACGAAGGGCCTTTGGTAAGTACTGGAATCATTGCTAATTACAGAGTGGTGATTTTTCTACGGAGATGATATATTTTGATAATTTCGATCCCAATTGATTGTTTTGTTTCAGGTCAACAGCGGGAAGAAACCCGAGTCCATTACCGCGGCAAGAAATGGCAAATCTTGACAAAGATGGTGATAGTCGTAAATCAGCAATGAAATCTGATGTGAAAGGCTTGGATTCTAAAGCAATCCCACAATTTCATGCTCACGTTTCTTCCTCTGAGTTTCAGGGGACGATTTCAAATTTAACGTCCTCTCGACAACAACCAACGAAGGCCCAGAAGACAGCCCATCAAATCCATATTCGCTTCGAAAAAATCTGATCTCTCTTAATGCCTTGTTCCTCAAATTATTGAGATTTAGAACCTTATGTTTGTTGAATTGTGTGGACAGAGAAGTGCGGAGAGCAGTGTCTAGAAGGAGGAGGAGGAAAAGGAAGAAGCGAAAGAAGGAGGAGGAGGAAAAGGAAGAAGCGAAAAGAGAGTGTCTAGTTCTTACAGAGGTAATTTTGAGATTGAGACTGCATTTTTCTTTTTTGATTTTTGCTTATGCTGTTTTGAGGGAAAACTTGAATGACCCTTTTCTGATAGTTGAAGGTAGCAGTTCTCATGGAGAGCCCTCCGAAGTGGCAACAACGAAGGGCCTTTGGTAAGTACTGGAATCATTGCTAATTACAGAGTGGTGATTTTTCTACGGAGATGATATATTTTGATAATTTCGATCCCAATTGATTGTTTTGTTTCAGGTCAACAGCGGGAAGAAACCCGAGTCCATTACCGCGGCAAGAAATGGCAAATCTTGACAAAGATGGTGATAGTCGTAAATCAGCAATGAAATCTGATGTGAAAGGCTTGGATTCTAAAGCAATCCCACAATTTCATGCTCACGTTTCTTCCTCTGAGTTTCAGGGGACGATTTCAAATTTAACGTCCTCTCGACAACAACCAACGAAGGCCCAGAAGACAGCCCATCAAATCCATATTCGCTTCGAAAAAATCTGATCTCTCTTAATGCCTTGTTCCTCAAATTATTGAGATTTAGAACCTTATGTTTGTTGAATTGTGTGGACAGAGAAGTGCGGAGAGCAGTGTCTAGAAGGAGGAGGAGGAAAAGGAAGAAGCGAAAGAAGGAGGAGGAGGAAAAGGAAGAAGCGAAAAGAGAGTGTCTAGTTCTTACAGAGGTAATTTTGAGATTGAGACTGCATTTTTCTTTTTTGATTTTTGCTTATGCTGTTTTGAGGGAAAACTTGAATGACCCTTTTCTGATAGTTGAAGGTAGCAGTTCTCATGGAGAGCCCTCCGAAGTGGCAACAACGAAGGGCCTTTGGTAAGTACTGGAATCATTGCTAATTACAGAGTGGTGATTTTTCTACGGAGATGATATATTTTGATAATTTCGATCCCAATTGATTGTTTTGTTTCAGGTCAACAGCGGGAAGAAACCCGAGTCCATTACCGCGGCAAGAAATGGCAAATCTTGACAAAGATGGTGATAGTCGTAAATCAGCAATGAAATCTGATGTGAAAGGCTTGGATTCTAAAGCAATCCCACAATTTCATGCTCACGTTTCTTCCTCTGAGTTTCAGGGGACGATTTCAAATTTAACGTCCTCTCGACAACAACCAACGAAGGCCCAGAAGACAGCCCATCAAATCCATATTCGCTTCGAAAAAATCTGATCTCTCTTAATGCCTTGTTCCTCAAATTATTGAGATTTAGAACCTTATGTTTGTTGAATTGTGTGGACAGAGAAGTGCGGAGAGCAGTGTCTAGAAGGAGGAGGAGGAAAAGGAAGAAGCGAAAGAAGGAGGAGGAGGAAAAGGAAGAAGCGAAAAGAGAGTGTCTAGTTCTTACAGAGGTAATTTTGAGATTGAGACTGCATTTTTCTTTTTTGATTTTTGCTTATGCTGTTTTGAGGGAAAACTTGAATGACCCTTTTCTGATAGTTGAAGGTAGCAGTTCTCATGGAGAGCCCTCCGAAGTGGCAACAACGAAGGGCCTTTGGTAAGTACTGGAATCATTGCTAATTACAGAGTGGTGATTTTTCTACGGAGATGATATATTTTGATAATTTCGATCCCAATTGATTGTTTTGTTTCAGGTCAACAGCGGGAAGAAACCCGAGTCCATTACCGCGGCAAGAAATGGCAAATCTTGACAAAGATGGTGATAGTCGTAAATCAGCAATGAAATCTGATGTGAAAGGCTTGGATTCTAAAGCAATCCCACAATTTCATGCTCACGTTTCTTCCTCTGAGTTTCAGGGGACGATTTCAAATTTAACGTCCTCTCGACAACAACCAACGAAGGCCCAGAAGACAGCCCATCAAATCCATATTCGCTTCGAAAAAATCTGATCTCTCTTAATGCCTTGTTCCTCAAATTATTGAGATTTAGAACCTTATGTTTGTTGAATTGTGTGGACAGAGAAGTGCGGAGAGCAGTGTCTAGAAGGAGGAGGAGGAAAAGGAAGAAGCGAAAGAAGGAGGAGGAGGAAAAGGAAGAAGCGAAAAGAGAGTGTCTAGTTCTTACAGAGGTAATTTTGAGATTGAGACTGCATTTTTCTTTTTTGATTTTTGCTTATGCTGTTTTGAGGGAAAACTTGAATGACCCTTTTCTGATAGTTGAAGGTAGCAGTTCTCATGGAGAGCCCTCCGAAGTGGCAACAACGAAGGGCCTTTGGTAAGTACTGGAATCATTGCTAATTACAGAGTGGTGATTTTTCTACGGAGATGATATATTTTGATAATTTCGATCCCAATTGATTGTTTTGTTTCAGGTCAACAGCGGGAAGAAACCCGAGTCCATTACCGCGGCAAGAAATGGCAAATCTTGACAAAGATGGTGATAGTCGTAAATCAGCAATGAAATCTGATGTGAAAGGCTTGGATTCTAAAGCAATCCCACAATTTCATGCTCACGTTTCTTCCTCTGAGTTTCAGGGGACGATTTCAAATTTAACGTCCTCTCGACAACAACCAACGAAGGCCCAGAAGACAGCCCATCAAATCCATATTCGCTTCGAAAAAATCTGATCTCTCTTAATGCCTTGTTCCTCAAATTATTGAGATTTAGAACCTTATGTTTGTTGAATTGTGTGGACAGAGAAGTGCGGAGAGCAGTGTCTAGAAGGAGGAGGAGGAAAAGGAAGAAGCGAAAGAAGGAGGAGGAGGAAAAGGAAGAAGCGAAAAGAGAGTGTCTAGTTCTTACAGAGGTAATTTTGAGATTGAGACTGCATTTTTCTTTTTTGATTTTTGCTTATGCTGTTTTGAGGGAAAACTTGAATGACCCTTTTCTGATAGTTGAAGGTAGCAGTTCTCATGGAGAGCCCTCCGAAGTGGCAACAACGAAGGGCCTTTGGTAAGTACTGGAATCATTGCTAATTACAGAGTGGTGATTTTTCTACGGAGATGATATATTTTGATAATTTCGATCCCAATTGATTGTTTTGTTTCAGGTCAACAGCGGGAAGAAACCCGAGTCCATTACCGCGGCAAGAAATGGCAAATCTTGACAAAGATGGTGATAGTCGTAAATCAGCAATGAAATCTGATGTGAAAGGCTTGGATTCTAAAGCAATCCCACAATTTCATGCTCACGTTTCTTCCTCTGAGTTTCAGGGGACGATTTCAAATTTAACGTCCTCTCGACAACAACCAACGAAGGCCCAGAAGACAGCCCATCAAATCCATATTCGCTTCGAAAAAATCTGATCTCTCTTAATGCCTTGTTCCTCAAATTATTGAGATTTAGAACCTTATGTTTGTTGAATTGTGTGGACAGAGAAGTGCGGAGAGCAGTGTCTAGAAGGAGGAGGAGGAAAAGGAAGAAGCGAAAGAAGGAGGAGGAGGAAAAGGAAGAAGCGAAAAGAGAGTGTCTAGTTCTTACAGAGGTAATTTTGAGATTGAGACTGCATTTTTCTTTTTTGATTTTTGCTTATGCTGTTTTGAGGGAAAACTTGAATGACCCTTTTCTGATAGTTGAAGGTAGCAGTTCTCATGGAGAGCCCTCCGAAGTGGCAACAACGAAGGGCCTTTGGTAAGTACTGGAATCATTGCTAATTACAGAGTGGTGATTTTTCTACGGAGATGATATATTTTGATAATTTCGATCCCAATTGATTGTTTTGTTTCAGGTCAACAGCGGGAAGAAACCCGAGTCCATTACCGCGGCAAGAAATGGCAAATCTTGACAAAGATGGTGATAGTCGTAAATCAGCAATGAAATCTGATGTGAAAGGCTTGGATTCTAAAGCAATCCCACAATTTCATGCTCACGTTTCTTCCTCTGAGTTTCAGGGGACGATTTCAAATTTAACGTCCTCTCGACAACAACCAACGAAGGCCCAGAAGACAGCCCATCAAATCCATATTCGCTTCGAAAAAATCTGATCTCTCTTAATGCCTTGTTCCTCAAATTATTGAGATTTAGAACCTTATGTTTGTTGAATTGTGTGGACAGAGAAGTGCGGAGAGCAGTGTCTAGAAGGAGGAGGAGGAAAAGGAAGAAGCGAAAGAAGGAGGAGGAGGAAAAGGAAGAAGCGAAAAGAGAGTGTCTAGTTCTTACAGAGGTAATTTTGAGATTGAGACTGCATTTTTCTTTTTTGATTTTTGCTTATGCTGTTTTGAGGGAAAACTTGAATGACCCTTTTCTGATAGTTGAAGGTAGCAGTTCTCATGGAGAGCCCTCCGAAGTGGCAACAACGAAGGGCCTTTGGTAAGTACTGGAATCATTGCTAATTACAGAGTGGTGATTTTTCTACGGAGATGATATATTTTGATAATTTCGATCCCAATTGATTGTTTTGTTTCAGGTCAACAGCGGGAAGAAACCCGAGTCCATTACCGCGGCAAGAAATGGCAAATCTTGACAAAGATGGTGATAGTCGTAAATCAGCAATGAAATCTGATGTGAAAGGCTTGGATTCTAAAGCAATCCCACAATTTCATGCTCACGTTTCTTCCTCTGAGTTTCAGGGGACGATTTCAAATTTAACGTCCTCTCGACAACAACCAACGAAGGCCCAGAAGACAGCCCATCAAATCCATATTCGCTTCGAAAAAATCTGATCTCTCTTAATGCCTTGTTCCTCAAATTATTGAGATTTAGAACCTTATGTTTGTTGAATTGTGTGGACAGAGAAGTGCGGAGAGCAGTGTCTAGAAGGAGGAGGAGGAAAAGGAAGAAGCGAAAGAAGGAGGAGGAGGAAAAGGAAGAAGCGAAAAGAGAGTGTCTAGTTCTTACAGAGGTAATTTTGAGATTGAGACTGCATTTTTCTTTTTTGATTTTTGCTTATGCTGTTTTGAGGGAAAACTTGAATGACCCTTTTCTGATAGTTGAAGGTAGCAGTTCTCATGGAGAGCCCTCCGAAGTGGCAACAACGAAGGGCCTTTGGTAAGTACTGGAATCATTGCTAATTACAGAGTGGTGATTTTTCTACGGAGATGATATATTTTGATAATTTCGATCCCAATTGATTGTTTTGTTTCAGGTCAACAGCGGGAAGAAACCCGAGTCCATTACCGCGGCAAGAAATGGCAAATCTTGACAAAGATGGTGATAGTCGTAAATCAGCAATGAAATCTGATGTGAAAGGCTTGGATTCTAAAGCAATCCCACAATTTCATGCTCACGTTTCTTCCTCTGAGTTTCAGGGGACGATTTCAAATTTAACGTCCTCTCGACAACAACCAACGAAGGCCCAGAAGACAGCCCATCAAATCCATATTCGCTTCGAAAAAATCTGATCTCTCTTAATGCCTTGTTCCTCAAATTATTGAGATTTAGAACCTTATGTTTGTTGAATTGTGTGGACAGAGAAGTGCGGAGAGCAGTGTCTAGAAGGAGGAGGAGGAAAAGGAAGAAGCGAAAGAAGGAGGAGGAGGAAAAGGAAGAAGCGAAAAGAGAGTGTCTAGTTCTTACAGAGGTAATTTTGAGATTGAGACTGCATTTTTCTTTTTTGATTTTTGCTTATGCTGTTTTGAGGGAAAACTTGAATGACCCTTTTCTGATAGTTGAAGGTAGCAGTTCTCATGGAGAGCCCTCCGAAGTGGCAACAACGAAGGGCCTTTGGTAAGTACTGGAATCATTGCTAATTACAGAGTGGTGATTTTTCTACGGAGATGATATATTTTGATAATTTCGATCCCAATTGATTGTTTTGTTTCAGGTCAACAGCGGGAAGAAACCCGAGTCCATTACCGCGGCAAGAAATGGCAAATCTTGACAAAGATGGTGATAGTCGTAAATCAGCAATGAAATCTGATGTGAAAGGCTTGGATTCTAAAGCAATCCCACAATTTCATGCTCACGTTTCTTCCTCTGAGTTTCAGGGGACGATTTCAAATTTAACGTCCTCTCGACAACAACCAACGAAGGCCCAGAAGACAGCCCATCAAATCCATATTCGCTTCGAAAAAATCTGATCTCTCTTAATGCCTTGTTCCTCAAATTATTGAGATTTAGAACCTTATGTTTGTTGAATTGTGTGGACAGAGAAGTGCGGAGAGCAGTGTCTAGAAGGAGGAGGAGGAAAAGGAAGAAGCGAAAGAAGGAGGAGGAGGAAAAGGAAGAAGCGAAAAGAGAGTGTCTAGTTCTTACAGAGGTAATTTTGAGATTGAGACTGCATTTTTCTTTTTTGATTTTTGCTTATGCTGTTTTGAGGGAAAACTTGAATGACCCTTTTCTGATAGTTGAAGGTAGCAGTTCTCATGGAGAGCCCTCCGAAGTGGCAACAACGAAGGGCCTTTGGTAAGTACTGGAATCATTGCTAATTACAGAGTGGTGATTTTTCTACGGAGATGATATATTTTGATAATTTCGATCCCAATTGATTGTTTTGTTTCAGGTCAACAGCGGGAAGAAACCCGAGTCCATTACCGCGGCAAGAAATGGCAAATCTTGACAAAGATGGTGATAGTCGTAAATCAGCAATGAAATCTGATGTGAAAGGCTTGGATTCTAAAGCAATCCCACAATTTCATGCTCACGTTTCTTCCTCTGAGTTTCAGGGGACGATTTCAAATTTAACGTCCTCTCGACAACAACCAACGAAGGCCCAGAAGACAGCCCATCAAATCCATATTCGCTTCGAAAAAATCTGATCTCTCTTAATGCCTTGTTCCTCAAATTATTGAGATTTAGAACCTTATGTTTGTTGAATTGTGTGGACAGAGAAGTGCGGAGAGCAGTGTCTAGAAGGAGGAGGAGGAAAAGGAAGAAGCGAAAGAAGGAGGAGGAGGAAAAGGAAGAAGCGAAAAGAGAGTGTCTAGTTCTTACAGAGGTAATTTTGAGATTGAGACTGCATTTTTCTTTTTTGATTTTTGCTTATGCTGTTTTGAGGGAAAACTTGAATGACCCTTTTCTGATAGTTGAAGGTAGCAGTTCTCATGGAGAGCCCTCCGAAGTGGCAACAACGAAGGGCCTTTGGTAAGTACTGGAATCATTGCTAATTACAGAGTGGTGATTTTTCTACGGAGATGATATATTTTGATAATTTCGATCCCAATTGATTGTTTTGTTTCAGGTCAACAGCGGGAAGAAACCCGAGTCCATTACCGCGGCAAGAAATGGCAAATCTTGACAAAGATGGTGATAGTCGTAAATCAGCAATGAAATCTGATGTGAAAGGCTTGGATTCTAAAGCAATCCCACAATTTCATGCTCACGTTTCTTCCTCTGAGTTTCAGGGGACGATTTCAAATTTAACGTCCTCTCGACAACAACCAACGAAGGCCCAGAAGACAGCCCATCAAATCCATATTCGCTTCGAAAAAATCTGATCTCTCTTAATGCCTTGTTCCTCAAATTATTGAGATTTAGAACCTTATGTTTGTTGAATTGTGTGGACAGAGAAGTGCGGAGAGCAGTGTCTAGAAGGAGGAGGAGGAAAAGGAAGAAGCGAAAGAAGGAGGAGGAGGAAAAGGAAGAAGCGAAAAGAGAGTGTCTAGTTCTTACAGAGGTAATTTTGAGATTGAGACTGCATTTTTCTTTTTTGATTTTTGCTTATGCTGTTTTGAGGGAAAACTTGAATGACCCTTTTCTGATAGTTGAAGGTAGCAGTTCTCATGGAGAGCCCTCCGAAGTGGCAACAACGAAGGGCCTTTGGTAAGTACTGGAATCATTGCTAATTACAGAGTGGTGATTTTTCTACGGAGATGATATATTTTGATAATTTCGATCCCAATTGATTGTTTTGTTTCAGGTCAACAGCGGGAAGAAACCCGAGTCCATTACCGCGGCAAGAAATGGCAAATCTTGACAAAGATGGTGATAGTCGTAAATCAGCAATGAAATCTGATGTGAAAGGCTTGGATTCTAAAGCAATCCCACAATTTCATGCTCACGTTTCTTCCTCTGAGTTTCAGGGGACGATTTCAAATTTAACGTCCTCTCGACAACAACCAACGAAGGCCCAGAAGACAGCCCATCAAATCCATATTCGCTTCGAAAAAATCTGATCTCTCTTAATGCCTTGTTCCTCAAATTATTGAGATTTAGAACCTTATGTTTGTTGAATTGTGTGGACAGAGAAGTGCGGAGAGCAGTGTCTAGAAGGAGGAGGAGGAAAAGGAAGAAGCGAAAGAAGGAGGAGGAGGAAAAGGAAGAAGCGAAAAGAGAGTGTCTAGTTCTTACAGAGGTAATTTTGAGATTGAGACTGCATTTTTCTTTTTTGATTTTTGCTTATGCTGTTTTGAGGGAAAACTTGAATGACCCTTTTCTGATAGTTGAAGGTAGCAGTTCTCATGGAGAGCCCTCCGAAGTGGCAACAACGAAGGGCCTTTGGTAAGTACTGGAATCATTGCTAATTACAGAGTGGTGATTTTTCTACGGAGATGATATATTTTGATAATTTCGATCCCAATTGATTGTTTTGTTTCAGGTCAACAGCGGGAAGAAACCCGAGTCCATTACCGCGGCAAGAAATGGCAAATCTTGACAAAGATGGTGATAGTCGTAAATCAGCAATGAAATCTGATGTGAAAGGCTTGGATTCTAAAGCAATCCCACAATTTCATGCTCACGTTTCTTCCTCTGAGTTTC
>CM045919.1:7151464-7181736 GCA_025169955.1 Salix arbutifolia | reverse complement strand
CGAAGTGGCAACAACGAAGGGCCTTTGGTAAGTACTGGAATCATTGCTAATTACAGAGTGGTGATTTTTCTACGGAGATGATATATTTTGATAATTTCGATCCCAATTGATTGTTTTGTTTCAGGTCAACAGCGGGAAGAAACCCGAGTCCATTACCGCGGCAAGAAATGGCAAATCTTGACAAAGATGGTGATAGTCGTAAATCAGCAATGAAATCTGATGTGAAAGGCTTGGATTCTAAAGCAATCCCACAATTTCATGCTCACGTTTCTTCCTCTGAGTTTCAGGGGACGATTTCAAATTTAACGTCCTCTCGACAACAACCAACGAAGGCCCAGAAGACAGCCCATCAAATCCATATTCGCTTCGAAAAAATCTGATCTCTCTTAATGCCTTGTTCCTCAAATTATTGAGATTTAGAACCTTATGTTTGTTGAATTGTGTGGACAGAGAAGTGCGGAGAGCAGTGTCTAGAAGGAGGAGGAGGAAAAGGAAGAAGCGAAAGAAGGAGGAGGAGGAAAAGGAAGAAGCGAAAAGAGAGTGTCTAGTTCTTACAGAGGTAATTTTGAGATTGAGACTGCATTTTTCTTTTTTGATTTTTGCTTATGCTGTTTTGAGGGAAAACTTGAATGACCCTTTTCTGATAGTTGAAGGTAGCAGTTCTCATGGAGAGCCCTCCGAAGTGGCAACAACGAAGGGCCTTTGGTAAGTACTGGAATCATTGCTAATTACAGAGTGGTGATTTTTCTACGGAGATGATATATTTTGATAATTTCGATCCCAATTGATTGTTTTGTTTCAGGTCAACAGCGGGAAGAAACCCGAGTCCATTACCGCGGCAAGAAATGGCAAATCTTGACAAAGATGGTGATAGTCGTAAATCAGCAATGAAATCTGATGTGAAAGGCTTGGATTCTAAAGCAATCCCACAATTTCATGCTCACGTTTCTTCCTCTGAGTTTCAGGGGACGATTTCAAATTTAACGTCCTCTCGACAACAACCAACGAAGGCCCAGAAGACAGCCCATCAAATCCATATTCGCTTCGAAAAAATCTGATCTCTCTTAATGCCTTGTTCCTCAAATTATTGAGATTTAGAACCTTATGTTTGTTGAATTGTGTGGACAGAGAAGTGCGGAGAGCAGTGTCTAGAAGGAGGAGGAGGAAAAGGAAGAAGCGAAAGAAGGAGGAGGAGGAAAAGGAAGAAGCGAAAAGAGAGTGTCTAGTTCTTACAGAGGTAATTTTGAGATTGAGACTGCATTTTTCTTTTTTGATTTTTGCTTATGCTGTTTTGAGGGAAAACTTGAATGACCCTTTTCTGATAGTTGAAGGTAGCAGTTCTCATGGAGAGCCCTCCGAAGTGGCAACAACGAAGGGCCTTTGGTAAGTACTGGAATCATTGCTAATTACAGAGTGGTGATTTTTCTACGGAGATGATATATTTTGATAATTTCGATCCCAATTGATTGTTTTGTTTCAGGTCAACAGCGGGAAGAAACCCGAGTCCATTACCGCGGCAAGAAATGGCAAATCTTGACAAAGATGGTGATAGTCGTAAATCAGCAATGAAATCTGATGTGAAAGGCTTGGATTCTAAAGCAATCCCACAATTTCATGCTCACGTTTCTTCCTCTGAGTTTCAGGGGACGATTTCAAATTTAACGTCCTCTCGACAACAACCAACGAAGGCCCAGAAGACAGCCCATCAAATCCATATTCGCTTCGAAAAAATCTGATCTCTCTTAATGCCTTGTTCCTCAAATTATTGAGATTTAGAACCTTATGTTTGTTGAATTGTGTGGACAGAGAAGTGCGGAGAGCAGTGTCTAGAAGGAGGAGGAGGAAAAGGAAGAAGCGAAAGAAGGAGGAGGAGGAAAAGGAAGAAGCGAAAAGAGAGTGTCTAGTTCTTACAGAGGTAATTTTGAGATTGAGACTGCATTTTTCTTTTTTGATTTTTGCTTATGCTGTTTTGAGGGAAAACTTGAATGACCCTTTTCTGATAGTTGAAGGTAGCAGTTCTCATGGAGAGCCCTCCGAAGTGGCAACAACGAAGGGCCTTTGGTAAGTACTGGAATCATTGCTAATTACAGAGTGGTGATTTTTCTACGGAGATGATATATTTTGATAATTTCGATCCCAATTGATTGTTTTGTTTCAGGTCAACAGCGGGAAGAAACCCGAGTCCATTACCGCGGCAAGAAATGGCAAATCTTGACAAAGATGGTGATAGTCGTAAATCAGCAATGAAATCTGATGTGAAAGGCTTGGATTCTAAAGCAATCCCACAATTTCATGCTCACGTTTCTTCCTCTGAGTTTCAGGGGACGATTTCAAATTTAACGTCCTCTCGACAACAACCAACGAAGGCCCAGAAGACAGCCCATCAAATCCATATTCGCTTCGAAAAAATCTGATCTCTCTTAATGCCTTGTTCCTCAAATTATTGAGATTTAGAACCTTATGTTTGTTGAATTGTGTGGACAGAGAAGTGCGGAGAGCAGTGTCTAGAAGGAGGAGGAGGAAAAGGAAGAAGCGAAAGAAGGAGGAGGAGGAAAAGGAAGAAGCGAAAAGAGAGTGTCTAGTTCTTACAGAGGTAATTTTGAGATTGAGACTGCATTTTTCTTTTTTGATTTTTGCTTATGCTGTTTTGAGGGAAAACTTGAATGACCCTTTTCTGATAGTTGAAGGTAGCAGTTCTCATGGAGAGCCCTCCGAAGTGGCAACAACGAAGGGCCTTTGGTAAGTACTGGAATCATTGCTAATTACAGAGTGGTGATTTTTCTACGGAGATGATATATTTTGATAATTTCGATCCCAATTGATTGTTTTGTTTCAGGTCAACAGCGGGAAGAAACCCGAGTCCATTACCGCGGCAAGAAATGGCAAATCTTGACAAAGATGGTGATAGTCGTAAATCAGCAATGAAATCTGATGTGAAAGGCTTGGATTCTAAAGCAATCCCACAATTTCATGCTCACGTTTCTTCCTCTGAGTTTCAGGGGACGATTTCAAATTTAACGTCCTCTCGACAACAACCAACGAAGGCCCAGAAGACAGCCCATCAAATCCATATTCGCTTCGAAAAAAATCTGATCTCTCTTAATGCCTTGTTCCTCAAATTATTGAGATTTAGAACCTTATGTTTGTTGAATTGTGTGGACAGAGAAGTGCGGAGAGCAGTGTCTAGAAGGAGGAGGAGGAAAAGGAAGAAGCGAAAGAAGGAGGAGGAGGAAAAGGAAGAAGCGAAAAGAGAGTGTCTAGTTCTTACAGAGGTAATTTTGAGATTGAGACTGCATTTTTCTTTTTTGATTTTTGCTTATGCTGTTTTGAGGGAAAACTTGAATGACCCTTTTCTGATAGTTGAAGGTAGCAGTTCTCATGGAGAGCCCTCCGAAGTGGCAACAACGAAGGGCCTTTGGTAAGTACTGGAATCATTGCTAATTACAGAGTGGTGATTTTTCTACGGAGATGATATATTTTGATAATTTCGATCCCAATTGATTGTTTTGTTTCAGGTCAACAGCGGGAAGAAACCCGAGTCCATTACCGCGGCAAGAAATGGCAAATCTTGACAAAGATGGTGATAGTCGTAAATCAGCAATGAAATCTGATGTGAAAGGCTTGGATTCTAAAGCAATCCCACAATTTCATGCTCACGTTTCTTCCTCTGAGTTTCAGGGGACGATTTCAAATTTAACGTCCTCTCGACAACAACCAACGAAGGCCCAGAAGACAGCCCATCAAATCCATATTCGCTTCGAAAAAATCTGATCTCTCTTAATGCCTTGTTCCTCAAATTATTGAGATTTAGAACCTTATGTTTGTTGAATTGTGTGGACAGAGAAGTGCGGAGAGCAGTGTCTAGAAGGAGGAGGAGGAAAAGGAAGAAGCGAAAGAAGGAGGAGGAGGAAAAGGAAGAAGCGAAAAGAGAGTGTCTAGTTCTTACAGAGGTAATTTTGAGATTGAGACTGCATTTTTCTTTTTTGATTTTTGCTTATGCTGTTTTGAGGGAAAACTTGAATGACCCTTTTCTGATAGTTGAAGGTAGCAGTTCTCATGGAGAGCCCTCCGAAGTGGCAACAACGAAGGGCCTTTGGTAAGTACTGGAATCATTGCTAATTACAGAGTGGTGATTTTTCTACGGAGATGATATATTTTGATAATTTCGATCCCAATTGATTGTTTTGTTTCAGGTCAACAGCGGGAAGAAACCCGAGTCCATTACCGCGGCAAGAAATGGCAAATCTTGACAAAGATGGTGATAGTCGTAAATCAGCAATGAAATCTGATGTGAAAGGCTTGGATTCTAAAGCAATCCCACAATTTCATGCTCACGTTTCTTCCTCTGAGTTTCAGGGGACGATTTCAAATTTAACGTCCTCTCGACAACAACCAACGAAGGCCCAGAAGACAGCCCATCAAATCCATATTCGCTTCGAAAAAATCTGATCTCTCTTAATGCCTTGTTCCTCAAATTATTGAGATTTAGAACCTTATGTTTGTTGAATTGTGTGGACAGAGAAGTGCGGAGAGCAGTGTCTAGAAGGAGGAGGAGGAAAAGGAAGAAGCGAAAGAAGGAGGAGGAGGAAAAGGAAGAAGCGAAAAGAGAGTGTCTAGTTCTTACAGAGGTAATTTTGAGATTGAGACTGCATTTTTCTTTTTTGATTTTTGCTTATGCTGTTTTGAGGGAAAACTTGAATGACCCTTTTCTGATAGTTGAAGGTAGCAGTTCTCATGGAGAGCCCTCCGAAGTGGCAACAACGAAGGGGCCTTTGGTAAGTACTGGAATCATTGCTAATTACAGAGTGGTGATTTTTCTACGGAGATGATATATTTTGATAATTTCGATCCCAATTGATTGTTTTGTTTCAGGTCAACAGCGGGAAGAAACCCGAGTCCATTACCGCGGCAAGAAATGGCAAATCTTGACAAAGATGGTGATAGTCGTAAATCAGCAATGAAATCTGATGTGAAAGGCTTGGATTCTAAAGCAATCCCACAATTTCATGCTCACGTTTCTTCCTCTGAGTTTCAGGGGACGATTTCAAATTTAACGTCCTCTCGACAACAACCAACGAAGGCCCAGAAGACAGCCCATCAAATCCATATTCGCTTCGAAAAAATCTGATCTCTCTTAATGCCTTGTTCCTCAAATTATTGAGATTTAGAACCTTATGTTTGTTGAATTGTGTGGACAGAGAAGTGCGGAGAGCAGTGTCTAGAAGGAGGAGGAGGAAAAGGAAGAAGCGAAAGAAGGAGGAGGAGGAAAAGGAAGAAGCGAAAAGAGAGTGTCTAGTTCTTACAGAGGTAATTTTGAGATTGAGACTGCATTTTTCTTTTTTGATTTTTGCTTATGCTGTTTTGAGGGAAAACTTGAATGACCCTTTTCTGATAGTTGAAGGTAGCAGTTCTCATGGAGAGCCCTCCGAAGTGGCAACAACGAAGGGCCTTTGGTAAGTACTGGAATCATTGCTAATTACAGAGTGGTGATTTTTCTACGGAGATGATATATTTTGATAATTTCGATCCCAATTGATTGTTTTGTTTCAGGTCAACAGCGGGAAGAAACCCGAGTCCATTACCGCGGCAAGAAATGGCAAATCTTGACAAAGATGGTGATAGTCGTAAATCAGCAATGAAATCTGATGTGAAAGGCTTGGATTCTAAAGCAATCCCACAATTTCATGCTCACGTTTCTTCCTCTGAGTTTCAGGGGACGATTTCAAATTTAACGTCCTCTCGACAACAACCAACGAAGGCCCAGAAGACAGCCCATCAAATCCATATTCGCTTCGAAAAAATCTGATCTCTCTTAATGCCTTGTTCCTCAAATTATTGAGATTTAGAACCTTATGTTTGTTGAATTGTGTGGACAGAGAAGTGCGGAGAGCAGTGTCTAGAAGGAGGAGGAGGAAAAGGAAGAAGCGAAAGAAGGAGGAGGAGGAAAAGGAAGAAGCGAAAAGAGAGTGTCTAGTTCTTACAGAGGTAATTTTGAGATTGAGACTGCATTTTTCTTTTTTGATTTTTGCTTATGCTGTTTTGAGGGAAAACTTGAATGACCCTTTTCTGATAGTTGAAGGTAGCAGTTCTCATGGAGAGCCCTCCGAAGTGGCAACAACGAAGGGCCTTTGGTAAGTACTGGAATCATTGCTAATTACAGAGTGGTGATTTTTCTACGGAGATGATATATTTTGATAATTTCGATCCCAATTGATTGTTTTGTTTCAGGTCAACAGCGGGAAGAAACCCGAGTCCATTACCGCGGCAAGAAATGGCAAATCTTGACAAAGATGGTGATAGTCGTAAATCAGCAATGAAATCTGATGTGAAAGGCTTGGATTCTAAAGCAATCCCACAATTTCATGCTCACGTTTCTTCCTCTGAGTTTCAGGGGACGATTTCAAATTTAACGTCCTCTCGACAACAACCAACGAAGGCCCAGAAGACAGCCCATCAAATCCATATTCGCTTCGAAAAAATCTGATCTCTCTTAATGCCTTGTTCCTCAAATTATTGAGATTTAGAACCTTATGTTTGTTGAATTGTGTGGACAGAGAAGTGCGGAGAGCAGTGTCTAGAAGGAGGAGGAGGAAAAGGAAGAAGCGAAAGAAGGAGGAGGAGGAAAAGGAAGAAGCGAAAAGAGAGTGTCTAGTTCTTACAGAGGTAATTTTGAGATTGAGACTGCATTTTTCTTTTTTGATTTTTGCTTATGCTGTTTTGAGGGAAAACTTGAATGACCCTTTTCTGATAGTTGAAGGTAGCAGTTCTCATGGAGAGCCCTCCGAAGTGGCAACAACGAAGGGCCTTTGGTAAGTACTGGAATCATTGCTAATTACAGAGTGGTGATTTTTCTACGGAGATGATATATTTTGATAATTTCGATCCCAATTGATTGTTTTGTTTCAGGTCAACAGCGGGAAGAAACCCGAGTCCATTACCGCGGCAAGAAATGGCAAATCTTGACAAAGATGGTGATAGTCGTAAATCAGCAATGAAATCTGATGTGAAAGGCTTGGATTCTAAAGCAATCCCACAATTTCATGCTCACGTTTCTTCCTCTGAGTTTCAGGGGACGATTTCAAATTTAACGTCCTCTCGACAACAACCAACGAAGGCCCAGAAGACAGCCCATCAAATCCATATTCGCTTCGAAAAAATCTGATCTCTCTTAATGCCTTGTTCCTCAAATTATTGAGATTTAGAACCTTATGTTTGTTGAATTGTGTGGACAGAGAAGTGCGGAGAGCAGTGTCTAGAAGGAGGAGGAGGAAAAGGAAGAAGCGAAAGAAGGAGGAGGAGGAAAAGGAAGAAGCGAAAAGAGAGTGTCTAGTTCTTACAGAGGTAATTTTGAGATTGAGACTGCATTTTTCTTTTTTGATTTTTGCTTATGCTGTTTTGAGGGAAAACTTGAATGACCCTTTTCTGATAGTTGAAGGTAGCAGTTCTCATGGAGAGCCCTCCGAAGTGGCAACAACGAAGGGCCTTTGGTAAGTACTGGAATCATTGCTAATTACAGAGTGGTGATTTTTCTACGGAGATGATATATTTTGATAATTTCGATCCCAATTGATTGTTTTGTTTCAGGTCAACAGCGGGAAGAAACCCGAGTCCATTACCGCGGCAAGAAATGGCAAATCTTGACAAAGATGGTGATAGTCGTAAATCAGCAATGAAATCTGATGTGAAAGGCTTGGATTCTAAAGCAATCCCACAATTTCATGCTCACGTTTCTTCCTCTGAGTTTCAGGGGACGATTTCAAATTTAACGTCCTCTCGACAACAACCAACGAAGGCCCAGAAGACAGCCCATCAAATCCATATTCGCTTCGAAAAAATCTGATCTCTCTTAATGCCTTGTTCCTCAAATTATTGAGATTTAGAACCTTATGTTTGTTGAATTGTGTGGACAGAGAAGTGCGGAGAGCAGTGTCTAGAAGGAGGAGGAGGAAAAGGAAGAAGCGAAAGAAGGAGGAGGAGGAAAAGGAAGAAGCGAAAAGAGAGTGTCTAGTTCTTACAGAGGTAATTTTGAGATTGAGACTGCATTTTTCTTTTTTGATTTTTGCTTATGCTGTTTTGAGGGAAAACTTGAATGACCCTTTTCTGATAGTTGAAGGTAGCAGTTCTCATGGAGAGCCCTCCGAAGTGGCAACAACGAAGGGCCTTTGGTAAGTACTGGAATCATTGCTAATTACAGAGTGGTGATTTTTCTACGGAGATGATATATTTTGATAATTTCGATCCCAATTGATTGTTTTGTTTCAGGTCAACAGCGGGAAGAAACCCGAGTCCATTACCGCGGCAAGAAATGGCAAATCTTGACAAAGATGGTGATAGTCGTAAATCAGCAATGAAATCTGATGTGAAAGGCTTGGATTCTAAAGCAATCCCACAATTTCATGCTCACGTTTCTTCCTCTGAGTTTCAGGGGACGATTTCAAATTTAACGTCCTCTCGACAACAACCAACGAAGGCCCAGAAGACAGCCCATCAAATCCATATTCGCTTCGAAAAAATCTGATCTCTCTTAATGCCTTGTTCCTCAAATTATTGAGATTTAGAACCTTATGTTTGTTGAATTGTGTGGACAGAGAAGTGCGGAGAGCAGTGTCTAGAAGGAGGAGGAGGAAAAGGAAGAAGCGAAAGAAGGAGGAGGAGGAAAAGGAAGAAGCGAAAAGAGAGTGTCTAGTTCTTACAGAGGTAATTTTGAGATTGAGACTGCATTTTTCTTTTTTGATTTTTGCTTATGCTGTTTTGAGGGAAAACTTGAATGACCCTTTTCTGATAGTTGAAGGTAGCAGTTCTCATGGAGAGCCCTCCGAAGTGGCAACAACGAAGGGCCTTTGGTAAGTACTGGAATCATTGCTAATTACAGAGTGGTGATTTTTCTACGGAGATGATATATTTTGATAATTTCGATCCCAATTGATTGTTTTGTTTCAGGTCAACAGCGGGAAGAAACCCGAGTCCATTACCGCGGCAAGAAATGGCAAATCTTGACAAAGATGGTGATAGTCGTAAATCAGCAATGAAATCTGATGTGAAAGGCTTGGATTCTAAAGCAATCCCACAATTTCATGCTCACGTTTCTTCCTCTGAGTTTCAGGGGACGATTTCAAATTTAACGTCCTCTCGACAACAACCAACGAAGGCCCAGAAGACAGCCCATCAAATCCATATTCGCTTCGAAAAAATCTGATCTCTCTTAATGCCTTGTTCCTCAAATTATTGAGATTTAGAACCTTATGTTTGTTGAATTGTGTGGACAGAGAAGTGCGGAGAGCAGTGTCTAGAAGGAGGAGGAGGAAAAGGAAGAAGCGAAAGAAGGAGGAGGAGGAAAAGGAAGAAGCGAAAAGAGAGTGTCTAGTTCTTACAGAGGTAATTTTGAGATTGAGACTGCATTTTTCTTTTTTGATTTTTGCTTATGCTGTTTTGAGGGAAAACTTGAATGACCCTTTTCTGATAGTTGAAGGTAGCAGTTCTCATGGAGAGCCCTCCGAAGTGGCAACAACGAAGGGCCTTTGGTAAGTACTGGAATCATTGCTAATTACAGAGTGGTGATTTTTCTACGGAGATGATATATTTTGATAATTTCGATCCCAATTGATTGTTTTGTTTCAGGTCAACAGCGGGAAGAAACCCGAGTCCATTACCGCGGCAAGAAATGGCAAATCTTGACAAAGATGGTGATAGTCGTAAATCAGCAATGAAATCTGATGTGAAAGGCTTGGATTCTAAAGCAATCCCACAATTTCATGCTCACGTTTCTTCCTCTGAGTTTCAGGGGACGATTTCAAATTTAACGTCCTCTCGACAACAACCAACGAAGGCCCAGAAGACAGCCCATCAAATCCATATTCGCTTCGAAAAAATCTGATCTCTCTTAATGCCTTGTTCCTCAAATTATTGAGATTTAGAACCTTATGTTTGTTGAATTGTGTGGACAGAGAAGTGCGGAGAGCAGTGTCTAGAAGGAGGAGGAGGAAAAGGAAGAAGCGAAAGAAGGAGGAGGAGGAAAAGGAAGAAGCGAAAAGAGAGTGTCTAGTTCTTACAGAGGTAATTTTGAGATTGAGACTGCATTTTTCTTTTTTGATTTTTGCTTATGCTGTTTTGAGGGAAAACTTGAATGACCCTTTTCTGATAGTTGAAGGTAGCAGTTCTCATGGAGAGCCCTCCGAAGTGGCAACAACGAAGGGCCTTTGGTAAGTACTGGAATCATTGCTAATTACAGAGTGGTGATTTTTCTACGGAGATGATATATTTTGATAATTTCGATCCCAATTGATTGTTTTGTTTCAGGTCAACAGCGGGAAGAAACCCGAGTCCATTACCGCGGCAAGAAATGGCAAATCTTGACAAAGATGGTGATAGTCGTAAATCAGCAATGAAATCTGATGTGAAAGGCTTGGATTCTAAAGCAATCCCACAATTTCATGCTCACGTTTCTTCCTCTGAGTTTCAGGGGACGATTTCAAATTTAACGTCCTCTCGACAACAACCAACGAAGGCCCAGAAGACAGCCCATCAAATCCATATTCGCTTCGAAAAAATCTGATCTCTCTTAATGCCTTGTTCCTCAAATTATTGAGATTTAGAACCTTATGTTTGTTGAATTGTGTGGACAGAGAAGTGCGGAGAGCAGTGTCTAGAAGGAGGAGGAGGAAAAGGAAGAAGCGAAAGAAGGAGGAGGAGGAAAAGGAAGAAGCGAAAAGAGAGTGTCTAGTTCTTACAGAGGTAATTTTGAGATTGAGACTGCATTTTTCTTTTTTGATTTTTGCTTATGCTGTTTTGAGGGAAAACTTGAATGACCCTTTTCTGATAGTTGAAGGTAGCAGTTCTCATGGAGAGCCCTCCGAAGTGGCAACAACGAAGGGCCTTTGGTAAGTACTGGAATCATTGCTAATTACAGAGTGGTGATTTTTCTACGGAGATGATATATTTTGATAATTTCGATCCCAATTGATTGTTTTGTTTCAGGTCAACAGCGGGAAGAAACCCGAGTCCATTACCGCGGCAAGAAATGGCAAATCTTGACAAAGATGGTGATAGTCGTAAATCAGCAATGAAATCTGATGTGAAAGGCTTGGATTCTAAAGCAATCCCACAATTTCATGCTCACGTTTCTTCCTCTGAGTTTCAGGGGACGATTTCAAATTTAACGTCCTCTCGACAACAACCAACGAAGGCCCAGAAGACAGCCCATCAAATCCATATTCGCTTCGAAAAAATCTGATCTCTCTTAATGCCTTGTTCCTCAAATTATTGAGATTTAGAACCTTATGTTTGTTGAATTGTGTGGACAGAGAAGTGCGGAGAGCAGTGTCTAGAAGGAGGAGGAGGAAAAGGAAGAAGCGAAAGAAGGAGGAGGAGGAAAAGGAAGAAGCGAAAAGAGAGTGTCTAGTTCTTACAGAGGTAATTTTGAGATTGAGACTGCATTTTTCTTTTTTGATTTTTGCTTATGCTGTTTTGAGGGAAAACTTGAATGACCCTTTTCTGATAGTTGAAGGTAGCAGTTCTCATGGAGAGCCCTCCGAAGTGGCAACAACGAAGGGCCTTTGGTAAGTACTGGAATCATTGCTAATTACAGAGTGGTGATTTTTCTACGGAGATGATATATTTTGATAATTTCGATCCCAATTGATTGTTTTGTTTCAGGTCAACAGCGGGAAGAAACCCGAGTCCATTACCGCGGCAAGAAATGGCAAATCTTGACAAAGATGGTGATAGTCGTAAATCAGCAATGAAATCTGATGTGAAAGGCTTGGATTCTAAAGCAATCCCACAATTTCATGCTCACGTTTCTTCCTCTGAGTTTCAGGGGACGATTTCAAATTTAACGTCCTCTCGACAACAACCAACGAAGGCCCAGAAGACAGCCCATCAAATCCATATTCGCTTCGAAAAAATCTGATCTCTCTTAATGCCTTGTTCCTCAAATTATTGAGATTTAGAACCTTATGTTTGTTGAATTGTGTGGACAGAGAAGTGCGGAGAGCAGTGTCTAGAAGGAGGAGGAGGAAAAGGAAGAAGCGAAAGAAGGAGGAGGAGGAAAAGGAAGAAGCGAAAAGAGAGTGTCTAGTTCTTACAGAGGTAATTTTGAGATTGAGACTGCATTTTTCTTTTTTGATTTTTGCTTATGCTGTTTTGAGGGAAAACTTGAATGACCCTTTTCTGATAGTTGAAGGTAGCAGTTCTCATGGAGAGCCCTCCGAAGTGGCAACAACGAAGGGCCTTTGGTAAGTACTGGAATCATTGCTAATTACAGAGTGGTGATTTTTCTACGGAGATGATATATTTTGATAATTTCGATCCCAATTGATTGTTTTGTTTCAGGTCAACAGCGGGAAGAAACCCGAGTCCATTACCGCGGCAAGAAATGGCAAATCTTGACAAAGATGGTGATAGTCGTAAATCAGCAATGAAATCTGATGTGAAAGGCTTGGATTCTAAAGCAATCCCACAATTTCATGCTCACGTTTCTTCCTCTGAGTTTCAGGGGACGATTTCAAATTTAACGTCCTCTCGACAACAACCAACGAAGGCCCAGAAGACAGCCCATCAAATCCATATTCGCTTCGAAAAAATCTGATCTCTCTTAATGCCTTGTTCCTCAAATTATTGAGATTTAGAACCTTATGTTTGTTGAATTGTGTGGACAGAGAAGTGCGGAGAGCAGTGTCTAGAAGGAGGAGGAGGAAAAGGAAGAAGCGAAAGAAGGAGGAGGAGGAAAAGGAAGAAGCGAAAAGAGAGTGTCTAGTTCTTACAGAGGTAATTTTGAGATTGAGACTGCATTTTTCTTTTTTGATTTTTGCTTATGCTGTTTTGAGGGAAAACTTGAATGACCCTTTTCTGATAGTTGAAGGTAGCAGTTCTCATGGAGAGCCCTCCGAAGTGGCAACAACGAAGGGCCTTTGGTAAGTACTGGAATCATTGCTAATTACAGAGTGGTGATTTTTCTACGGAGATGATATATTTTGATAATTTCGATCCCAATTGATTGTTTTGTTTCAGGTCAACAGCGGGAAGAAACCCGAGTCCATTACCGCGGCAAGAAATGGCAAATCTTGACAAAGATGGTGATAGTCGTAAATCAGCAATGAAATCTGATGTGAAAGGCTTGGATTCTAAAGCAATCCCACAATTTCATGCTCACGTTTCTTCCTCTGAGTTTCAGGGGACGATTTCAAATTTAACGTCCTCTCGACAACAACCAACGAAGGCCCAGAAGACAGCCCATCAAATCCATATTCGCTTCGAAAAAATCTGATCTCTCTTAATGCCTTGTTCCTCAAATTATTGAGATTTAGAACCTTATGTTTGTTGAATTGTGTGGACAGAGAAGTGCGGGAGAGCAGTGTCTAGAAGGAGGAGGAGGAAAAGGAAGAAGCGAAAGAAGGAGGAGGAGGAAAAGGAAGAAGCGAAAAGAGAGTGTCTAGTTCTTACAGAGGTAATTTTGAGATTGAGACTGCATTTTTCTTTTTTGATTTTTGCTTATGCTGTTTTGAGGGAAAACTTGAATGACCCTTTTCTGATAGTTGAAGGTAGCAGTTCTCATGGAGAGCCCTCCGAAGTGGCAACAACGAAGGGCCTTTGGTAAGTACTGGAATCATTGCTAATTACAGAGTGGTGATTTTTCTACGGAGATGATATATTTTGATAATTTCGATCCCAATTGATTGTTTTGTTTCAGGTCAACAGCGGGAAGAAACCCGAGTCCATTACCGCGGCAAGAAATGGCAAATCTTGACAAAGATGGTGATAGTCGTAAATCAGCAATGAAATCTGATGTGAAAGGCTTGGATTCTAAAGCAATCCCACAATTTCATGCTCACGTTTCTTCCTCTGAGTTTCAGGGGACGATTTCAAATTTAACGTCCTCTCGACAACAACCAACGAAGGCCCAGAAGACAGCCCATCAAATCCATATTCGCTTCGAAAAAATCTGATCTCTCTTAATGCCTTGTTCCTCAAATTATTGAGATTTAGAACCTTATGTTTGTTGAATTGTGTGGACAGAGAAGTGCGGAGAGCAGTGTCTAGAAGGAGGAGGAGGAAAAGGAAGAAGCGAAAGAAGGAGGAGGAGGAAAAGGAAGAAGCGAAAAGAGAGTGTCTAGTTCTTACAGAGGTAATTTTGAGATTGAGACTGCATTTTTCTTTTTTGATTTTTGCTTATGCTGTTTTGAGGGAAAACTTGAATGACCCTTTTCTGATAGTTGAAGGTAGCAGTTCTCATGGAGAGCCCTCCGAAGTGGCAACAACGAAGGGCCTTTGGTAAGTACTGGAATCATTGCTAATTACAGAGTGGTGATTTTTCTACGGAGATGATATATTTTGATAATTTCGATCCCAATTGATTGTTTTGTTTCAGGTCAACAGCGGGAAGAAACCCGAGTCCATTACCGCGGCAAGAAATGGCAAATCTTGACAAAGATGGTGATAGTCGTAAATCAGCAATGAAATCTGATGTGAAAGGCTTGGATTCTAAAGCAATCCCACAATTTCATGCTCACGTTTCTTCCTCTGAGTTTCAGGGGACGATTTCAAATTTAACGTCCTCTCGACAACAACCAACGAAGGCCCAGAAGACAGCCCATCAAATCCATATTCGCTTCGAAAAAATCTGATCTCTCTTAATGCCTTGTTCCTCAAATTATTGAGATTTAGAACCTTATGTTTGTTGAATTGTGTGGACAGAGAAGTGCGGAGAGCAGTGTCTAGAAGGAGGAGGAGGAAAAGGAAGAAGCGAAAGAAGGAGGAGGAGGAAAAGGAAGAAGCGAAAAGAGAGTGTCTAGTTCTTACAGAGGTAATTTTGAGATTGAGACTGCATTTTTCTTTTTTGATTTTTGCTTATGCTGTTTTGAGGGAAAACTTGAATGACCCTTTTCTGATAGTTGAAGGTAGCAGTTCTCATGGAGAGCCCTCCGAAGTGGCAACAACGAAGGGCCTTTGGTAAGTACTGGAATCATTGCTAATTACAGAGTGGTGATTTTTCTACGGAGATGATATATTTTGATAATTTCGATCCCAATTGATTGTTTTGTTTCAGGTCAACAGCGGGAAGAAACCCGAGTCCATTACCGCGGCAAGAAATGGCAAATCTTGACAAAGATGGTGATAGTCGTAAATCAGCAATGAAATCTGATGTGAAAGGCTTGGATTCTAAAGCAATCCCACAATTTCATGCTCACGTTTCTTCCTCTGAGTTTCAGGGGACGATTTCAAATTTAACGTCCTCTCGACAACAACCAACGAAGGCCCAGAAGACAGCCCATCAAATCCATATTCGCTTCGAAAAAATCTGATCTCTCTTAATGCCTTGTTCCTCAAATTATTGAGATTTAGAACCTTATGTTTGTTGAATTGTGTGGACAGAGAAGTGCGGAGAGCAGTGTCTAGAAGGAGGAGGAGGAAAAGGAAGAAGCGAAAGAAGGAGGAGGAGGAAAAGGAAGAAGCGAAAAGAGAGTGTCTAGTTCTTACAGAGGTAATTTTGAGATTGAGACTGCATTTTTCTTTTTTGATTTTTGCTTATGCTGTTTTGAGGGAAAACTTGAATGACCCTTTTCTGATAGTTGAAGGTAGCAGTTCTCATGGAGAGCCCTCCGAAGTGGCAACAACGAAGGGCCTTTGGTAAGTACTGGAATCATTGCTAATTACAGAGTGGTGATTTTTCTACGGAGATGATATATTTTGATAATTTCGATCCCAATTGATTGTTTTGTTTCAGGTCAACAGCGGGAAGAAACCCGAGTCCATTACCGCGGCAAGAAATGGCAAATCTTGACAAAGATGGTGATAGTCGTAAATCAGCAATGAAATCTGATGTGAAAGGCTTGGATTCTAAAGCAATCCCACAATTTCATGCTCACGTTTCTTCCTCTGAGTTTCAGGGGACGATTTCAAATTTAACGTCCTCTCGACAACAACCAACGAAGGCCCAGAAGACAGCCCATCAAATCCATATTCGCTTCGAAAAAATCTGATCTCTCTTAATGCCTTGTTCCTCAAATTATTGAGATTTAGAACCTTATGTTTGTTGAATTGTGTGGACAGAGAAGTGCGGAGAGCAGTGTCTAGAAGGAGGAGGAGGAAAAGGAAGAAGCGAAAGAAGGAGGAGGAGGAAAAGGAAGAAGCGAAAAGAGAGTGTCTAGTTCTTACAGAGGTAATTTTGAGATTGAGACTGCATTTTTCTTTTTTGATTTTTGCTTATGCTGTTTTGAGGGAAAACTTGAATGACCCTTTTCTGATAGTTGAAGGTAGCAGTTCTCATGGAGAGCCCTCCGAAGTGGCAACAACGAAGGGCCTTTGGTAAGTACTGGAATCATTGCTAATTACAGAGTGGTGATTTTTCTACGGAGATGATATATTTTGATAATTTCGATCCCAATTGATTGTTTTGTTTCAGGTCAACAGCGGGAAGAAACCCGAGTCCATTACCGCGGCAAGAAATGGCAAATCTTGACAAAGATGGTGATAGTCGTAAATCAGCAATGAAATCTGATGTGAAAGGCTTGGATTCTAAAGCAATCCCACAATTTCATGCTCACGTTTCTTCCTCTGAGTTTCAGGGGACGATTTCAAATTTAACGTCCTCTCGACAACAACCAACGAAGGCCCAGAAGACAGCCCATCAAATCCATATTCGCTTCGAAAAAATCTGATCTCTCTTAATGCCTTGTTCCTCAAATTATTGAGATTTAGAACCTTATGTTTGTTGAATTGTGTGGACAGAGAAGTGCGGAGAGCAGTGTCTAGAAGGAGGAGGAGGAAAAGGAAGAAGCGAAAGAAGGAGGAGGAGGAAAAGGAAGAAGCGAAAAGAGAGTGTCTAGTTCTTACAGAGGTAATTTTGAGATTGAGACTGCATTTTTCTTTTTTGATTTTTGCTTATGCTGTTTTGAGGGAAAACTTGAATGACCCTTTTCTGATAGTTGAAGGTAGCAGTTCTCATGGAGAGCCCTCCGAAGTGGCAACAACGAAGGGCCTTTGGTAAGTACTGGAATCATTGCTAATTACAGAGTGGTGATTTTTCTACGGAGATGATATATTTTGATAATTTCGATCCCAATTGATTGTTTTGTTTCAGGTCAACAGCGGGAAGAAACCCGAGTCCATTACCGCGGCAAGAAATGGCAAATCTTGACAAAGATGGTGATAGTCGTAAATCAGCAATGAAATCTGATGTGAAAGGCTTGGATTCTAAAGCAATCCCACAATTTCATGCTCACGTTTCTTCCTCTGAGTTTCAGGGGACGATTTCAAATTTAACGTCCTCTCGACAACAACCAACGAAGGCCCAGAAGACAGCCCATCAAATCCATATTCGCTTCGAAAAAATCTGATCTCTCTTAATGCCTTGTTCCTCAAATTATTGAGATTTAGAACCTTATGTTTGTTGAATTGTGTGGACAGAGAAGTGCGGAGAGCAGTGTCTAGAAGGAGGAGGAGGAAAAGGAAGAAGCGAAAGAAGGAGGAGGAGGAAAAGGAAGAAGCGAAAAGAGAGTGTCTAGTTCTTACAGAGGTAATTTTGAGATTGAGACTGCATTTTTCTTTTTTGATTTTTGCTTATGCTGTTTTGAGGGAAAACTTGAATGACCCTTTTCTGATAGTTGAAGGTAGCAGTTCTCATGGAGAGCCCTCCGAAGTGGCAACAACGAAGGGCCTTTGGTAAGTACTGGAATCATTGCTAATTACAGAGTGGTGATTTTTCTACGGAGATGATATATTTTGATAATTTCGATCCCAATTGATTGTTTTGTTTCAGGTCAACAGCGGGAAGAAACCCGAGTCCATTACCGCGGCAAGAAATGGCAAATCTTGACAAAGATGGTGATAGTCGTAAATCAGCAATGAAATCTGATGTGAAAGGCTTGGATTCTAAAGCAATCCCACAATTTCATGCTCACGTTTCTTCCTCTGAGTTTCAGGGGACGATTTCAAATTTAACGTCCTCTCGACAACAACCAACGAAGGCCCAGAAGACAGCCCATCAAATCCATATTCGCTTCGAAAAAATCTGATCTCTCTTAATGCCTTGTTCCTCAAATTATTGAGATTTAGAACCTTATGTTTGTTGAATTGTGTGGACAGAGAAGTGCGGAGAGCAGTGTCTAGAAGGAGGAGGAGGAAAAGGAAGAAGCGAAAGAAGGAGGAGGAGGAAAAGGAAGAAGCGAAAAGAGAGTGTCTAGTTCTTACAGAGGTAATTTTGAGATTGAGACTGCATTTTTCTTTTTTGATTTTTGCTTATGCTGTTTTGAGGGAAAACTTGAATGACCCTTTTCTGATAGTTGAAGGTAGCAGTTCTCATGGAGAGCCCTCCGAAGTGGCAACAACGAAGGGCCTTTGGTAAGTACTGGAATCATTGCTAATTACAGAGTGGTGATTTTTCTACGGAGATGATATATTTTGATAATTTCGATCCCAATTGATTGTTTTGTTTCAGGTCAACAGCGGGAAGAAACCCGAGTCCATTACCGCGGCAAGAAATGGCAAATCTTGACAAAGATGGTGATAGTCGTAAATCAGCAATGAAATCTGATGTGAAAGGCTTGGATTCTAAAGCAATCCCACAATTTCATGCTCACGTTTCTTCCTCTGAGTTTCAGGGGACGATTTCAAATTTAACGTCCTCTCGACAACAACCAACGAAGGCCCAGAAGACAGCCCATCAAATCCATATTCGCTTCGAAAAAATCTGATCTCTCTTAATGCCTTGTTCCTCAAATTATTGAGATTTAGAACCTTATGTTTGTTGAATTGTGTGGACAGAGAAGTGCGGAGAGCAGTGTCTAGAAGGAGGAGGAGGAAAAGGAAGAAGCGAAAGAAGGAGGAGGAGGAAAAGGAAGAAGCGAAAAGAGAGTGTCTAGTTCTTACAGAGGTAATTTTGAGATTGAGACTGCATTTTTCTTTTTTGATTTTTGCTTATGCTGTTTTGAGGGAAAACTTGAATGACCCTTTTCTGATAGTTGAAGGTAGCAGTTCTCATGGAGAGCCCTCCGAAGTGGCAACAACGAAGGGCCTTTGGTAAGTACTGGAATCATTGCTAATTACAGAGTGGTGATTTTTCTACGGAGATGATATATTTTGATAATTTCGATCCCAATTGATTGTTTTGTTTCAGGTCAACAGCGGGAAGAAACCCGAGTCCATTACCGCGGCAAGAAATGGCAAATCTTGACAAAGATGGTGATAGTCGTAAATCAGCAATGAAATCTGATGTGAAAGGCTTGGATTCTAAAGCAATCCCACAATTTCATGCTCACGTTTCTTCCTCTGAGTTTCAGGGGACGATTTCAAATTTAACGTCCTCTCGACAACAACCAACGAAGGCCCAGAAGACAGCCCATCAAATCCATATTCGCTTCGAAAAAATCTGATCTCTCTTAATGCCTTGTTCCTCAAATTATTGAGATTTAGAACCTTATGTTTGTTGAATTGTGTGGACAGAGAAGTGCGGAGAGCAGTGTCTAGAAGGAGGAGGAGGAAAAGGAAGAAGCGAAAGAAGGAGGAGGAGGAAAAGGAAGAAGCGAAAAGAGAGTGTCTAGTTCTTACAGAGGTAATTTTGAGATTGAGACTGCATTTTTCTTTTTTGATTTTTGCTTATGCTGTTTTGAGGGAAAACTTGAATGACCCTTTTCTGATAGTTGAAGGTAGCAGTTCTCATGGAGAGCCCTCCGAAGTGGCAACAACGAAGGGCCTTTGGTAAGTACTGGAATCATTGCTAATTACAGAGTGGTGATTTTTCTACGGAGATGATATATTTTGATAATTTCGATCCCAATTGATTGTTTTGTTTCAGGTCAACAGCGGGAAGAAACCCGAGTCCATTACCGCGGCAAGAAATGGCAAATCTTGACAAAGATGGTGATAGTCGTAAATCAGCAATGAAATCTGATGTGAAAGGCTTGGATTCTAAAGCAATCCCACAATTTCATGCTCACGTTTCTTCCTCTGAGTTTCAGGGGACGATTTCAAATTTAACGTCCTCTCGACAACAACCAACGAAGGCCCAGAAGACAGCCCATCAAATCCATATTCGCTTCGAAAAAATCTGATCTCTCTTAATGCCTTGTTCCTCAAATTATTGAGATTTAGAACCTTATGTTTGTTGAATTGTGTGGACAGAGAAGTGCGGAGAGCAGTGTCTAGAAGGAGGAGGAGGAAAAGGAAGAAGCGAAAGAAGGAGGAGGAGGAAAAGGAAGAAGCGAAAAGAGAGTGTCTAGTTCTTACAGAGGTAATTTTGAGATTGAGACTGCATTTTTCTTTTTTGATTTTTGCTTATGCTGTTTTGAGGGAAAACTTGAATGACCCTTTTCTGATAGTTGAAGGTAGCAGTTCTCATGGAGAGCCCTCCGAAGTGGCAACAACGAAGGGCCTTTGGTAAGTACTGGAATCATTGCTAATTACAGAGTGGTGATTTTTCTACGGAGATGATATATTTTGATAATTTCGATCCCAATTGATTGTTTTGTTTCAGGTCAACAGCGGGAAGAAACCCGAGTCCATTACCGCGGCAAGAAATGGCAAATCTTGACAAAGATGGTGATAGTCGTAAATCAGCAATGAAATCTGATGTGAAAGGCTTGGATTCTAAAGCAATCCCACAATTTCATGCTCACGTTTCTTCCTCTGAGTTTCAGGGGACGATTTCAAATTTAACGTCCTCTCGACAACAACCAACGAAGGCCCAGAAGACAGCCCATCAAATCCATATTCGCTTCGAAAAAATCTGATCTCTCTTAATGCCTTGTTCCTCAAATTATTGAGATTTAGAACCTTATGTTTGTTGAATTGTGTGGACAGAGAAGTGCGGAGAGCAGTGTCTAGAAGGAGGAGGAGGAAAAGGAAGAAGCGAAAGAAGGAGGAGGAGGAAAAGGAAGAAGCGAAAAGAGAGTGTCTAGTTCTTACAGAGGTAATTTTGAGATTGAGACTGCATTTTTCTTTTTTGATTTTTGCTTATGCTGTTTTGAGGGAAAACTTGAATGACCCTTTTCTGATAGTTGAAGGTAGCAGTTCTCATGGAGAGCCCTCCGAAGTGGCAACAACGAAGGGCCTTTGGTAAGTACTGGAATCATTGCTAATTACAGAGTGGTGATTTTTCTACGGAGATGATATATTTTGATAATTTCGATCCCAATTGATTGTTTTGTTTCAGGTCAACAGCGGGAAGAAACCCGAGTCCATTACCGCGGCAAGAAATGGCAAATCTTGACAAAGATGGTGATAGTCGTAAATCAGCAATGAAATCTGATGTGAAAGGCTTGGATTCTAAAGCAATCCCACAATTTCATGCTCACGTTTCTTCCTCTGAGTTTCAGGGGACGATTTCAAATTTAACGTCCTCTCGACAACAACCAACGAAGGCCCAGAAGACAGCCCATCAAATCCATATTCGCTTCGAAAAAATCTGATCTCTCTTAATGCCTTGTTCCTCAAATTATTGAGATTTAGAACCTTATGTTTGTTGAATTGTGTGGACAGAGAAGTGCGGAGAGCAGTGTCTAGAAGGAGGAGGAGGAAAAGGAAGAAGCGAAAGAAGGAGGAGGAGGAAAAGGAAGAAGCGAAAAGAGAGTGTCTAGTTCTTACAGAGGTAATTTTGAGATTGAGACTGCATTTTTCTTTTTTGATTTTTGCTTATGCTGTTTTGAGGGAAAACTTGAATGACCCTTTTCTGATAGTTGAAGGTAGCAGTTCTCATGGAGAGCCCTCCGAAGTGGCAACAACGAAGGGCCTTTGGTAAGTACTGGAATCATTGCTAATTACAGAGTGGTGATTTTTCTACGGAGATGATATATTTTGATAATTTCGATCCCAATTGATTGTTTTGTTTCAGGTCAACAGCGGGAAGAAACCCGAGTCCATTACCGCGGCAAGAAATGGCAAATCTTGACAAAGATGGTGATAGTCGTAAATCAGCAATGAAATCTGATGTGAAAGGCTTGGATTCTAAAGCAATCCCACAATTTCATGCTCACGTTTCTTCCTCTGAGTTTCAGGGGACGATTTCAAATTTAACGTCCTCTCGACAACAACCAACGAAGGCCCAGAAGACAGCCCATCAAATCCATATTCGCTTCGAAAAAATCTGATCTCTCTTAATGCCTTGTTCCTCAAATTATTGAGATTTAGAACCTTATGTTTGTTGAATTGTGTGGACAGAGAAGTGCGGAGAGCAGTGTCTAGAAGGAGGAGGAGGAAAAGGAAGAAGCGAAAGAAGGAGGAGGAGGAAAAGGAAGAAGCGAAAAGAGAGTGTCTAGTTCTTACAGAGGTAATTTTGAGATTGAGACTGCATTTTTCTTTTTTGATTTTTGCTTATGCTGTTTTGAGGGAAAACTTGAATGACCCTTTTCTGATAGTTGAAGGTAGCAGTTCTCATGGAGAGCCCTCCGAAGTGGCAACAACGAAGGGCCTTTGGTAAGTACTGGAATCATTGCTAATTACAGAGTGGTGATTTTTCTACGGAGATGATATATTTTGATAATTTCGATCCCAATTGATTGTTTTGTTTCAGGTCAACAGCGGGAAGAAACCCGAGTCCATTACCGCGGCAAGAAATGGCAAATCTTGACAAAGATGGTGATAGTCGTAAATCAGCAATGAAATCTGATGTGAAAGGCTTGGATTCTAAAGCAATCCCACAATTTCATGCTCACGTTTCTTCCTCTGAGTTTCAGGGGACGATTTCAAATTTAACGTCCTCTCGACAACAACCAACGAAGGCCCAGAAGACAGCCCATCAAATCCATATTCGCTTCGAAAAAATCTGATCTCTCTTAATGCCTTGTTCCTCAAATTATTGAGATTTAGAACCTTATGTTTGTTGAATTGTGTGGACAGAGAAGTGCGGAGAGCAGTGTCTAGAAGGAGGAGGAGGAAAAGGAAGAAGCGAAAGAAGGAGGAGGAGGAAAAGGAAGAAGCGAAAAGAGAGTGTCTAGTTCTTACAGAGGTAATTTTGAGATTGAGACTGCATTTTTCTTTTTTGATTTTTGCTTATGCTGTTTTGAGGGAAAACTTGAATGACCCTTTTCTGATAGTTGAAGGTAGCAGTTCTCATGGAGAGCCCTCCGAAGTGGCAACAACGAAGGGCCTTTGGTAAGTACTGGAATCATTGCTAATTACAGAGTGGTGATTTTTCTACGGAGATGATATATTTTGATAATTTCGATCCCAATTGATTGTTTTGTTTCAGGTCAACAGCGGGAAGAAACCCGAGTCCATTACCGCGGCAAGAAATGGCAAATCTTGACAAAGATGGTGATAGTCGTAAATCAGCAATGAAATCTGATGTGAAAGGCTTGGATTCTAAAGCAATCCCACAATTTCATGCTCACGTTTCTTCCTCTGAGTTTCAGGGGACGATTTCAAATTTAACGTCCTCTCGACAACAACCAACGAAGGCCCAGAAGACAGCCCATCAAATCCATATTCGCTTCGAAAAAATCTGATCTCTCTTAATGCCTTGTTCCTCAAATTATTGAGATTTAGAACCTTATGTTTGTTGAATTGTGTGGACAGAGAAGTGCGGAGAGCAGTGTCTAGAAGGAGGAGGAGGAAAAGGAAGAAGCGAAAGAAGGAGGAGGAGGAAAAGGAAGAAGCGAAAAGAGAGTGTCTAGTTCTTACAGAGGTAATTTTGAGATTGAGACTGCATTTTTCTTTTTTGATTTTTGCTTATGCTGTTTTGAGGGAAAACTTGAATGACCCTTTTCTGATAGTTGAAGGTAGCAGTTCTCATGGAGAGCCCTCCGAAGTGGCAACAACGAAGGGCCTTTGGTAAGTACTGGAATCATTGCTAATTACAGAGTGGTGATTTTTCTACGGAGATGATATATTTTGATAATTTCGATCCCAATTGATTGTTTTGTTTCAGGTCAACAGCGGGAAGAAACCCGAGTCCATTACCGCGGCAAGAAATGGCAAATCTTGACAAAGATGGTGATAGTCGTAAATCAGCAATGAAATCTGATGTGAAAGGCTTGGATTCTAAAGCAATCCCACAATTTCATGCTCACGTTTCTTCCTCTGAGTTTCAGGGGACGATTTCAAATTTAACGTCCTCTCGACAACAACCAACGAAGGCCCAGAAGACAGCCCATCAAATCCATATTCGCTTCGAAAAAATCTGATCTCTCTTAATGCCTTGTTCCTCAAATTATTGAGATTTAGAACCTTATGTTTGTTGAATTGTGTGGACAGAGAAGTGCGGAGAGCAGTGTCTAGAAGGAGGAGGAGGAAAAGGAAGAAGCGAAAGAAGGAGGAGGAGGAAAAGGAAGAAGCGAAAAGAGAGTGTCTAGTTCTTACAGAGGTAATTTTGAGATTGAGACTGCATTTTTCTTTTTTGATTTTTGCTTATGCTGTTTTGAGGGAAAACTTGAATGACCCTTTTCTGATAGTTGAAGGTAGCAGTTCTCATGGAGAGCCCTCCGAAGTGGCAACAACGAAGGGCCTTTGGTAAGTACTGGAATCATTGCTAATTACAGAGTGGTGATTTTTCTACGGAGATGATATATTTTGATAATTTCGATCCCAATTGATTGTTTTGTTTCAGGTCAACAGCGGGAAGAAACCCGAGTCCATTACCGCGGCAAGAAATGGCAAATCTTGACAAAGATGGTGATAGTCGTAAATCAGCAATGAAATCTGATGTGAAAGGCTTGGATTCTAAAGCAATCCCACAATTTCATGCTCACGTTTCTTCCTCTGAGTTTCAGGGGACGATTTCAAATTTAACGTCCTCTCGACAACAACCAACGAAGGCCCAGAAGACAGCCCATCAAATCCATATTCGCTTCGAAAAAATCTGATCTCTCTTAATGCCTTGTTCCTCAAATTATTGAGATTTAGAACCTTATGTTTGTTGAATTGTGTGGACAGAGAAGTGCGGAGAGCAGTGTCTAGAAGGAGGAGGAGGAAAAGGAAGAAGCGAAAGAAGGAGGAGGAGGAAAAGGAAGAAGCGAAAAGAGAGTGTCTAGTTCTTACAGAGGTAATTTTGAGATTGAGACTGCATTTTTCTTTTTTGATTTTTGCTTATGCTGTTTTGAGGGAAAACTTGAATGACCCTTTTCTGATAGTTGAAGGTAGCAGTTCTCATGGAGAGCCCTCCGAAGTGGCAACAACGAAGGGCCTTTGGTAAGTACTGGAATCATTGCTAATTACAGAGTGGTGATTTTTCTACGGAGATGATATATTTTGATAATTTCGATCCCAATTGATTGTTTTGTTTCAGGTCAACAGCGGGAAGAAACCCGAGTCCATTACCGCGGCAAGAAATGGCAAATCTTGACAAAGATGGTGATAGTCGTAAATCAGCAATGAAATCTGATGTGAAAGGCTTGGATTCTAAAGCAATCCCACAATTTCATGCTCACGTTTCTTCCTCTGAGTTTCAGGGGACGATTTCAAATTTAACGTCCTCTCGACAACAACCAACGAAGGCCCAGAAGACAGCCCATCAAATCCATATTCGCTTCGAAAAAATCTGATCTCTCTTAATGCCTTGTTCCTCAAATTATTGAGATTTAGAACCTTATGTTTGTTGAATTGTGTGGACAGAGAAGTGCGGAGAGCAGTGTCTAGAAGGAGGAGGAGGAAAAGGAAGAAGCGAAAGAAGGAGGAGGAGGAAAAGGAAGAAGCGAAAAGAGAGTGTCTAGTTCTTACAGAGGTAATTTTGAGATTGAGACTGCATTTTTCTTTTTTGATTTTTGCTTATGCTGTTTTGAGGGAAAACTTGAATGACCCTTTTCTGATAGTTGAAGGTAGCAGTTCTCATGGAGAGCCCTCCGAAGTGGCAACAACGAAGGGCCTTTGGTAAGTACTGGAATCATTGCTAATTACAGAGTGGTGATTTTTCTACGGAGATGATATATTTTGATAATTTCGATCCCAATTGATTGTTTTGTTTCAGGTCAACAGCGGGAAGAAACCCGAGTCCATTACCGCGGCAAGAAATGGCAAATCTTGACAAAGATGGTGATAGTCGTAAATCAGCAATGAAATCTGATGTGAAAGGCTTGGATTCTAAAGCAATCCCACAATTTCATGCTCACGTTTCTTCCTCTGAGTTTCAGGGGACGATTTCAAATTTAACGTCCTCTCGACAACAACCAACGAAGGCCCAGAAGACAGCCCATCAAATCCATATTCGCTTCGAAAAAATCTGATCTCTCTTAATGCCTTGTTCCTCAAATTATTGAGATTTAGAACCTTATGTTTGTTGAATTGTGTGGACAGAGAAGTGCGGAGAGCAGTGTCTAGAAGGAGGAGGAGGAAAAGGAAGAAGCGAAAGAAGGAGGAGGAGGAAAAGGAAGAAGCGAAAAGAGAGTGTCTAGTTCTTACAGAGGTAATTTTGAGATTGAGACTGCATTTTTCTTTTTTGATTTTTGCTTATGCTGTTTTGAGGGAAAACTTGAATGACCCTTTTCTGATAGTTGAAGGTAGCAGTTCTCATGGAGAGCCCTCCGAAGTGGCAACAACGAAGGGCCTTTGGTAAGTACTGGAATCATTGCTAATTACAGAGTGGTGATTTTTCTACGGAGATGATATATTTTGATAATTTCGATCCCAATTGATTGTTTTGTTTCAGGTCAACAGCGGGAAGAAACCCGAGTCCATTACCGCGGCAAGAAATGGCAAATCTTGACAAAGATGGTGATAGTCGTAAATCAGCAATGAAATCTGATGTGAAAGGCTTGGATTCTAAAGCAATCCCACAATTTCATGCTCACGTTTCTTCCTCTGAGTTTCAGGGGACGATTTCAAATTTAACGTCCTCTCGACAACAACCAACGAAGGCCCAGAAGACAGCCCATCAAATCCATATTCGCTTCGAAAAAATCTGATCTCTCTTAATGCCTTGTTCCTCAAATTATTGAGATTTAGAACCTTATGTTTGTTGAATTGTGTGGACAGAGAAGTGCGGAGAGCAGTGTCTAGAAGGAGGAGGAGGAAAAGGAAGAAGCGAAAGAAGGAGGAGGAGGAAAAGGAAGAAGCGAAAAGAGAGTGTCTAGTTCTTACAGAGGTAATTTTGAGATTGAGACTGCATTTTTCTTTTTTGATTTTTGCTTATGCTGTTTTGAGGGAAAACTTGAATGACCCTTTTCTGATAGTTGAAGGTAGCAGTTCTCATGGAGAGCCCTCCGAAGTGGCAACAACGAAGGGCCTTTGGTAAGTACTGGAATCATTGCTAATTACAGAGTGGTGATTTTTCTACGGAGATGATATATTTTGATAATTTCGATCCCAATTGATTGTTTTGTTTCAGGTCAACAGCGGGAAGAAACCCGAGTCCATTACCGCGGCAAGAAATGGCAAATCTTGACAAAGATGGTGATAGTCGTAAATCAGCAATGAAATCTGATGTGAAAGGCTTGGATTCTAAAGCAATCCCACAATTTCATGCTCACGTTTCTTCCTCTGAGTTTCAGGGGACGATTTCAAATTTAACGTCCTCTCGACAACAACCAACGAAGGCCCAGAAGACAGCCCATCAAATCCATATTCGCTTCGAAAAAATCTGATCTCTCTTAATGCCTTGTTCCTCAAATTATTGAGATTTAGAACCTTATGTTTGTTGAATTGTGTGGACAGAGAAGTGCGGAGAGCAGTGTCTAGAAGGAGGAGGAGGAAAAGGAAGAAGCGAAAGAAGGAGGAGGAGGAAAAGGAAGAAGCGAAAAGAGAGTGTCTAGTTCTTACAGAGGTAATTTTGAGATTGAGACTGCATTTTTCTTTTTTGATTTTTGCTTATGCTGTTTTGAGGGAAAACTTGAATGACCCTTTTCTGATAGTTGAAGGTAGCAGTTCTCATGGAGAGCCCTCCGAAGTGGCAACAACGAAGGGCCTTTGGTAAGTACTGGAATCATTGCTAATTACAGAGTGGTGATTTTTCTACGGAGATGATATATTTTGATAATTTCGATCCCAATTGATTGTTTTGTTTCAGGTCAACAGCGGGAAGAAACCCGAGTCCATTACCGCGGCAAGAAATGGCAAATCTTGACAAAGATGGTGATAGTCGTAAATCAGCAATGAAATCTGATGTGAAAGGCTTGGATTCTAAAGCAATCCCACAATTTCATGCTCACGTTTCTTCCTCTGAGTTTCAGGGGACGATTTCAAATTTAACGTCCTCTCGACAACAACCAACGAAGGCCCAGAAGACAGCCCATCAAATCCATATTCGCTTCGAAAAAATCTGATCTCTCTTAATGCCTTGTTCCTCAAATTATTGAGATTTAGAACCTTATGTTTGTTGAATTGTGTGGACAGAGAAGTGCGGAGAGCAGTGTCTAGAAGGAGGAGGAGGAAAAGGAAGAAGCGAAAGAAGGAGGAGGAGGAAAAGGAAGAAGCGAAAAGAGAGTGTCTAGTTCTTACAGAGGTAATTTTGAGATTGAGACTGCATTTTTCTTTTTTGATTTTTGCTTATGCTGTTTTGAGGGAAAACTTGAATGACCCTTTTCTGATAGTTGAAGGTAGCAGTTCTCATGGAGAGCCCTCCGAAGTGGCAACAACGAAGGGCCTTTGGTAAGTACTGGAATCATTGCTAATTACAGAGTGGTGATTTTTCTACGGAGATGATATATTTTGATAATTTCGATCCCAATTGATTGTTTTGTTTCAGGTCAACAGCGGGAAGAAACCCGAGTCCATTACCGCGGCAAGAAATGGCAAATCTTGACAAAGATGGTGATAGTCGTAAATCAGCAATGAAATCTGATGTGAAAGGCTTGGATTCTAAAGCAATCCCACAATTTCATGCTCACGTTTCTTCCTCTGAGTTTCAGGGGACGATTTCAAATTTAACGTCCTCTCGACAACAACCAACGAAGGCCCAGAAGACAGCCCATCAAATCCATATTCGCTTCGAAAAAATCTGATCTCTCTTAATGCCTTGTTCCTCAAATTATTGAGATTTAGAACCTTATGTTTGTTGAATTGTGTGGACAGAGAAGTGCGGAGAGCAGTGTCTAGAAGGAGGAGGAGGAAAAGGAAGAAGCGAAAGAAGGAGGAGGAGGAAAAGGAAGAAGCGAAAAGAGAGTGTCTAGTTCTTACAGAGGTAATTTTGAGATTGAGACTGCATTTTTCTTTTTTGATTTTTGCTTATGCTGTTTTGAGGGAAAACTTGAATGACCCTTTTCTGATAGTTGAAGGTAGCAGTGGCAACAACGAAGGGCCTTTGGTAAGTACTGGAATCATTGCTAATTACAGAGTGGTGATTTTTCTACGGAGATGATATATTTTGATAATTTGGATCCCAATTGATTGTTTTGTTTCAGGTCAACAGCGGGAAGAAATCTTAGTCCATTACCGCGGCAAGAAATGGCAAATCTTGACAAAGATGGTGATAGTCGTAAATCAGCAATGAAATCTGATGTGAAAGGCTTGGATTCTAAAGCAATCCCACAATTTCATGCTCACGTTTCTTCCCACAATTTGAAGGCCCAGAAGACAGCCCATCAAATCCATATTCGCTTTGTATCAAATGTAGCTTTAGTTAAAAAATAGTAGAATTTTTATTTTTTAGTAGAATTTTTCTTTGTATCAAATGTAGCTTTAGTTAAAAAATAGAATTAGTTCACTTTTGGTGGTATGAAATGAAAGTAAAACCTTCTCTTATGCATGTATAGTTAATCTTCAATTGTAAGTTATTTGCTATAATTTTTAAGGCGTTAATATTGAACAAATATCATAGTAGATAATTTTTTTAAGAGAAAAAACCTTTAAAATAATCTTTCTAGTTATTTTAAATGCATTATCTATAATAAAATGAAAATATTAAAAACTAAATAATTGAAAGACTTGTAGATTGATTATTTCGCTCTAATGTATAGCCTTACTAAAATAATCAAGAATCATTAATATTTTTTGACATGTTATAAAATTTGGTTTTGTCTGCAGCGAAGCATAGGGTAACTGACATATATATTTTTTATTTGTAGATAATTTCAAACCCCTTCTAATTTTGATCACGACTTTATGCGGGCAAGAAAACAAATTCTATCCTTAATATAGCTAAATTTTGTCATTTTATCAACTTGGCCGAATCTACCAACAGGGGTGAGAGCTCAATCACTCCTCATATATTTATCTGTATCTGGTGTTCCATTACTCCAAATTAGAAGGGGTCAGACTCATTGGAAAGATAACACTCTAGTCTACAACTTCTATGAAGAGACCATGCCTTAATTTTGTAGTTTTCAGGTCCATATTCTCCTAGGAAATAGGGCAACGAATCAGACCTGTTTTGCAAATGGAGAAAATATCTTCAATTCATCTTCAATCCTTGCTTC
>CM045919.1:7118027-7151364 GCA_025169955.1 Salix arbutifolia | reverse complement strand
ACCCTTTTCTGATAGTTGAAGGTAGCAGTTCTCATGGAGAGCCCTCCGAAGTGGCAACAACGAAGGGCCTTTGGTAAGTACTGGAATCATTGCTAATTACAGAGTGGTGATTTTTCTACGGAGATGATATATTTTGATAATTTCGATCCCAATTGATTGTTTTGTTTCAGGTCAACAGCGGGAAGAAATCCGAGTCCATTACCGCGGCAAGAAATGGCAAATCTTGACAAAGATGGTGATAGTCGTAAATCAGCAATGAAATCTGATGTGAAAGGCTTGGATTCTAAAGCAATCCCACAATTTCATGCTCACGTTTCTTCCTCTGAGTTTCAGGGGACGATTTCAAATTTAACGTCCTCTCGACAACAACCAACGAAGGCCCAGAAGACAGCCCATCAAATCCATATTCGCTTCGAAAAAATCTGATCTCTCTTAATGCCTTGTTCCTCAAATTATTGAGATTTAGAACCTTATGTTTGTTGAATTGTGTGGACAGAGAAGTGCGGAGAGCAGTGTCTAGAAGGAGGAGGAGGAAAAGGAAGAAGCGAAAGGAGGAGGAGGAAAAGGAAGAAGCGAAAAGAGAGTGTCTAGTTCTTACAGAGGTAATTTTGAGATTGAGACTGCATTTTTCTTTTTTGATTTTTGCTTATGCTGTTTTGAGGGAAAACTTGAATGACCCTTTTCTGATAGTTGAAGGTAGCAGTTCTCATGGAGAGCCCTCCGAAGTGGCAACAACGAAGGGCCTTTGGTAAGTACTGGAATCATTGCTAATTACAGAGTGGTGATTTTTCTACGGAGATGATATATTTTGATAATTTCGATCCCAATTGATTGTTTTGTTTCAGGTCAACAGCGGGAAGAAATCCGAGTCCATTACCGCGGCAAGAAATGGCAAATCTTGACAAAGATGGTGATAGTCGTAAATCAGCAATGAAATCTGATGTGAAAGGCTTGGATTCTAAAGCAATCCCACAATTTCATGCTCACGTTTCTTCCTCTGAGTTTCAGGGGACGATTTCAAATTTAACGTCCTCTCGACAACAACCAACGAAGGCCCAGAAGACAGCCCATCAAATCCATATTCGCTTCGAAAAAATCTGATCTCTCTTAATGCCTTGTTCCTCAAATTATTGAGATTTAGAACCTTATGTTTGTTGAATTGTGTGGACAGAGAAGTGCGGAGAGCAGTGTCTAGGAGGAGGAGGAAAAGGAAGAAGCGAAAGAAGGAGGAGGAGGAAAAGAGAGTGTCTAGTTCTTACAGAGGTAATTTTGAGATTGAGACTGCATTTTTCTTTTTTGATTTTTGCTTATGCTGTTTTGAGGGAAAACTTGAATGACCCTTTTCTGATAGTTGAAGGTAGCAGTTCTCATGGAGAGCCCTCCGAAGTGGCAACAACGAAGGGCCTTTGGTAAGTACTGGAATCATTGCTAATTACAGAGTGGTGATTTTTCTACGGAGATGATATATTTTGATAATTTCGATCCCAATTGATTGTTTTGTTTCAGGTCAACAGCGGGAAGAAACCCGAGTCCATTACCGCGGCAAGAAATGGCAAATCTTGACAAAGATGGTGATAGTCGTAAATCAGCAATGAAATCTGATGTGAAAGGCTTGGATTCTAAAGCAATCCCACAATTTCATGCTCACGTTTCTTCCTCTGAGTTTCAGGGGACGATTTCAAATTTAACATCCTCTCGACAACAACCAACGAAGGCCCAGAAGACAGCCCATCAAATCCATATTCGCTTCGAAAAAATCTGATCTCTCTTAATGCCTTGTTCCTCAAATTATTGAGATTTAGAACCTTATGTTTGTTGAATTGTGTGGACAGAGAAGTGCGGAGAGCAGTGTCTAGAAGGAGGAGGAGGAAAAGGAAGAAGCGAAAGAAGGAGGAGGAGGAAAAGGAAGAAGCGAAAAGAGAGTGTCTAGTTCTTACAGAGGTAATTTTGAGATTGAGACTGCATTTTTCTTTTTTGATTTTTGCTTATGCTGTTTTGAGGGAAAACTTGAATGACCCTTTTCTGATAGTTGAAGGTAGCAGTTCTCATGGAGAGCCCTCCGAAGTGGCAACAACGAAGGGCCTTTGGTAAGTACTGGAATCATTGCTAATTACAGAGTGGTGATTTTTCTACGGAGATGATATATTTTGATAATTTCGATCCCAATTGATTGTTTTGTTTCAGGTCAACAGCGGGAAGAAACCCGAGTCCATTACCGCGGCAAGAAATGGCAAATCTTGACAAAGATGGTGATAGTCGTAAATCAGCAATGAAATCTGATGTGAAAGGCTTGGATTCTAAAGCAATCCCACAATTTCATGCTCACGTTTCTTCCTCTGAGTTTCAGGGGACGATTTCAAATTTAACGTCCTCTCGACAACAACCAACGAAGGCCCAGAAGACAGCCCATCAAATCCATATTCGCTTCGAAAAAATCTGATCTCTCTTAATGCCTTGTTCCTCAAATTATTGAGATTTAGAACCTTATGTTTGTTGAATTGTGTGGACAGAGAAGTGCGGAGAGCAGTGTCTAGAAGGAGGAGGAGGAAAAGGAAGAAGCGAAAGAAGGAGGAGGAGGAAAAGGAAGAAGCGAAAAGAGAGTGTCTAGTTCTTACAGAGGTAATTTTGAGATTGAGACTGCATTTTTCTTTTTTGATTTTTGCTTATGCTGTTTTGAGGGAAAACTTGAATGACCCTTTTCTGATAGTTGAAGGTAGCAGTTCTCATGGAGAGCCCTCCGAAGTGGCAACAACGAAGGGCCTTTGGTAAGTACTGGAATCATTGCTAATTACAGAGTGGTGATTTTTCTACGGAGATGATATATTTTGATAATTTCGATCCCAATTGATTGTTTTGTTTCAGGTCAACAGCGGGAAGAAATCCGAGTCCATTACCGCGGCAAGAAATGGCAAATCTTGACAAAGATGGTGATAGTCGTAAATCAGCAATGAAATCTGATGTGAAAGGCTTGGATTCTAAAGCAATCCCACAATTTCATGCTCACGTTTCTTCCTCTGAGTTTCAGGGGACGATTTCAAATTTAACGTCCTCTCGACAACAACCAACGAAGGCCCAGAAGACAGCCCATCAAATCCATATTCGCTTCGAAAAAATCTGATCTCTCTTAATGCCTTGTTCCTCAAATTATTGAGATTTAGAACCTTATGTTTGTTGAATTGTGTGGACAGAGAAGTGCGGAGAGCAGTGTCTAGAAGGAGGAGGAGGAAAAGGAAGAAGCGAAAGAAGGAGGAGGAGGAAAAGAGAGTGTCTAGTTCTTACAGAGGTAATTTTGAGATTGAGACTGCATTTTTCTTTTTTGATTTTTGCTTATGCTGTTTTGAGGGAAAACTTGAATGACCCTTTTCTGATAGTTGAAGGTAGCAGTTCTCATGGAGAGCCCTCCGAAGTGGCAACAACGAAGGGCCTTTGGTAAGTACTGGAATCATTGCTAATTACAGAGTGGTGATTTTTCTACGGAGATGATATATTTTGATAATTTCGATCCCAATTGATTGTTTTGTTTCAGGTCAACAGCGGGAAGAAATCCGAGTCCATTACCGCGGCAAGAAATGGCAAATCTTGACAAAGATGGTGATAGTCGTAAATCAGCAATGAAATCTGATGTGAAAGGCTTGGATTCTAAAGCAATCCCACAATTTCATGCTCACGTTTCTTCCTCTGAGTTTCAGGGGACGATTTCAAATTTAACGTCCTCTCGACAACAACCAACGAAGGCCCAGAAGACAGCCCATCAAATCCATATTCGCTTCGAAAAAATCTGATCTCTCTTAATGCCTTGTTCCTCAAATTATTGAGATTTAGAACCTTATGTTTGTTGAATTGTGTGGACAGAGAAGTGCGGAGAGCAGTGTCTAGAAGGAGGAGGAGGAAAAGGAAGAAGCGAAAAGAGAGTGTCTAGTTCTTACAGAGGTAATTTTGAGATTGAGACTGCATTTTTCTTTTTTGATTTTTGCTTATGCTGTTTTGAGGGAAAACTTGAATGACCCTTTTCTGATAGTTGAAGGTAGCAGTTCTCATGGAGAGCCCTCCGAAGTGGCAACAACGAAGGGCCTTTGGTAAGTACTGGAATCATTGCTAATTACAGAGTGGTGATTTTTCTACGGAGATGATATATTTTGATAATTTCGATCCCAATTGATTGTTTTGTTTCAGGTCAACAGCGGGAAGAAATCCGAGTCCATTACCGCGGCAAGAAATGGCAAATCTTGACAAAGATGGTGATAGTCGTAAATCAGCAATGAAATCTGATGTGAAAGGCTTGGATTCTAAAGCAATCCCACAATTTCATGCTCACGTTTCTTCCTCTGAGTTTCAGGGGACGATTTCAAATTTAACGTCCTCTCGACAACAACCAACGAAGGCCCAGAAGACAGCCCATCAAATCCATATTCGCTTCGGAAAAAATCTGATCTCTCTTAATGCCTTGTTCCTCAAATTATTGAGATTTAGAACCTTATGTTTGTTGAATTGTGTGGACAGAGAAGTGCGGAGAGCAGTGTCTAGAAGGAGGAGGAGGAAAAGGAAGAAGCGAAAGAAGGAGGAGGAGGAAAAGGAAGAAGCGAAAAGAGAGTGTCTAGTTCTTACAGAGGTAATTTTGAGATTGAGACTGCATTTTTCTTTTTTGATTTTTGCTTATGCTGTTTTGAGGGAAAACTTGAATGACCCTTTTCTGATAGTTGAAGGTAGCAGTTCTCATGGAGAGCCCTCCGAAGTGGCAACAACGAAGGGCCTTTGGTAAGTACTGGAATCATTGCTAATTACAGAGTGGTGATTTTTCTACGGAGATGATATATTTTGATAATTTCGATCCCAATTGATTGTTTTGTTTCAGGTCAACAGCGGGAAGAAATCCGAGTCCATTACCGCGGCAAGAAATGGCAAATCTTGACAAAGATGGTGATAGTCGTAAATCAGCAATGAAATCTGATGTGAAAGGCTTGGATTCTAAAGCAATCCCACAATTTCATGCTCACGTTTCTTCCTCTGAGTTTCAGGGGACGATTTCAAATTTAACGTCCTCTCGACAACAACCAACGAAGGCCCAGAAGACAGCCCATCAAATCCATATTCGCTTCGAAAAAATCTGATCTCTCTTAATGCCTTGTTCCTCAAATTATTGAGATTTAGAACCTTATGTTTGTTGAATTGTGTGGACAGAGAAGTGCGGAGAGCAGTGTCTAGAAGGAGGAGGAGGAAAAGGAAGAAGCGAAAAGAGAGTGTCTAGTTCTTACAGAGGTAATTTTGAGATTGAGACTGCATTTTTCTTTTTTGATTTTTGCTTATGCTGTTTTGAGGGAAAACTTGAATGACCCTTTTCTGATAGTTGAAGGTAGCAGTTCTCATGGAGAGCCCTCCGAAGTGGCAACAACGAAGGGCCTTTGGTAAGTACTGGAATCATTGCTAATTACAGAGTGGTGATTTTTCTACGGAGATGATATATTTTGATAATTTCGATCCCAATTGATTGTTTTGTTTCAGGTCAACAGCGGGAAGAAATCCGAGTCCATTACCACGGCAAGAAATGGCAAATCTTGACAAAGATGGTGATAGTCGTAAATCAGCAATGAAATCTGATGTGAAAGGCTTGGATTCTAAAGCAATCCCACAATTTCATGCTCACGTTTCTTCCTCTGAGTTTCAGGGGACGATTTCAAATTTAACGTCCTCTCGACAACAACCAACGAAGGCCCAGAAGACAGCCCATCAAATCCATATTCGCTTCGGAAAAAATCTGATCTCTCTTAATGCCTTGTTCCTCAAATTATTGAGATTTAGAACCTTATGTTTGTTGAATTGCGTGGACAGAGAAGTGCGGAGAGCAGTGTCTAGAAGGAGGAGGAGGAAAAGGAAGAAGCGAAAGAAGGAGGAGGAGGAAAAGGAAGAAGCGAAAAGAGAGTGTCTAGTTCTTACAGAGGTAATTTTGAGATTGAGACTGCATTTTTCTTTTTTGATTTTTGCTTATGCTGTTTTGAGGGAAAACTTGAATGACCCTTTTCTGATAGTTGAAGGTAGCAGTTCTCATGGAGAGCCCTCCGAAGTGGCAACAACGAAGGGCCTTTGGTAAGTACTGGAATCATTGCTAATTACAGAGTGGTGATTTTTCTACGGAGATGATATATTTTGATAATTTCGATCCCAATTGATTGTTTTGTTTCAGGTCAACAGCGGGAAGAAATCCGAGTCCATTACCGCGGCAAGAAATGGCAAATCTTGACAAAGATGGTGATAGTTGTAAATCAGCAATGAAATCTGATGTGAAAGGCTTGGATTCTAAAGCAATCCCACAATTTCATGCTCACGTTTCTTCCTCTGAGTTTCAGGGGACGATTTCAAATTTAACGTCCTCTCGACAACAACCAACGAAGGCCCAGAAGACAGCCCATCAAATCCATATTCGCTTCGAAAAAATCTGATCTCTCTTAATGCCTTGTTCCTCAAATTATTGAGATTTAGAACCTTATGTTTGTTGAATTGTGTGGACAGAGAAGTGCGGAGAGCAGTGTCTAGAAGGAGGAGGAGGAAAAGGAAGAAGCGAAAGAAGGAGGAGGAGGAAAAGGAAGAAGCGAAAAGAGAGTGTCTAGTTCTTACAGAGGTAATTTTGAGATTGAGACTGCATTTTTCTTTTTTGATTTTTGCTTATGCTGTTTTGAGGGAAAACTTGAATGACCCTTTTCTGATAGTTGAAGGTAGCAGTTCTCATGGAGAGCCCTCCGAAGTGGCAACAACGAAGGGCCTTTGGTAAGTACTGGAATCATTGCTAATTACAGAGTGGTGATTTTTCTACGGAGATGATATATTTTGATAATTTCGATCCCAATTGATTGTTTTGTTTCAGGTCAACAGCGGGAAGAAATCCGAGTCCATTACCGCGGCAAGAAATGGCAAATCTTGACAAAGATGGTGATAGTCGTAAATCAGCAATGAAATCTGATGTGAAAGGCTTGGATTCTAAAGCAATCCCACAATTTCATGCTCACGTTTCTTCCTCTGAGTTTCAGGGGACGATTTCAAATTTAACGTCCTCTCGACAACAACCAACGAAGGCCCAGAAGACAGCCCATCAAATCCATATTCGCTTCGAAAAAATCTGATCTCTCTTAATGCCTTGTTCCTCAAATTATTGAGATTTAGAACCTTATGTTTGTTGAATTGTGTGGACAGAGAAGTGCGGAGAGCAGTGTCTAGAAGGAGGAGGAGGAAAAGGAAGAAGCGAAAGAAGGAGGAGGAGGAAAAGGAAGAAGCGAAAAGAGAGTGTCTAGTTCTTACAGAGGTAATTTTGAGATTGAGACTGCATTTTTCTTTTTTGATTTTTGCTTATGCTGTTTTGAGGGAAAACTTGAATGACCCTTTTCTGATAGTTGAAGGTAGCAGTTCTCATGGAGAGCCCTCCGAAGTGGCAACAACGAAGGGCCTTTGGTAAGTACTGGAATCATTGCTAATTACAGAGTGGTGATTTTTCTACGGAGATGATATATTTTGATAATTTCGATCCCAATTGATTGTTTTGTTTCAGGTCAACAGCGGGAAGAAATCCGAGTCCATTACCGCGGCAAGAAATGGCAAATCTTGACAAAGATGGTGATAGTCGTAAATCAGCAATGAAATCTGATGTGAAAGGCTTGGATTCTAAAGCAATCCCACAATTTCATGCTCACGTTTCTTCCTCTGAGTTTCAGGGGACGATTTCAAATTTAACGTCCTCTCGACAACAACCAACGAAGGCCCAGAAGACAGCCCATCAAATCCATATTCGCTTCGAAAAAATCTGATCTCTCTTAATGCCTTGTTCCTCAAATTATTGAGATTTAGAACCTTATGTTTGTTGAATTGTGTGGACAGAGAAGTGCGGAGAGCAGTGTCTAGAAGGAGGAGGAGGAAAAGGAAGAAGCGAAAGAAGGAGGAGGAGGAAAAGGAAGAAGCGAAAAGAGAGTGTCTAGTTCTTACAGAGGTAATTTTGAGATTGAGACTGCATTTTTCTTTTTTGATTTTTGCTTATGCTGTTTTGAGGGAAAACTTGAATGACCCTTTTCTGATAGTTGAAGGTAGCAGTTCTCATGGAGAGCCCTCCGAAGTGGCAACAACGAAGGGCCTTTGGTAAGTACTGGAATCATTGCTAATTACAGAGTGGTGATTTTTCTACGGAGATGATATATTTTGATAATTTCGATCCCAATTGATTGTTTTGTTTCAGGTCAACAGCGGGAAGAAATCCGAGTCCATTACCGCGGCAAGAAATGGCAAATCTTGACAAAGATGGTGATAGTCGTAAATCAGCAATGAAATCTGATGTGAAAGGCTTGGATTCTAAAGCAATCCCACAATTTCATGCTCACGTTTCTTCCTCTGAGTTTCAGGGGACGATTTCAAATTTAACGTCCTCTCGACAACAACCAACGAAGGCCCAGAAGACAGCCCATCAAATCCATATTCGCTTCGAAAAAATCTGATCTCTCTTAATGCCTTGTTCCTCAAATTATTGAGATTTAGAACCTTATGTTTGTTGAATTGTGTGGACAGAGAAGTGCGGAGAGCAGTGTCTAGAAGGAGGAGGAGGAAAAGGAAGAAGCGAAAGAAGGAGGAGGAGGAAAAGAGAGTGTCTAGTTCTTACAGAGGTAATTTTGAGATTGAGACTGCATTTTTCTTTTTTGATTTTTGCTTATGCTGTTTTGAGGGAAAACTTGAATGACCCTTTTCTGATAGTTGAAGGTAGCAGTTCTCATGGAGAGCCCTCCGAAGTGGCAACAACGAAGGGCCTTTGGTAAGTACTGGAATCATTGCTAATTACAGAGTGGTGACTTTTCTACGGAGATGATATATTTTGATAATTTCGATCCCAATTGATTGTTTTGTTTCAGGTCAACAGCGGGAAGAAATCCGAGTCCATTACCGCGGCAAGAAATGGCAAATCTTGACAAAGATGGTGATAGTCGTAAATCAGCAATGAAATCTGATGTGAAAGGCTTGGATTCTAAAGCAATCCCACAATTTCATGCTCACGTTTCTTCCTCTGAGTTTCAGGGGACGATTTCAAATTTAACGTCCTCTCGACAACAACCAACGAAGGCCCAGAAGACAGCCCATCAAATCCATATTCGCTTCGAAAAAATCTGATCTCTCTTAATGCCTTGTTCCTCAAATTATTGAGATTTAGAACCTTATGTTTGTTGAATTGTGTGGACAGAGAAGTGCGGAGAGCAGTGTCTAGAAGGAGGAGGAGGAAAAGGAAGAAGCGAAAGAAGGAGGAGGAGGAAAAGGAAGAAGCGAAAAGAGAGTGTCTAGTTCTTACAGAGGTAATTTTGAGATTGAGACTGCATTTTTCTTTTTTGATTTTTGCTTATGCTGTTTTGAGGGAAAACTTGAATGACCCTTTTCTGATAGTTGAAGGTAGCAGTTCTCATGGAGAGCCCTCCGAAGTGGCAACAACGAAGGGCCTTTGGTAAGTACTGGAATCATTGCTAATTACAGAGTGGTGATTTTTCTACGGAGATGATATATTTTGATAATTTCGATCCCAATTGATTGTTTTGTTTCAGGTCAACAGCGGGAAGAAATCCGAGTCCATTACCGCGGCAAGAAATGGCAAATCTTGACAAAGATGGTGATAGTCGTAAATCAGCAATGAAATCTGATGTGAAAGGCTTGGATTCTAAAGCAATCCCACAATTTCATGCTCACGTTTCTTCCTCTGAGTTTCAGGGGACGATTTCAAATTTAACGTCCTCTCGACAACAACCAACGAAGGCCCAGAAGACAGCCCATCAAATCCATATTCGCTTCGAAAAAATCTGATCTCTCTTAATGCCTTGTTCCTCAAATTATTGAGATTTAGAACCTTATGTTTGTTGAATTGTGTGGACAGAGAAGTGCGGAGAGCAGTGTCTAGAAGGAGGAGGAGGAAAAGGAAGAAGCGAAAGAAGGAGGAGGAGGAAAAGGAAGAAGCGAAAAGAGAGTGTCTAGTTCTTACAGAGGTAATTTTGAGATTGAGACTGCATTTTTCTTTTTTGATTTTTGCTTATGCTGTTTTGAGGGAAAACTTGAATGACCCTTTTCTGATAGTTGAAGGTAGCAGTTCTCATGGAGAGCCCTCCGAAGTGGCAACAACGAAGGGCCTTTGGTAAGTACTGGAATCATTGCTAATTACAGAGTGGTGATTTTTCTACGGAGATGATATATTTTGATAATTTCGATCCCAATTGATTGTTTTGTTTCAGGTCAACAGCGGGAAGAAATCCGAGTCCATTACCGCGGCAAGAAATGGCAAATCTTGACAAAGATGGTGATAGTCGTAAATCAGCAATGAAATCTGATGTGAAAGGCTTGGATTCTAAAGCAATCCCACAATTTCATGCTCACGTTTCTTCCTCTGAGTTTCAGGGGACGATTTCAAATTTAACGTCCTCTCGACAACAACCAACGAAGGCCCAGAAGACAGCCCATCAAATCCATATTCGCTTCGAAAAAATCTGATCTCTCTTAATGCCTTGTTCCTCAAATTATTGAGATTTAGAACCTTATGTTTGTTGAATTGTGTGGACAGAGAAGTGCGGAGAGCAGTGTCTAGAAGGAGGAGGAGGAAAAGGAAGAAGCGAAAGAAGGAGGAGGAGGAAAAGGAAGAAGCGAAAAGAGAGTGTCTAGTTCTTACAGAGGTAATTTTGAGATTGAGACTGCATTTTTCTTTTTTGATTTTTGCTTATGCTGTTTTGAGGGAAAACTTGAATGACCCTTTTCTGATAGTTGAAGGTAGCAGTTCTCATGGAGAGCCCTCCGAAGTGGCAACAACGAAGGGCCTTTGGTAAGTACTGGAATCATTGCTAATTACAGAGTGGTGATTTTTCTACGGAGATGATATATTTTGATAATTTCGATCCCAATTGATTGTTTTGTTTCAGGTCAACAGCGGGAAGAAATCCGAGTCCATTACCGCGGCAAGAAATGGCAAATCTTGACAAAGATGGTGATAGTCGTAAATCAGCAATGAAATCTGATGTGAAAGGCTTGGATTCTAAAGCAATCCCACAATTTCATGCTCACGTTTCTTCCTCTGAGTTTCAGGGGACGATTTCAAATTTAACGTCCTCTCGACAACAACCAACGAAGGCCCAGAAGACAGCCCATCAAATCCATATTCGCTTCGAAAAAATCTGATCTCTCTTAATGCCTTGTTCCTCAAATTATTGAGATTTAGAACCTTATGTTTGTTGAATTGTGTGGACAGAGAAGTGCGGAGAGCAGTGTCTAGAAGGAGGAGGAGGAAAAGGAAGAAGCGAAAGAAGGAGGAGGAGGAAAAGGAAGAAGCGAAAAGAGAGTGTCTAGTTCTTACAGAGGTAATTTTGAGATTGAGACTGCATTTTTCTTTTTTGATTTTTGCTTATGCTGTTTTGAGGGAAAACTTGAATGACCCTTTTCTGATAGTTGAAGGTAGCAGTTCTCATGGAGAGCCCTCCGAAGTGGCAACAACGAAGGGCCTTTGGTAAGTACTGGAATCATTGCTAATTACAGAGTGGTGACTTTTCTACGGAGATGATATATTTTGATAATTTCGATCCCAATTGATTGTTTTGTTTCAGGTCAACAGCGGGAAGAAATCCGAGTCCATTACCGCGGCAAGAAATGGCAAATCTTGACAAAGATGGTGATAGTCGTAAATCAGCAATGAAATCTGATGTGAAAGGCTTGGATTCTAAAGCAATCCCACAATTTCATGCTCACGTTTCTTCCTCTGAGTTTCAGGGGACGATTTCAAATTTAACGTCCTCTCGACAACAACCAACGAAGGCCCAGAAGACAGCCCATCAAATCCATATTCGCTTCGAAAAAATCTGATCTCTCTTAATGCCTTGTTCCTCAAATTATTGAGATTTAGAACCTTATGTTTGTTGAATTGTGTGGACAGAGAAGTGCGGAGAGCAGTGTCTAGAAGGAGGAGGAGGAAAAGGAAGAAGCGAAAGAAGGAGGAGGAGGAAAAGGAAGAAGCGAAAAGAGAGTGTCTAGTTCTTACAGAGGTAATTTTGAGATTGAGACTGCATTTTTCTTTTTTGATTTTTGCTTATGCTGTTTTGAGGGAAAACTTGAATGACCCTTTTCTGATAGTTGAAGGTAGCAGTTCTCATGGAGAGCCCTCCGAAGTGGCAACAACGAAGGGCCTTTGGTAAGTACTGGAATCATTGCTAATTACAGAGTGGTGATTTTTCTACGGAGATGATATATTTTGATAATTTCGATCCCAATTGATTGTTTTGTTTCAGGTCAACAGCGGGAAGAAATCCGAGTCCATTACCGCGGCAAGAAATGGCAAATCTTGACAAAGATGGTGATAGTCGTAAATCAGCAATGAAATCTGATGTGAAAGGCTTGGATTCTAAAGCAATCCCACAATTTCATGCTCACGTTTCTTCCTCTGAGTTTCAGGGGACGATTTCAAATTTAACGTCCTCTCGACAACAACCAACGAAGGCCCAGAAGACAGCCCATCAAATCCATATTCGCTTCGAAAAAATCTGATCTCTCTTAATGCCTTGTTCCTCAAATTATTGAGATTTAGAACCTTATGTTTGTTGAATTGTGTGGACAGAGAAGTGCGGAGAGCAGTGTCTAGAAGGAGGAGGAGGAAAAGGAAGAAGCGAAAGAAGGAGGAGGAGGAAAAGGAAGAAGCGAAAAGAGAGTGTCTAGTTCTTACAGAGGTAATTTTGAGATTGAGACTGCATTTTTCTTTTTTGATTTTTGCTTATGCTGTTTTGAGGGAAAACTTGAATGACCCTTTTCTGATAGTTGAAGGTAGCAGTTCTCATGGAGAGCCCTCCGAAGTGGCAACAACGAAGGGCCTTTGGTAAGTACTGGAATCATTGCTAATTACAGAGTGGTGACTTTTCTACGGAGATGATATATTTTGATAATTTCGATCCCAATTGATTGTTTTGTTTCAGGTCAACAGCGGGAAGAAATCCGAGTCCATTACCGCGGCAAGAAATGGCAAATCTTGACAAAGATGGTGATAGTCGTAAATCAGCAATGAAATCTGATGTGAAAGGCTTGGATTCTAAAGCAATCCCACAATTTCATGCTCACGTTTCTTCCTCTGAGTTTCAGGGGACGATTTCAAATTTAACGTCCTCTCGACAACAACCAACGAAGGCCCAGAAGACAGCCCATCAAATCCATATTCGCTTCGAAAAAATCTGATCTCTCTTAATGCCTTGTTCCTCAAATTATTGAGATTTAGAACCTTATGTTTGTTGAATTGTGTGGACAGAGAAGTGCGGAGAGCAGTGTCTAGAAGGAGGAGGAGGAAAAGGAAGAAGCGAAAGAAGGAGGAGGAGGAAAAGGAAGAAGCGAAAAGAGAGTGTCTAGTTCTTACAGAGGTAATTTTGAGATTGAGACTGCATTTTTCTTTTTTGATTTTTGCTTATGCTGTTTTGAGGGAAAACTTGAATGACCCTTTTCTGATAGTTGAAGGTAGCAGTTCTCATGGAGAGCCCTCCGAAGTGGCAACAACGAAGGGCCTTTGGTAAGTACTGGAATCATTGCTAATTACAGAGTGGTGACTTTTCTACGGAGATGATATATTTTGATAATTTCGATCCCAATTGATTGTTTTGTTTCAGGTCAACAGCGGGAAGAAATCCGAGTCCATTACCGCGGCAAGAAATGGCAAATCTTGACAAAGATGGTGATAGTCGTAAATCAGCAATGAAATCTGATGTGAAAGGCTTGGATTCTAAAGCAATCCCACAATTTCATGCTCACGTTTCTTCCTCTGAGTTTCAGGGGACGATTTCAAATTTAACGTCCTCTCGACAACAACCAACGAAGGCCCAGAAGACAGCCCATCAAATCCATATTCGCTTCGAAAAAATCTGATCTCTCTTAATGCCTTGTTCCTCAAATTATTGAGATTTAGAACCTTATGTTTGTTGAATTGTGTGGACAGAGAAGTGCGGAGAGCAGTGTCTAGAAGGAGGAGGAGGAAAAGGAAGAAGCGAAAGAAGGAGGAGGAGGAAAAGGAAGAAGCGAAAAGAGAGTGTCTAGTTCTTACAGAGGTAATTTTGAGATTGAGACTGCATTTTTCTTTTTTGATTTTTGCTTATGCTGTTTTGAGGGAAAACTTGAATGACCCTTTTCTGATAGTTGAAGGTAGCAGTTCTCATGGAGAGCCCTCCGAAGTGGCAACAACGAAGGGCCTTTGGTAAGTACTGGAATCATTGCTAATTACAGAGTGGTGACTTTTCTACGGAGATGATATATTTTGATAATTTCGATCCCAATTGATTGTTTTGTTTCAGGTCAACAGCGGGAAGAAATCCGAGTCCATTACCGCGGCAAGAAATGGCAAATCTTGACAAAGATGGTGATAGTCGTAAATCAGCAATGAAATCTGATGTGAAAGGCTTGGATTCTAAAGCAATCCCACAATTTCATGCTCACGTTTCTTCCTCTGAGTTTCAGGGGACGATTTCAAATTTAACGTCCTCTCGACAACAACCAACGAAGGCCCAGAAGACAGCCCATCAAATCCATATTCGCTTCGAAAAAATCTGATCTCTCTTAATGCCTTGTTCCTCAAATTATTGAGATTTAGAACCTTATGTTTGTTGAATTGTGTGGACAGAGAAGTGCGGAGAGCAGTGTCTAGAAGGAGGAGGAGGAAAAGGAAGAAGCGAAAGAAGGAGGAGGAGGAAAAGGAAGAAGCGAAAAGAGAGTGTCTAGTTCTTACAGAGGTAATTTTGAGATTGAGACTGCATTTTTCTTTTTTGATTTTTGCTTATGCTGTTTTGAGGGAAAACTTGAATGACCCTTTTCTGATAGTTGAAGGTAGCAGTTCTCATGGAGAGCCCTCCGAAGTGGCAACAACGAAGGGCCTTTGGTAAGTACTGGAATCATTGCTAATTACAGAGTGGTGACTTTTCTACGGAGATGATATATTTTGATAATTTCGATCCCAATTGATTGTTTTGTTTCAGGTCAACAGCGGGAAGAAATCCGAGTCCATTACCGCGGCAAGAAATGGCAAATCTTGACAAAGATGGTGATAGTCGTAAATCAGCAATGAAATCTGATGTGAAAGGCTTGGATTCTAAAGCAATCCCACAATTTCATGCTCACGTTTCTTCCTCTGAGTTTCAGGGGACGATTTCAAATTTAACGTCCTCTCGACAACAACCAACGAAGGCCCAGAAGACAGCCCATCAAATCCATATTCGCTTCGAAAAAATCTGATCTCTCTTAATGCCTTGTTCCTCAAATTATTGAGATTTAGAACCTTATGTTTGTTGAATTGTGTGGACAGAGAAGTGCGGAGAGCAGTGTCTAGAAGGAGGAGGAGGAAAAGGAAGAAGCGAAAGAAGGAGGAGGAGGAAAAGGAAGAAGCGAAAAGAGAGTGTCTAGTTCTTACAGAGGTAATTTTGAGATTGAGACTGCATTTTTCTTTTTTGATTTTTGCTTATGCTGTTTTGAGGGAAAACTTGAATGACCCTTTTCTGATAGTTGAAGGTAGCAGTTCTCATGGAGAGCCCTCCGAAGTGGCAACAACGAAGGGCCTTTGGTAAGTACTGGAATCATTGCTAATTACAGAGTGGTGACTTTTCTACGGAGATGATATATTTTGATAATTTCGATCCCAATTGATTGTTTTGTTTCAGGTCAACAGCGGGAAGAAATCCGAGTCCATTACCGCGGCAAGAAATGGCAAATCTTGACAAAGATGGTGATAGTCGTAAATCAGCAATGAAATCTGATGTGAAAGGCTTGGATTCTAAAGCAATCCCACAATTTCATGCTCACGTTTCTTCCTCTGAGTTTCAGGGGACGATTTCAAATTTAACGTCCTCTCGACAACAACCAACGAAGGCCCAGAAGACAGCCCATCAAATCCATATTCGCTTCGAAAAAATCTGATCTCTCTTAATGCCTTGTTCCTCAAATTATTGAGATTTAGAACCTTATGTTTGTTGAATTGTGTGGACAGAGAAGTGCGGAGAGCAGTGTCTAGAAGGAGGAGGAGGAAAAGGAAGAAGCGAAAGAAGGAGGAGGAGGAAAAGGAAGAAGCGAAAAGAGAGTGTCTAGTTCTTACAGAGGTAATTTTGAGATTGAGACTGCATTTTTCTTTTTTGATTTTTGCTTATGCTGTTTTGAGGGAAAACTTGAATGACCCTTTTCTGATAGTTGAAGGTAGCAGTTCTCATGGAGAGCCCTCCGAAGTGGCAACAACGAAGGGCCTTTGGTAAGTACTGGAATCATTGCTAATTACAGAGTGGTGACTTTTCTACGGAGATGATATATTTTGATAATTTCGATCCCAATTGATTGTTTTGTTTCAGGTCAACAGCGGGAAGAAATCCGAGTCCATTACCGCGGCAAGAAATGGCAAATCTTGACAAAGATGGTGATAGTCGTAAATCAGCAATGAAATCTGATGTGAAAGGCTTGGATTCTAAAGCAATCCCACAATTTCATGCTCACGTTTCTTCCTCTGAGTTTCAGGGGACGATTTCAAATTTAACGTCCTCTCGACAACAACCAACGAAGGCCCAGAAGACAGCCCATCAAATCCATATTCGCTTCGAAAAAATCTGATCTCTCTTAATGCCTTGTTCCTCAAATTATTGAGATTTAGAACCTTATGTTTGTTGAATTGTGTGGACAGAGAAGTGCGGAGAGCAGTGTCTAGAAGGAGGAGGAGGAAAAGGAAGAAGCGAAAGAAGGAGGAGGAGGAAAAGGAAGAAGCGAAAAGAGAGTGTCTAGTTCTTACAGAGGTAATTTTGAGATTGAGACTGCATTTTTCTTTTTTGATTTTTGCTTATGCTGTTTTGAGGGAAAACTTGAATGACCCTTTTCTGATAGTTGAAGGTAGCAGTTCTCATGGAGAGCCCTCCGAAGTGGCAACAACGAAGGGCCTTTGGTAAGTACTGGAATCATTGCTAATTACAGAGTGGTGACTTTTCTACGGAGATGATATATTTTGATAATTTCGATCCCAATTGATTGTTTTGTTTCAGGTCAACAGCGGGAAGAAATCCGAGTCCATTACCGCGGCAAGAAATGGCAAATCTTGACAAAGATGGTGATAGTCGTAAATCAGCAATGAAATCTGATGTGAAAGGCTTGGATTCTAAAGCAATCCCACAATTTCATGCTCACGTTTCTTCCTCTGAGTTTCAGGGGACGATTTCAAATTTAACGTCCTCTCGACAACAACCAACGAAGGCCCAGAAGACAGCCCATCAAATCCATATTCGCTTCGAAAAAATCTGATCTCTCTTAATGCCTTGTTCCTCAAATTATTGAGATTTAGAACCTTATGTTTGTTGAATTGTGTGGACAGAGAAGTGCGGAGAGCAGTGTCTAGAAGGAGGAGGAGGAAAAGGAAGAAGCGAAAGAAGGAGGAGGAGGAAAAGGAAGAAGCGAAAAGAGAGTGTCTAGTTCTTACAGAGGTAATTTTGAGATTGAGACTGCATTTTTCTTTTTTGATTTTTGCTTATGCTGTTTTGAGGGAAAACTTGAATGACCCTTTTCTGATAGTTGAAGGTAGCAGTTCTCATGGAGAGCCCTCCGAAGTGGCAACAACGAAGGGCCTTTGGTAAGTACTGGAATCATTGCTAATTACAGAGTGGTGACTTTTCTACGGAGATGATATATTTTGATAATTTCGATCCCAATTGATTGTTTTGTTTCAGGTCAACAGCGGGAAGAAATCCGAGTCCATTACCGCGGCAAGAAATGGCAAATCTTGACAAAGATGGTGATAGTCGTAAATCAGCAATGAAATCTGATGTGAAAGGCTTGGATTCTAAAGCAATCCCACAATTTCATGCTCACGTTTCTTCCTCTGAGTTTCAGGGGACGATTTCAAATTTAACGTCCTCTCGACAACAACCAACGAAGGCCCAGAAGACAGCCCATCAAATCCATATTCGCTTCGAAAAAATCTGATCTCTCTTAATGCCTTGTTCCTCAAATTATTGAGATTTAGAACCTTATGTTTGTTGAATTGTGTGGACAGAGAAGTGCGGAGAGCAGTGTCTAGAAGGAGGAGGAGGAAAAGGAAGAAGCGAAAGAAGGAGGAGGAGGAAAAGGAAGAAGCGAAAAGAGAGTGTCTAGTTCTTACAGAGGTAATTTTGAGATTGAGACTGCATTTTTCTTTTTTGATTTTTGCTTATGCTGTTTTGAGGGAAAACTTGAATGACCCTTTTCTGATAGTTGAAGGTAGCAGTTCTCATGGAGAGCCCTCCGAAGTGGCAACAACGAAGGGCCTTTGGTAAGTACTGGAATCATTGCTAATTACAGAGTGGTGACTTTTCTACGGAGATGATATATTTTGATAATTTCGATCCCAATTGATTGTTTTGTTTCAGGTCAACAGCGGGAAGAAATCCGAGTCCATTACCGCGGCAAGAAATGGCAAATCTTGACAAAGATGGTGATAGTCGTAAATCAGCAATGAAATCTGATGTGAAAGGCTTGGATTCTAAAGCAATCCCACAATTTCATGCTCACGTTTCTTCCTCTGAGTTTCAGGGGACGATTTCAAATTTAACGTCCTCTCGACAACAACCAACGAAGGCCCAGAAGACAGCCCATCAAATCCATATTCGCTTCGAAAAAATCTGATCTCTCTTAATGCCTTGTTCCTCAAATTATTGAGATTTAGAACCTTATGTTTGTTGAATTGTGTGGACAGAGAAGTGCGGAGAGCAGTGTCTAGAAGGAGGAGGAGGAAAAGGAAGAAGCGAAAGAAGGAGGAGGAGGAAAAGGAAGAAGCGAAAAGAGAGTGTCTAGTTCTTACAGAGGTAATTTTGAGATTGAGACTGCATTTTTCTTTTTTGATTTTTGCTTATGCTGTTTTGAGGGAAAACTTGAATGACCCTTTTCTGATAGTTGAAGGTAGCAGTTCTCATGGAGAGCCCTCCGAAGTGGCAACAACGAAGGGCCTTTGGTAAGTACTGGAATCATTGCTAATTACAGAGTGGTGACTTTTCTACGGAGATGATATATTTTGATAATTTCGATCCCAATTGATTGTTTTGTTTCAGGTCAACAGCGGGAAGAAATCCGAGTCCATTACCGCGGCAAGAAATGGCAAATCTTGACAAAGATGGTGATAGTCGTAAATCAGCAATGAAATCTGATGTGAAAGGCTTGGATTCTAAAGCAATCCCACAATTTCATGCTCACGTTTCTTCCTCTGAGTTTCAGGGGACGATTTCAAATTTAACGTCCTCTCGACAACAACCAACGAAGGCCCAGAAGACAGCCCATCAAATCCATATTCGCTTCGAAAAAATCTGATCTCTCTTAATGCCTTGTTCCTCAAATTATTGAGATTTAGAACCTTATGTTTGTTGAATTGTGTGGACAGAGAAGTGCGGAGAGCAGTGTCTAGAAGGAGGAGGAGGAAAAGGAAGAAGCGAAAGAAGGAGGAGGAGGAAAAGGAAGAAGCGAAAAGAGAGTGTCTAGTTCTTACAGAGGTAATTTTGAGATTGAGACTGCATTTTTCTTTTTTGATTTTTGCTTATGCTGTTTTGAGGGAAAACTTGAATGACCCTTTTCTGATAGTTGAAGGTAGCAGTTCTCATGGAGAGCCCTCCGAAGTGGCAACAACGAAGGGCCTTTGGTAAGTACTGGAATCATTGCTAATTACAGAGTGGTGACTTTTCTACGGAGATGATATATTTTGATAATTTCGATCCCAATTGATTGTTTTGTTTCAGGTCAACAGCGGGAAGAAATCCGAGTCCATTACCGCGGCAAGAAATGGCAAATCTTGACAAAGATGGTGATAGTCGTAAATCAGCAATGAAATCTGATGTGAAAGGCTTGGATTCTAAAGCAATCCCACAATTTCATGCTCACGTTTCTTCCTCTGAGTTTCAGGGGACGATTTCAAATTTAACGTCCTCTCGACAACAACCAACGAAGGCCCAGAAGACAGCCCATCAAATCCATATTCGCTTCGAAAAAATCTGATCTCTCTTAATGCCTTGTTCCTCAAATTATTGAGATTTAGAACCTTATGTTTGTTGAATTGTGTGGACAGAGAAGTGCGGAGAGCAGTGTCTAGAAGGAGGAGGAGGAAAAGGAAGAAGCGAAAGAAGGAGGAGGAGGAAAAGGAAGAAGCGAAAAGAGAGTGTCTAGTTCTTACAGAGGTAATTTTGAGATTGAGACTGCATTTTTCTTTTTTGATTTTTGCTTATGCTGTTTTGAGGGAAAACTTGAATGACCCTTTTCTGATAGTTGAAGGTAGCAGTTCTCATGGAGAGCCCTCCGAAGTGGCAACAACGAAGGGCCTTTGGTAAGTACTGGAATCATTGCTAATTACAGAGTGGTGACTTTTCTACGGAGATGATATATTTTGATAATTTCGATCCCAATTGATTGTTTTGTTTCAGGTCAACAGCGGGAAGAAATCCGAGTCCATTACCGCGGCAAGAAATGGCAAATCTTGACAAAGATGGTGATAGTCGTAAATCAGCAATGAAATCTGATGTGAAAGGCTTGGATTCTAAAGCAATCCCACAATTTCATGCTCACGTTTCTTCCTCTGAGTTTCAGGGGACGATTTCAAATTTAACGTCCTCTCGACAACAACCAACGAAGGCCCAGAAGACAGCCCATCAAATCCATATTCGCTTCGAAAAAATCTGATCTCTCTTAATGCCTTGTTCCTCAAATTATTGAGATTTAGAACCTTATGTTTGTTGAATTGTGTGGACAGAGAAGTGCGGAGAGCAGTGTCTAGAAGGAGGAGGAGGAAAAGGAAGAAGCGAAAGAAGGAGGAGGAGGAAAAGGAAGAAGCGAAAAGAGAGTGTCTAGTTCTTACAGAGGTAATTTTGAGATTGAGACTGCATTTTTCTTTTTTGATTTTTGCTTATGCTGTTTTGAGGGAAAACTTGAATGACCCTTTTCTGATAGTTGAAGGTAGCAGTTCTCATGGAGAGCCCTCCGAAGTGGCAACAACGAAGGGCCTTTGGTAAGTACTGGAATCATTGCTAATTACAGAGTGGTGACTTTTCTACGGAGATGATATATTTTGATAATTTCGATCCCAATTGATTGTTTTGTTTCAGGTCAACAGCGGGAAGAAATCCGAGTCCATTACCGCGGCAAGAAATGGCAAATCTTGACAAAGATGGTGATAGTCGTAAATCAGCAATGAAATCTGATGTGAAAGGCTTGGATTCTAAAGCAATCCCACAATTTCATGCTCACGTTTCTTCCTCTGAGTTTCAGGGGACGATTTCAAATTTAACGTCCTCTCGACAACAACCAACGAAGGCCCAGAAGACAGCCCATCAAATCCATATTCGCTTCGAAAAAATCTGATCTCTCTTAATGCCTTGTTCCTCAAATTATTGAGATTTAGAACCTTATGTTTGTTGAATTGTGTGGACAGAGAAGTGCGGAGAGCAGTGTCTAGAAGGAGGAGGAGGAAAAGGAAGAAGCGAAAGAAGGAGGAGGAGGAAAAGGAAGAAGCGAAAAGAGAGTGTCTAGTTCTTACAGAGGTAATTTTGAGATTGAGACTGCATTTTTCTTTTTTGATTTTTGCTTATGCTGTTTTGAGGGAAAACTTGAATGACCCTTTTCTGATAGTTGAAGGTAGCAGTTCTCATGGAGAGCCCTCCGAAGTGGCAACAACGAAGGGCCTTTGGTAAGTACTGGAATCATTGCTAATTACAGAGTGGTGACTTTTCTACGGAGATGATATATTTTGATAATTTCGATCCCAATTGATTGTTTTGTTTCAGGTCAACAGCGGGAAGAAATCCGAGTCCATTACCGCGGCAAGAAATGGCAAATCTTGACAAAGATGGTGATAGTCGTAAATCAGCAATGAAATCTGATGTGAAAGGCTTGGATTCTAAAGCAATCCCACAATTTCATGCTCACGTTTCTTCCTCTGAGTTTCAGGGGACGATTTCAAATTTAACGTCCTCTCGACAACAACCAACGAAGGCCCAGAAGACAGCCCATCAAATCCATATTCGCTTCGAAAAAATCTGATCTCTCTTAATGCCTTGTTCCTCAAATTATTGAGATTTAGAACCTTATGTTTGTTGAATTGTGTGGACAGAGAAGTGCGGAGAGCAGTGTCTAGAAGGAGGAGGAGGAAAAGGAAGAAGCGAAAGAAGGAGGAGGAGGAAAAGGAAGAAGCGAAAAGAGAGTGTCTAGTTCTTACAGAGGTAATTTTGAGATTGAGACTGCATTTTTCTTTTTTGATTTTTGCTTATGCTGTTTTGAGGGAAAACTTGAATGACCCTTTTCTGATAGTTGAAGGTAGCAGTTCTCATGGAGAGCCCTCCGAAGTGGCAACAACGAAGGGCCTTTGGTAAGTACTGGAATCATTGCTAATTACAGAGTGGTGACTTTTCTACGGAGATGATATATTTTGATAATTTCGATCCCAATTGATTGTTTTGTTTCAGGTCAACAGCGGGAAGAAATCCGAGTCCATTACCGCGGCAAGAAATGGCAAATCTTGACAAAGATGGTGATAGTCGTAAATCAGCAATGAAATCTGATGTGAAAGGCTTGGATTCTAAAGCAATCCCACAATTTCATGCTCACGTTTCTTCCTCTGAGTTTCAGGGGACGATTTCAAATTTAACGTCCTCTCGACAACAACCAACGAAGGCCCAGAAGACAGCCCATCAAATCCATATTCGCTTCGAAAAAATCTGATCTCTCTTAATGCCTTGTTCCTCAAATTATTGAGATTTAGAACCTTATGTTTGTTGAATTGTGTGGACAGAGAAGTGCGGAGAGCAGTGTCTAGAAGGAGGAGGAGGAAAAGGAAGAAGCGAAAGAAGGAGGAGGAGGAAAAGGAAGAAGCGAAAAGAGAGTGTCTAGTTCTTACAGAGGTAATTTTGAGATTGAGACTGCATTTTTCTTTTTTGATTTTTGCTTATGCTGTTTTGAGGGAAAACTTGAATGACCCTTTTCTGATAGTTGAAGGTAGCAGTTCTCATGGAGAGCCCTCCGAAGTGGCAACAACGAAGGGCCTTTGGTAAGTACTGGAATCATTGCTAATTACAGAGTGGTGACTTTTCTACGGAGATGATATATTTTGATAATTTCGATCCCAATTGATTGTTTTGTTTCAGGTCAACAGCGGGAAGAAATCCGAGTCCATTACCGCGGCAAGAAATGGCAAATCTTGACAAAGATGGTGATAGTCGTAAATCAGCAATGAAATCTGATGTGAAAGGCTTGGATTCTAAAGCAATCCCACAATTTCATGCTCACGTTTCTTCCTCTGAGTTTCAGGGGACGATTTCAAATTTAACGTCCTCTCGACAACAACCAACGAAGGCCCAGAAGACAGCCCATCAAATCCATATTCGCTTCGAAAAAATCTGATCTCTCTTAATGCCTTGTTCCTCAAATTATTGAGATTTAGAACCTTATGTTTGTTGAATTGTGTGGACAGAGAAGTGCGGAGAGCAGTGTCTAGAAGGAGGAGGAGGAAAAGGAAGAAGCGAAAGAAGGAGGAGGAGGAAAAGGAAGAAGCGAAAAGAGAGTGTCTAGTTCTTACAGAGGTAATTTTGAGATTGAGACTGCATTTTTCTTTTTTGATTTTTGCTTATGCTGTTTTGAGGGAAAACTTGAATGACCCTTTTCTGATAGTTGAAGGTAGCAGTTCTCATGGAGAGCCCTCCGAAGTGGCAACAACGAAGGGCCTTTGGTAAGTACTGGAATCATTGCTAATTACAGAGTGGTGACTTTTCTACGGAGATGATATATTTTGATAATTTCGATCCCAATTGATTGTTTTGTTTCAGGTCAACAGCGGGAAGAAATCCGAGTCCATTACCGCGGCAAGAAATGGCAAATCTTGACAAAGATGGTGATAGTCGTAAATCAGCAATGAAATCTGATGTGAAAGGCTTGGATTCTAAAGCAATCCCACAATTTCATGCTCACGTTTCTTCCTCTGAGTTTCAGGGGACGATTTCAAATTTAACGTCCTCTCGACAACAACCAACGAAGGCCCAGAAGACAGCCCATCAAATCCATATTCGCTTCGAAAAAATCTGATCTCTCTTAATGCCTTGTTCCTCAAATTATTGAGATTTAGAACCTTATGTTTGTTGAATTGTGTGGACAGAGAAGTGCGGAGAGCAGTGTCTAGAAGGAGGAGGAGGAAAAGGAAGAAGCGAAAGAAGGAGGAGGAGGAAAAGGAAGAAGCGAAAAGAGAGTGTCTAGTTCTTACAGAGGTAATTTTGAGATTGAGACTGCATTTTTCTTTTTTGATTTTTGCTTATGCTGTTTTGAGGGAAAACTTGAATGACCCTTTTCTGATAGTTGAAGGTAGCAGTTCTCATGGAGAGCCCTCCGAAGTGGCAACAACGAAGGGCCTTTGGTAAGTACTGGAATCATTGCTAATTACAGAGTGGTGACTTTTCTACGGAGATGATATATTTTGATAATTTCGATCCCAATTGATTGTTTTGTTTCAGGTCAACAGCGGGAAGAAATCCGAGTCCATTACCGCGGCAAGAAATGGCAAATCTTGACAAAGATGGTGATAGTCGTAAATCAGCAATGAAATCTGATGTGAAAGGCTTGGATTCTAAAGCAATCCCACAATTTCATGCTCACGTTTCTTCCTCTGAGTTTCAGGGGACGATTTCAAATTTAACGTCCTCTCGACAACAACCAACGAAGGCCCAGAAGACAGCCCATCAAATCCATATTCGCTTCGAAAAAATCTGATCTCTCTTAATGCCTTGTTCCTCAAATTATTGAGATTTAGAACCTTATGTTTGTTGAATTGTGTGGACAGAGAAGTGCGGAGAGCAGTGTCTAGAAGGAGGAGGAGGAAAAGGAAGAAGCGAAAGAAGGAGGAGGAGGAAAAGGAAGAAGCGAAAAGAGAGTGTCTAGTTCTTACAGAGGTAATTTTGAGATTGAGACTGCATTTTTCTTTTTTGATTTTTGCTTATGCTGTTTTGAGGGAAAACTTGAATGACCCTTTTCTGATAGTTGAAGGTAGCAGTTCTCATGGAGAGCCCTCCGAAGTGGCAACAACGAAGGGCCTTTGGTAAGTACTGGAATCATTGCTAATTACAGAGTGGTGACTTTTCTACGGAGATGATATATTTTGATAATTTCGATCCCAATTGATTGTTTTGTTTCAGGTCAACAGCGGGAAGAAATCCGAGTCCATTACCGCGGCAAGAAATGGCAAATCTTGACAAAGATGGTGATAGTCGTAAATCAGCAATGAAATCTGATGTGAAAGGCTTGGATTCTAAAGCAATCCCACAATTTCATGCTCACGTTTCTTCCTCTGAGTTTCAGGGGACGATTTCAAATTTAACGTCCTCTCGACAACAACCAACGAAGGCCCAGAAGACAGCCCATCAAATCCATATTCGCTTCGAAAAAATCTGATCTCTCTTAATGCCTTGTTCCTCAAATTATTGAGATTTAGAACCTTATGTTTGTTGAATTGTGTGGACAGAGAAGTGCGGAGAGCAGTGTCTAGAAGGAGGAGGAGGAAAAGGAAGAAGCGAAAGAAGGAGGAGGAGGAAAAGGAAGAAGCGAAAAGAGAGTGTCTAGTTCTTACAGAGGTAATTTTGAGATTGAGACTGCATTTTTCTTTTTTGATTTTTGCTTATGCTGTTTTGAGGGAAAACTTGAATGACCCTTTTCTGATAGTTGAAGGTAGCAGTTCTCATGGAGAGCCCTCCGAAGTGGCAACAACGAAGGGCCTTTGGTAAGTACTGGAATCATTGCTAATTACAGAGTGGTGACTTTTCTACGGAGATGATATATTTTGATAATTTCGATCCCAATTGATTGTTTTGTTTCAGGTCAACAGCGGGAAGAAATCCGAGTCCATTACCGCGGCAAGAAATGGCAAATCTTGACAAAGATGGTGATAGTCGTAAATCAGCAATGAAATCTGATGTGAAAGGCTTGGATTCTAAAGCAATCCCACAATTTCATGCTCACGTTTCTTCCTCTGAGTTTCAGGGGACGATTTCAAATTTAACGTCCTCTCGACAACAACCAACGAAGGCCCAGAAGACAGCCCATCAAATCCATATTCGCTTCGAAAAAATCTGATCTCTCTTAATGCCTTGTTCCTCAAATTATTGAGATTTAGAACCTTATGTTTGTTGAATTGTGTGGACAGAGAAGTGCGGAGAGCAGTGTCTAGAAGGAGGAGGAGGAAAAGGAAGAAGCGAAAGAAGGAGGAGGAGGAAAAGGAAGAAGCGAAAAGAGAGTGTCTAGTTCTTACAGAGGTAATTTTGAGATTGAGACTGCATTTTTCTTTTTTGATTTTTGCTTATGCTGTTTTGAGGGAAAACTTGAATGACCCTTTTCTGATAGTTGAAGGTAGCAGTTCTCATGGAGAGCCCTCCGAAGTGGCAACAACGAAGGGCCTTTGGTAAGTACTGGAATCATTGCTAATTACAGAGTGGTGACTTTTCTACGGAGATGATATATTTTGATAATTTCGATCCCAATTGATTGTTTTGTTTCAGGTCAACAGCGGGAAGAAATCCGAGTCCATTACCGCGGCAAGAAATGGCAAATCTTGACAAAGATGGTGATAGTCGTAAATCAGCAATGAAATCTGATGTGAAAGGCTTGGATTCTAAAGCAATCCCACAATTTCATGCTCACGTTTCTTCCTCTGAGTTTCAGGGGACGATTTCAAATTTAACGTCCTCTCGACAACAACCAACGAAGGCCCAGAAGACAGCCCATCAAATCCATATTCGCTTCGAAAAAATCTGATCTCTCTTAATGCCTTGTTCCTCAAATTATTGAGATTTAGAACCTTATGTTTGTTGAATTGTGTGGACAGAGAAGTGCGGAGAGCAGTGTCTAGAAGGAGGAGGAGGAAAAGGAAGAAGCGAAAGAAGGAGGAGGAGGAAAAGGAAGAAGCGAAAAGAGAGTGTCTAGTTCTTACAGAGGTAATTTTGAGATTGAGACTGCATTTTTCTTTTTTGATTTTTGCTTATGCTGTTTTGAGGGAAAACTTGAATGACCCTTTTCTGATAGTTGAAGGTAGCAGTTCTCATGGAGAGCCCTCCGAAGTGGCAACAACGAAGGGCCTTTGGTAAGTACTGGAATCATTGCTAATTACAGAGTGGTGACTTTTCTACGGAGATGATATATTTTGATAATTTCGATCCCAATTGATTGTTTTGTTTCAGGTCAACAGCGGGAAGAAATCCGAGTCCATTACCGCGGCAAGAAATGGCAAATCTTGACAAAGATGGTGATAGTCGTAAATCAGCAATGAAATCTGATGTGAAAGGCTTGGATTCTAAAGCAATCCCACAATTTCATGCTCACGTTTCTTCCTCTGAGTTTCAGGGGACGATTTCAAATTTAACGTCCTCTCGACAACAACCAACGAAGGCCCAGAAGACAGCCCATCAAATCCATATTCGCTTCGAAAAAATCTGATCTCTCTTAATGCCTTGTTCCTCAAATTATTGAGATTTAGAACCTTATGTTTGTTGAATTGTGTGGACAGAGAAGTGCGGAGAGCAGTGTCTAGAAGGAGGAGGAGGAAAAGGAAGAAGCGAAAGAAGGAGGAGGAGGAAAAGGAAGAAGCGAAAAGAGAGTGTCTAGTTCTTACAGAGGTAATTTTGAGATTGAGACTGCATTTTTCTTTTTTGATTTTTGCTTATGCTGTTTTGAGGGAAAACTTGAATGACCCTTTTCTGATAGTTGAAGGTAGCAGTTCTCATGGAGAGCCCTCCGAAGTGGCAACAACGAAGGGCCTTTGGTAAGTACTGGAATCATTGCTAATTACAGAGTGGTGACTTTTCTACGGAGATGATATATTTTGATAATTTCGATCCCAATTGATTGTTTTGTTTCAGGTCAACAGCGGGAAGAAATCCGAGTCCATTACCGCGGCAAGAAATGGCAAATCTTGACAAAGATGGTGATAGTCGTAAATCAGCAATGAAATCTGATGTGAAAGGCTTGGATTCTAAAGCAATCCCACAATTTCATGCTCACGTTTCTTCCTCTGAGTTTCAGGGGACGATTTCAAATTTAACGTCCTCTCGACAACAACCAACGAAGGCCCAGAAGACAGCCCATCAAATCCATATTCGCTTCGAAAAAATCTGATCTCTCTTAATGCCTTGTTCCTCAAATTATTGAGATTTAGAACCTTATGTTTGTTGAATTGTGTGGACAGAGAAGTGCGGAGAGCAGTGTCTAGAAGGAGGAGGAGGAAAAGGAAGAAGCGAAAGAAGGAGGAGGAGGAAAAGGAAGAAGCGAAAAGAGAGTGTCTAGTTCTTACAGAGGTAATTTTGAGATTGAGACTGCATTTTTCTTTTTTGATTTTTGCTTATGCTGTTTTGAGGGAAAACTTGAATGACCCTTTTCTGATAGTTGAAGGTAGCAGTTCTCATGGAGAGCCCTCCGAAGTGGCAACAACGAAGGGCCTTTGGTAAGTACTGGAATCATTGCTAATTACAGAGTGGTGACTTTTCTACGGAGATGATATATTTTGATAATTTCGATCCCAATTGATTGTTTTGTTTCAGGTCAACAGCGGGAAGAAATCCGAGTCCATTACCGCGGCAAGAAATGGCAAATCTTGACAAAGATGGTGATAGTCGTAAATCAGCAATGAAATCTGATGTGAAAGGCTTGGATTCTAAAGCAATCCCACAATTTCATGCTCACGTTTCTTCCTCTGAGTTTCAGGGGACGATTTCAAATTTAACGTCCTCTCGACAACAACCAACGAAGGCCCAGAAGACAGCCCATCAAATCCATATTCGCTTCGAAAAAATCTGATCTCTCTTAATGCCTTGTTCCTCAAATTATTGAGATTTAGAACCTTATGTTTGTTGAATTGTGTGGACAGAGAAGTGCGGAGAGCAGTGTCTAGAAGGAGGAGGAGGAAAAGGAAGAAGCGAAAGAAGGAGGAGGAGGAAAAGGAAGAAGCGAAAAGAGAGTGTCTAGTTCTTACAGAGGTAATTTTGAGATTGAGACTGCATTTTTCTTTTTTGATTTTTGCTTATGCTGTTTTGAGGGAAAACTTGAATGACCCTTTTCTGATAGTTGAAGGTAGCAGTTCTCATGGAGAGCCCTCCGAAGTGGCAACAACGAAGGGCCTTTGGTAAGTACTGGAATCATTGCTAATTACAGAGTGGTGACTTTTCTACGGAGATGATATATTTTGATAATTTCGATCCCAATTGATTGTTTTGTTTCAGGTCAACAGCGGGAAGAAATCCGAGTCCATTACCGCGGCAAGAAATGGCAAATCTTGACAAAGATGGTGATAGTCGTAAATCAGCAATGAAATCTGATGTGAAAGGCTTGGATTCTAAAGCAATCCCACAATTTCATGCTCACGTTTCTTCCTCTGAGTTTCAGGGGACGATTTCAAATTTAACGTCCTCTCGACAACAACCAACGAAGGCCCAGAAGACAGCCCATCAAATCCATATTCGCTTCGAAAAAATCTGATCTCTCTTAATGCCTTGTTCCTCAAATTATTGAGATTTAGAACCTTATGTTTGTTGAATTGTGTGGACAGAGAAGTGCGGAGAGCAGTGTCTAGAAGGAGGAGGAGGAAAAGGAAGAAGCGAAAGAAGGAGGAGGAGGAAAAGGAAGAAGCGAAAAGAGAGTGTCTAGTTCTTACAGAGGTAATTTTGAGATTGAGACTGCATTTTTCTTTTTTGATTTTTGCTTATGCTGTTTTGAGGGAAAACTTGAATGACCCTTTTCTGATAGTTGAAGGTAGCAGTTCTCATGGAGAGCCCTCCGAAGTGGCAACAACGAAGGGCCTTTGGTAAGTACTGGAATCATTGCTAATTACAGAGTGGTGACTTTTCTACGGAGATGATATATTTTGATAATTTCGATCCCAATTGATTGTTTTGTTTCAGGTCAACAGCGGGAAGAAATCCGAGTCCATTACCGCGGCAAGAAATGGCAAATCTTGACAAAGATGGTGATAGTCGTAAATCAGCAATGAAATCTGATGTGAAAGGCTTGGATTCTAAAGCAATCCCACAATTTCATGCTCACGTTTCTTCCTCTGAGTTTCAGGGGACGATTTCAAATTTAACGTCCTCTCGACAACAACCAACGAAGGCCCAGAAGACAGCCCATCAAATCCATATTCGCTTCGAAAAAATCTGATCTCTCTTAATGCCTTGTTCCTCAAATTATTGAGATTTAGAACCTTATGTTTGTTGAATTGTGTGGACAGAGAAGTGCGGAGAGCAGTGTCTAGAAGGAGGAGGAGGAAAAGGAAGAAGCGAAAGAAGGAGGAGGAGGAAAAGGAAGAAGCGAAAAGAGAGTGTCTAGTTCTTACAGAGGTAATTTTGAGATTGAGACTGCATTTTTCTTTTTTGATTTTTGCTTATGCTGTTTTGAGGGAAAACTTGAATGACCCTTTTCTGATAGTTGAAGGTAGCAGTTCTCATGGAGAGCCCTCCGAAGTGGCAACAACGAAGGGCCTTTGGTAAGTACTGGAATCATTGCTAATTACAGAGTGGTGACTTTTCTACGGAGATGATATATTTTGATAATTTCGATCCCAATTGATTGTTTTGTTTCAGGTCAACAGCGGGAAGAAATCCGAGTCCATTACCGCGGCAAGAAATGGCAAATCTTGACAAAGATGGTGATAGTCGTAAATCAGCAATGAAATCTGATGTGAAAGGCTTGGATTCTAAAGCAATCCCACAATTTCATGCTCACGTTTCTTCCTCTGAGTTTCAGGGGACGATTTCAAATTTAACGTCCTCTCGACAACAACCAACGAAGGCCCAGAAGACAGCCCATCAAATCCATATTCGCTTCGAAAAAATCTGATCTCTCTTAATGCCTTGTTCCTCAAATTATTGAGATTTAGAACCTTATGTTTGTTGAATTGTGTGGACAGAGAAGTGCGGAGAGCAGTGTCTAGAAGGAGGAGGAGGAAAAGGAAGAAGCGAAAGAAGGAGGAGGAGGAAAAGGAAGAAGCGAAAAGAGAGTGTCTAGTTCTTACAGAGGTAATTTTGAGATTGAGACTGCATTTTTCTTTTTTGATTTTTGCTTATGCTGTTTTGAGGGAAAACTTGAATGACCCTTTTCTGATAGTTGAAGGTAGCAGTTCTCATGGAGAGCCCTCCGAAGTGGCAACAACGAAGGGCCTTTGGTAAGTACTGGAATCATTGCTAATTACAGAGTGGTGATTTTTCTACGGAGATGATATATTTTGATAATTTCGATCCCAATTGATTGTTTTGTTTCAGGTCAACAGCGGGAAGAAATCCGAGTCCATTACCGCGGCAAGAAATGGCAAATCTTGACAAAGATGGTGATAGTCGTAAATCAGCAATGAAATCTGATGTGAAAGGCTTGGATTCTAAAGCAATCCCACAATTTCATGCTCACGTTTCTTCCTCTGAGTTTCAGGGGACGATTTCAAATTTAACGTCCTCTCGACAACAACCAACGAAGGCCCAGAAGACAGCCCATCAAATCCATATTCGCTTCGAAAAAATCTGATCTCTCTTAATGCCTTGTTCCTCAAATTATTGAGATTTAGAACCTTATGTTTGTTGAATTGTGTGGACAGAGAAGTGCGGAGAGCAGTGTCTAGAAGGAGGAGGAGGAAAAGGAAGAAGCGAAAGAAGGAGGAGGAGGAAAAGGAAGAAGCGAAAAGAGAGTGTCTAGTTCTTACAGAGGTAATTTTGAGATTGAGACTGCATTTTTCTTTTTTGATTTTTGCTTATGCTGTTTTGAGGGAAAACTTGAATGACCCTTTTCTGATAGTTGAAGGTAGCAGTTCTCATGGAGAGCCCTCCGAAGTGGCAACAACGAAGGGCCTTTGGTAAGTACTGGAATCATTGCTAATTACAGAGTGGTGACTTTTCTACGGAGATGATATATTTTGATAATTTCGATCCCAATTGATTGTTTTGTTTCAGGTCAACAGCGGGAAGAAATCCGAGTCCATTACCGCGGCAAGAAATGGCAAATCTTGACAAAGATGGTGATAGTCGTAAATCAGCAATGAAATCTGATGTGAAAGGCTTGGATTCTAAAGCAATCCCACAATTTCATGCTCACGTTTCTTCCTCTGAGTTTCAGGGGACGATTTCAAATTTAACGTCCTCTCGACAACAACCAACGAAGGCCCAGAAGACAGCCCATCAAATCCATATTCGCTTCGAAAAAATCTGATCTCTCTTAATGCCTTGTTCCTCAAATTATTGAGATTTAGAACCTTATGTTTGTTGAATTGTGTGGACAGAGAAGTGCGGAGAGCAGTGTCTAGAAGGAGGAGGAGGAAAAGGAAGAAGCGAAAGAAGGAGGAGGAGGAAAAGGAAGAAGCGAAAAAGAGAGTGTCTAGTTCTTACAGAGGTAATTTTGAGATTGAGACTGCATTTTTCTTTTTTGATTTTTGCTTATGCTGTTTTGAGGGAAAACTTGAATGACCCTTTTCTGATAGTTGAAGGTAGCAGTTCTCATGGAGAGCCCTCCGAAGTGGCAACAACGAAGGGCCTTTGGTAAGTACTGGAATCATTGCTAATTACAGAGTGGTGACTTTTCTACGGAGATGATATATTTTGATAATTTCGATCCCAATTGATTGTTTTGTTTCAGGTCAACAGCGGGAAGAAATCCGAGTCCATTACCGCGGCAAGAAATGGCAAATCTTGACAAAGATGGTGATAGTCGTAAATCAGCAATGAAATCTGATGTGAAAGGCTTGGATTCTAAAGCAATCCCACAATTTCATGCTCACGTTTCTTCCTCTGAGTTTCAGGGGACGATTTCAAATTTAACGTCCTCTCGACAACAACCAACGAAGGCCCAGAAGACAGCCCATCAAATCCATATTCGCTTCGAAAAAATCTGATCTCTCTTAATGCCTTGTTCCTCAAATTATTGAGATTTAGAACCTTATGTTTGTTGAATTGTGTGGACAGAGAAGTGCGGAGAGCAGTGTCTAGAAGGAGGAGGAGGAAAAGGAAGAAGCGAAAGAAGGAGGAGGAGGAAAAGGAAGAAGCGAAAAGAGAGTGTCTAGTTCTTACAGAGGTAATTTTGAGATTGAGACTGCATTTTTCTTTTTTGATTTTTGCTTATGCTGTTTTGAGGGAAAACTTGAATGACCCTTTTCTGATAGTTGAAGGTAGCAGTTCTCATGGAGAGCCCTCCGAAGTGGCAACAACGAAGGGCCTTTGGTAAGTACTGGAATCATTGCTAATTACAGAGTGGTGACTTTTCTACGGAGATGATATATTTTGATAATTTCGATCCCAATTGATTGTTTTGTTTCAGGTCAACAGCGGGAAGAAATCCGAGTCCATTACCGCGCGGCAAGAAATGGCAA
>CM045919.1:7081584-7117927 GCA_025169955.1 Salix arbutifolia | reverse complement strand
ATGGAGAGCCCTCCGAAGTGGCAACAACGAAGGGCCTTTGGTAAGTACTGGAATCATTGCTAATTACAGAGTGGTGACTTTTCTACGGAGATGATATATTTTGATAATTTCGATCCCAATTGATTGTTTTGTTTCAGGTCAACAGCGGGAAGAAATCCGAGTCCATTACCGCGGCAAGAAATGGCAAATCTTGACAAAGATGGTGATAGTCGTAAATCAGCAATGAAATCTGATGTGAAAGGCTTGGATTCTAAAGCAATCCCACAATTTCATGCTCACGTTTCTTCCTCTGAGTTTCAGGGGACGATTTCAAATTTAACGTCCTCTCGACAACAACCAACGAAGGCCCAGAAGACAGCCCATCAAATCCATATTCGCTTCGAAAAAATCTGATCTCTCTTAATGCCTTGTTCCTCAAATTATTGAGATTTAGAACCTTATGTTTGTTGAATTGTGTGGACAGAGAAGTGCGGAGAGCAGTGTCTAGAAGGAGGAGGAGGAAAAGGAAGAAGCGAAAGAAGGAGGAGGAGGAAAAGGAAGAAGCGAAAAGAGAGTGTCTAGTTCTTACAGAGGTAATTTTGAGATTGAGACTGCATTTTTCTTTTTTGATTTTTGCTTATGCTGTTTTGAGGGAAAACTTGAATGACCCTTTTCTGATAGTTGAAGGTAGCAGTTCTCATGGAGAGCCCTCCGAAGTGGCAACAACGAAGGGCCTTTGGTAAGTACTGGAATCATTGCTAATTACAGAGTGGTGACTTTTCTACGGAGATGATATATTTTGATAATTTCGATCCCAATTGATTGTTTTGTTTCAGGTCAACAGCGGGAAGAAATCCGAGTCCATTACCGCGGCAAGAAATGGCAAATCTTGACAAAGATGGTGATAGTCGTAAATCAGCAATGAAATCTGATGTGAAAGGCTTGGATTCTAAAGCAATCCCACAATTTCATGCTCACGTTTCTTCCTCTGAGTTTCAGGGGACGATTTCAAATTTAACGTCCTCTCGACAACAACCAACGAAGGCCCAGAAGACAGCCCATCAAATCCATATTCGCTTCGAAAAAATCTGATCTCTCTTAATGCCTTGTTCCTCAAATTATTGAGATTTAGAACCTTATGTTTGTTGAATTGTGTGGACAGAGAAGTGCGGAGAGCAGTGTCTAGAAGGAGGAGGAGGAAAAGGAAGAAGCGAAAGAAGGAGGAGGAGGAAAAGGAAGAAGCGAAAAGAGAGTGTCTAGTTCTTACAGAGGTAATTTTGAGATTGAGACTGCATTTTTCTTTTTTGATTTTTGCTTATGCTGTTTTGAGGGAAAACTTGAATGACCCTTTTCTGATAGTTGAAGGTAGCAGTTCTCATGGAGAGCCCTCCGAAGTGGCAACAACGAAGGGCCTTTGGTAAGTACTGGAATCATTGCTAATTACAGAGTGGTGACTTTTCTACGGAGATGATATATTTTGATAATTTCGATCCCAATTGATTGTTTTGTTTCAGGTCAACAGCGGGAAGAAATCCGAGTCCATTACCGCGGCAAGAAATGGCAAATCTTGACAAAGATGGTGATAGTCGTAAATCAGCAATGAAATCTGATGTGAAAGGCTTGGATTCTAAAGCAATCCCACAATTTCATGCTCACGTTTCTTCCTCTGAGTTTCAGGGGACGATTTCAAATTTAACGTCCTCTCGACAACAACCAACGAAGGCCCAGAAGACAGCCCATCAAATCCATATTCGCTTCGAAAAAATCTGATCTCTCTTAATGCCTTGTTCCTCAAATTATTGAGATTTAGAACCTTATGTTTGTTGAATTGTGTGGACAGAGAAGTGCGGAGAGCAGTGTCTAGAAGGAGGAGGAGGAAAAGGAAGAAGCGAAAGAAGGAGGAGGAGGAAAAGGAAGAAGCGAAAAGAGAGTGTCTAGTTCTTACAGAGGTAATTTTGAGATTGAGACTGCATTTTTCTTTTTTGATTTTTGCTTATGCTGTTTTGAGGGAAAACTTGAATGACCCTTTTCTGATAGTTGAAGGTAGCAGTTCTCATGGAGAGCCCTCCGAAGTGGCAACAACGAAGGGCCTTTGGTAAGTACTGGAATCATTGCTAATTACAGAGTGGTGACTTTTCTACGGAGATGATATATTTTGATAATTTCGATCCCAATTGATTGTTTTGTTTCAGGTCAACAGCGGGAAGAAATCCGAGTCCATTACCGCGGCAAGAAATGGCAAATCTTGACAAAGATGGTGATAGTCGTAAATCAGCAATGAAATCTGATGTGAAAGGCTTGGATTCTAAAGCAATCCCACAATTTCATGCTCACGTTTCTTCCTCTGAGTTTCAGGGGACGATTTCAAATTTAACGTCCTCTCGACAACAACCAACGAAGGCCCAGAAGACAGCCCATCAAATCCATATTCGCTTCGAAAAAATCTGATCTCTCTTAATGCCTTGTTCCTCAAATTATTGAGATTTAGAACCTTATGTTTGTTGAATTGTGTGGACAGAGAAGTGCGGAGAGCAGTGTCTAGAAGGAGGAGGAGGAAAAGGAAGAAGCGAAAGAAGGAGGAGGAGGAAAAGGAAGAAGCGAAAAGAGAGTGTCTAGTTCTTACAGAGGTAATTTTGAGATTGAGACTGCATTTTTCTTTTTTGATTTTTGCTTATGCTGTTTTGAGGGAAAACTTGAATGACCCTTTTCTGATAGTTGAAGGTAGCAGTTCTCATGGAGAGCCCTCCGAAGTGGCAACAACGAAGGGCCTTTGGTAAGTACTGGAATCATTGCTAATTACAGAGTGGTGACTTTTCTACGGAGATGATATATTTTGATAATTTCGATCCCAATTGATTGTTTTGTTTCAGGTCAACAGCGGGAAGAAATCCGAGTCCATTACCGCGGCAAGAAATGGCAAATCTTGACAAAGATGGTGATAGTCGTAAATCAGCAATGAAATCTGATGTGAAAGGCTTGGATTCTAAAGCAATCCCACAATTTCATGCTCACGTTTCTTCCTCTGAGTTTCAGGGGACGATTTCAAATTTAACGTCCTCTCGACAACAACCAACGAAGGCCCAGAAGACAGCCCATCAAATCCATATTCGCTTCGAAAAAATCTGATCTCTCTTAATGCCTTGTTCCTCAAATTATTGAGATTTAGAACCTTATGTTTGTTGAATTGTGTGGACAGAGAAGTGCGGAGAGCAGTGTCTAGAAGGAGGAGGAGGAAAAGGAAGAAGCGAAAGAAGGAGGAGGAGGAAAAGGAAGAAGCGAAAAGAGAGTGTCTAGTTCTTACAGAGGTAATTTTGAGATTGAGACTGCATTTTTCTTTTTTGATTTTTGCTTATGCTGTTTTGAGGGAAAACTTGAATGACCCTTTTCTGATAGTTGAAGGTAGCAGTTCTCATGGAGAGCCCTCCGAAGTGGCAACAACGAAGGGCCTTTGGTAAGTACTGGAATCATTGCTAATTACAGAGTGGTGACTTTTCTACGGAGATGATATATTTTGATAATTTCGATCCCAATTGATTGTTTTGTTTCAGGTCAACAGCGGGAAGAAATCCGAGTCCATTACCGCGGCAAGAAATGGCAAATCTTGACAAAGATGGTGATAGTCGTAAATCAGCAATGAAATCTGATGTGAAAGGCTTGGATTCTAAAGCAATCCCACAATTTCATGCTCACGTTTCTTCCTCTGAGTTTCAGGGGACGATTTCAAATTTAACGTCCTCTCGACAACAACCAACGAAGGCCCAGAAGACAGCCCATCAAATCCATATTCGCTTCGAAAAAATCTGATCTCTCTTAATGCCTTGTTCCTCAAATTATTGAGATTTAGAACCTTATGTTTGTTGAATTGTGTGGACAGAGAAGTGCGGAGAGCAGTGTCTAGAAGGAGGAGGAGGAAAAGGAAGAAGCGAAAGAAGGAGGAGGAGGAAAAGGAAGAAGCGAAAAGAGAGTGTCTAGTTCTTACAGAGGTAATTTTGAGATTGAGACTGCATTTTTCTTTTTTGATTTTTGCTTATGCTGTTTTGAGGGAAAACTTGAATGACCCTTTTCTGATAGTTGAAGGTAGCAGTTCTCATGGAGAGCCCTCCGAAGTGGCAACAACGAAGGGCCTTTGGTAAGTACTGGAATCATTGCTAATTACAGAGTGGTGACTTTTCTACGGAGATGATATATTTTGATAATTTCGATCCCAATTGATTGTTTTGTTTCAGGTCAACAGCGGGAAGAAATCCGAGTCCATTACCGCGGCAAGAAATGGCAAATCTTGACAAAGATGGTGATAGTCGTAAATCAGCAATGAAATCTGATGTGAAAGGCTTGGATTCTAAAGCAATCCCACAATTTCATGCTCACGTTTCTTCCTCTGAGTTTCAGGGGACGATTTCAAATTTAACGTCCTCTCGACAACAACCAACGAAGGCCCAGAAGACAGCCCATCAAATCCATATTCGCTTCGAAAAAATCTGATCTCTCTTAATGCCTTGTTCCTCAAATTATTGAGATTTAGAACCTTATGTTTGTTGAATTGTGTGGACAGAGAAGTGCGGAGAGCAGTGTCTAGAAGGAGGAGGAGGAAAAGGAAGAAGCGAAAGAAGGAGGAGGAGGAAAAGGAAGAAGCGAAAAGAGAGTGTCTAGTTCTTACAGAGGTAATTTTGAGATTGAGACTGCATTTTTCTTTTTTGATTTTTGCTTATGCTGTTTTGAGGGAAAACTTGAATGACCCTTTTCTGATAGTTGAAGGTAGCAGTTCTCATGGAGAGCCCTCCGAAGTGGCAACAACGAAGGGCCTTTGGTAAGTACTGGAATCATTGCTAATTACAGAGTGGTGACTTTTCTACGGAGATGATATATTTTGATAATTTCGATCCCAATTGATTGTTTTGTTTCAGGTCAACAGCGGGAAGAAATCCGAGTCCATTACCGCGGCAAGAAATGGCAAATCTTGACAAAGATGGTGATAGTCGTAAATCAGCAATGAAATCTGATGTGAAAGGCTTGGATTCTAAAGCAATCCCACAATTTCATGCTCACGTTTCTTCCTCTGAGTTTCAGGGGACGATTTCAAATTTAACGTCCTCTCGACAACAACCAACGAAGGCCCAGAAGACAGCCCATCAAATCCATATTCGCTTCGAAAAAATCTGATCTCTCTTAATGCCTTGTTCCTCAAATTATTGAGATTTAGAACCTTATGTTTGTTGAATTGTGTGGACAGAGAAGTGCGGAGAGCAGTGTCTAGAAGGAGGAGGAGGAAAAGGAAGAAGCGAAAGAAGGAGGAGGAGGAAAAGGAAGAAGCGAAAAGAGAGTGTCTAGTTCTTACAGAGGTAATTTTGAGATTGAGACTGCATTTTTCTTTTTTGATTTTTGCTTATGCTGTTTTGAGGGAAAACTTGAATGACCCTTTTCTGATAGTTGAAGGTAGCAGTTCTCATGGAGAGCCCTCCGAAGTGGCAACAACGAAGGGCCTTTGGTAAGTACTGGAATCATTGCTAATTACAGAGTGGTGACTTTTCTACGGAGATGATATATTTTGATAATTTCGATCCCAATTGATTGTTTTGTTTCAGGTCAACAGCGGGAAGAAATCCGAGTCCATTACCGCGGCAAGAAATGGCAAATCTTGACAAAGATGGTGATAGTCGTAAATCAGCAATGAAATCTGATGTGAAAGGCTTGGATTCTAAAGCAATCCCACAATTTCATGCTCACGTTTCTTCCTCTGAGTTTCAGGGGACGATTTCAAATTTAACGTCCTCTCGACAACAACCAACGAAGGCCCAGAAGACAGCCCATCAAATCCATATTCGCTTCGAAAAAATCTGATCTCTCTTAATGCCTTGTTCCTCAAATTATTGAGATTTAGAACCTTATGTTTGTTGAATTGTGTGGACAGAGAAGTGCGGAGAGCAGTGTCTAGAAGGAGGAGGAGGAAAAGGAAGAAGCGAAAGAAGGAGGAGGAGGAAAAGGAAGAAGCGAAAAGAGAGTGTCTAGTTCTTACAGAGGTAATTTTGAGATTGAGACTGCATTTTTCTTTTTTGATTTTTGCTTATGCTGTTTTGAGGGAAAACTTGAATGACCCTTTTCTGATAGTTGAAGGTAGCAGTTCTCATGGAGAGCCCTCCGAAGTGGCAACAACGAAGGGCCTTTGGTAAGTACTGGAATCATTGCTAATTACAGAGTGGTGACTTTTCTACGGAGATGATATATTTTGATAATTTCGATCCCAATTGATTGTTTTGTTTCAGGTCAACAGCGGGAAGAAATCCGAGTCCATTACCGCGGCAAGAAATGGCAAATCTTGACAAAGATGGTGATAGTCGTAAATCAGCAATGAAATCTGATGTGAAAGGCTTGGATTCTAAAGCAATCCCACAATTTCATGCTCACGTTTCTTCCTCTGAGTTTCAGGGGACGATTTCAAATTTAACGTCCTCTCGACAACAACCAACGAAGGCCCAGAAGACAGCCCATCAAATCCATATTCGCTTCGAAAAAATCTGATCTCTCTTAATGCCTTGTTCCTCAAATTATTGAGATTTAGAACCTTATGTTTGTTGAATTGTGTGGACAGAGAAGTGCGGAGAGCAGTGTCTAGAAGGAGGAGGAGGAAAAGGAAGAAGCGAAAGAAGGAGGAGGAGGAAAAGGAAGAAGCGAAAAGAGAGTGTCTAGTTCTTACAGAGGTAATTTTGAGATTGAGACTGCATTTTTCTTTTTTGATTTTTGCTTATGCTGTTTTGAGGGAAAACTTGAATGACCCTTTTCTGATAGTTGAAGGTAGCAGTTCTCATGGAGAGCCCTCCGAAGTGGCAACAACGAAGGGCCTTTGGTAAGTACTGGAATCATTGCTAATTACAGAGTGGTGACTTTTCTACGGAGATGATATATTTTGATAATTTCGATCCCAATTGATTGTTTTGTTTCAGGTCAACAGCGGGAAGAAATCCGAGTCCATTACCGCGGCAAGAAATGGCAAATCTTGACAAAGATGGTGATAGTCGTAAATCAGCAATGAAATCTGATGTGAAAGGCTTGGATTCTAAAGCAATCCCACAATTTCATGCTCACGTTTCTTCCTCTGAGTTTCAGGGGACGATTTCAAATTTAACGTCCTCTCGACAACAACCAACGAAGGCCCAGAAGACAGCCCATCAAATCCATATTCGCTTCGAAAAAATCTGATCTCTCTTAATGCCTTGTTCCTCAAATTATTGAGATTTAGAACCTTATGTTTGTTGAATTGTGTGGACAGAGAAGTGCGGAGAGCAGTGTCTAGAAGGAGGAGGAGGAAAAGGAAGAAGCGAAAGAAGGAGGAGGAGGAAAAGGAAGAAGCGAAAAGAGAGTGTCTAGTTCTTACAGAGGTAATTTTGAGATTGAGACTGCATTTTTCTTTTTTGATTTTTGCTTATGCTGTTTTGAGGGAAAACTTGAATGACCCTTTTCTGATAGTTGAAGGTAGCAGTTCTCATGGAGAGCCCTCCGAAGTGGCAACAACGAAGGGCCTTTGGTAAGTACTGGAATCATTGCTAATTACAGAGTGGTGACTTTTCTACGGAGATGATATATTTTGATAATTTCGATCCCAATTGATTGTTTTGTTTCAGGTCAACAGCGGGAAGAAATCCGAGTCCATTACCGCGGCAAGAAATGGCAAATCTTGACAAAGATGGTGATAGTCGTAAATCAGCAATGAAATCTGATGTGAAAGGCTTGGATTCTAAAGCAATCCCACAATTTCATGCTCACGTTTCTTCCTCTGAGTTTCAGGGGACGATTTCAAATTTAACGTCCTCTCGACAACAACCAACGAAGGCCCAGAAGACAGCCCATCAAATCCATATTCGCTTCGAAAAAATCTGATCTCTCTTAATGCCTTGTTCCTCAAATTATTGAGATTTAGAACCTTATGTTTGTTGAATTGTGTGGACAGAGAAGTGCGGAGAGCAGTGTCTAGAAGGAGGAGGAGGAAAAGGAAGAAGCGAAAGAAGGAGGAGGAGGAAAAGGAAGAAGCGAAAAGAGAGTGTCTAGTTCTTACAGAGGTAATTTTGAGATTGAGACTGCATTTTTCTTTTTTGATTTTTGCTTATGCTGTTTTGAGGGAAAACTTGAATGACCCTTTTCTGATAGTTGAAGGTAGCAGTTCTCATGGAGAGCCCTCCGAAGTGGCAACAACGAAGGGCCTTTGGTAAGTACTGGAATCATTGCTAATTACAGAGTGGTGACTTTTCTACGGAGATGATATATTTTGATAATTTCGATCCCAATTGATTGTTTTGTTTCAGGTCAACAGCGGGAAGAAATCCGAGTCCATTACCGCGGCAAGAAATGGCAAATCTTGACAAAGATGGTGATAGTCGTAAATCAGCAATGAAATCTGATGTGAAAGGCTTGGATTCTAAAGCAATCCCACAATTTCATGCTCACGTTTCTTCCTCTGAGTTTCAGGGGACGATTTCAAATTTAACGTCCTCTCGACAACAACCAACGAAGGCCCAGAAGACAGCCCATCAAATCCATATTCGCTTCGAAAAAATCTGATCTCTCTTAATGCCTTGTTCCTCAAATTATTGAGATTTAGAACCTTATGTTTGTTGAATTGTGTGGACAGAGAAGTGCGGAGAGCAGTGTCTAGAAGGAGGAGGAGGAAAAGGAAGAAGCGAAAGAAGGAGGAGGAGGAAAAGGAAGAAGCGAAAAGAGAGTGTCTAGTTCTTACAGAGGTAATTTTGAGATTGAGACTGCATTTTTCTTTTTTGATTTTTGCTTATGCTGTTTTGAGGGAAAACTTGAATGACCCTTTTCTGATAGTTGAAGGTAGCAGTTCTCATGGAGAGCCCTCCGAAGTGGCAACAACGAAGGGCCTTTGGTAAGTACTGGAATCATTGCTAATTACAGAGTGGTGACTTTTCTACGGAGATGATATATTTTGATAATTTCGATCCCAATTGATTGTTTTGTTTCAGGTCAACAGCGGGAAGAAATCCGAGTCCATTACCGCGGCAAGAAATGGCAAATCTTGACAAAGATGGTGATAGTCGTAAATCAGCAATGAAATCTGATGTGAAAGGCTTGGATTCTAAAGCAATCCCACAATTTCATGCTCACGTTTCTTCCTCTGAGTTTCAGGGGACGATTTCAAATTTAACGTCCTCTCGACAACAACCAACGAAGGCCCAGAAGACAGCCCATCAAATCCATATTCGCTTCGAAAAAATCTGATCTCTCTTAATGCCTTGTTCCTCAAATTATTGAGATTTAGAACCTTATGTTTGTTGAATTGTGTGGACAGAGAAGTGCGGAGAGCAGTGTCTAGAAGGAGGAGGAGGAAAAGGAAGAAGCGAAAGAAGGAGGAGGAGGAAAAGGAAGAAGCGAAAAGAGAGTGTCTAGTTCTTACAGAGGTAATTTTGAGATTGAGACTGCATTTTTCTTTTTTGATTTTTGCTTATGCTGTTTTGAGGGAAAACTTGAATGACCCTTTTCTGATAGTTGAAGGTAGCAGTTCTCATGGAGAGCCCTCCGAAGTGGCAACAACGAAGGGCCTTTGGTAAGTACTGGAATCATTGCTAATTACAGAGTGGTGACTTTTCTACGGAGATGATATATTTTGATAATTTCGATCCCAATTGATTGTTTTGTTTCAGGTCAACAGCGGGAAGAAATCCGAGTCCATTACCGCGGCAAGAAATGGCAAATCTTGACAAAGATGGTGATAGTCGTAAATCAGCAATGAAATCTGATGTGAAAGGCTTGGATTCTAAAGCAATCCCACAATTTCATGCTCACGTTTCTTCCTCTGAGTTTCAGGGGACGATTTCAAATTTAACGTCCTCTCGACAACAACCAACGAAGGCCCAGAAGACAGCCCATCAAATCCATATTCGCTTCGAAAAAATCTGATCTCTCTTAATGCCTTGTTCCTCAAATTATTGAGATTTAGAACCTTATGTTTGTTGAATTGTGTGGACAGAGAAGTGCGGAGAGCAGTGTCTAGAAGGAGGAGGAGGAAAAGGAAGAAGCGAAAGAAGGAGGAGGAGGAAAAGGAAGAAGCGAAAAGAGAGTGTCTAGTTCTTACAGAGGTAATTTTGAGATTGAGACTGCATTTTTCTTTTTTGATTTTTGCTTATGCTGTTTTGAGGGAAAACTTGAATGACCCTTTTCTGATAGTTGAAGGTAGCAGTTCTCATGGAGAGCCCTCCGAAGTGGCAACAACGAAGGGCCTTTGGTAAGTACTGGAATCATTGCTAATTACAGAGTGGTGACTTTTCTACGGAGATGATATATTTTGATAATTTCGATCCCAATTGATTGTTTTGTTTCAGGTCAACAGCGGGAAGAAATCCGAGTCCATTACCGCGGCAAGAAATGGCAAATCTTGACAAAGATGGTGATAGTCGTAAATCAGCAATGAAATCTGATGTGAAAGGCTTGGATTCTAAAGCAATCCCACAATTTCATGCTCACGTTTCTTCCTCTGAGTTTCAGGGGACGATTTCAAATTTAACGTCCTCTCGACAACAACCAACGAAGGCCCAGAAGACAGCCCATCAAATCCATATTCGCTTCGAAAAAATCTGATCTCTCTTAATGCCTTGTTCCTCAAATTATTGAGATTTAGAACCTTATGTTTGTTGAATTGTGTGGACAGAGAAGTGCGGAGAGCAGTGTCTAGAAGGAGGAGGAGGAAAAGGAAGAAGCGAAAGAAGGAGGAGGAGGAAAAGGAAGAAGCGAAAAGAGAGTGTCTAGTTCTTACAGAGGTAATTTTGAGATTGAGACTGCATTTTTCTTTTTTGATTTTTGCTTATGCTGTTTTGAGGGAAAACTTGAATGACCCTTTTCTGATAGTTGAAGGTAGCAGTTCTCATGGAGAGCCCTCCGAAGTGGCAACAACGAAGGGCCTTTGGTAAGTACTGGAATCATTGCTAATTACAGAGTGGTGACTTTTCTACGGAGATGATATATTTTGATAATTTCGATCCCAATTGATTGTTTTGTTTCAGGTCAACAGCGGGAAGAAATCCGAGTCCATTACCGCGGCAAGAAATGGCAAATCTTGACAAAGATGGTGATAGTCGTAAATCAGCAATGAAATCTGATGTGAAAGGCTTGGATTCTAAAGCAATCCCACAATTTCATGCTCACGTTTCTTCCTCTGAGTTTCAGGGGACGATTTCAAATTTAACGTCCTCTCGACAACAACCAACGAAGGCCCAGAAGACAGCCCATCAAATCCATATTCGCTTCGAAAAAATCTGATCTCTCTTAATGCCTTGTTCCTCAAATTATTGAGATTTAGAACCTTATGTTTGTTGAATTGTGTGGACAGAGAAGTGCGGAGAGCAGTGTCTAGAAGGAGGAGGAGGAAAAGGAAGAAGCGAAAGAAGGAGGAGGAGGAAAAGGAAGAAGCGAAAAGAGAGTGTCTAGTTCTTACAGAGGTAATTTTGAGATTGAGACTGCATTTTTCTTTTTTGATTTTTGCTTATGCTGTTTTGAGGGAAAACTTGAATGACCCTTTTCTGATAGTTGAAGGTAGCAGTTCTCATGGAGAGCCCTCCGAAGTGGCAACAACGAAGGGCCTTTGGTAAGTACTGGAATCATTGCTAATTACAGAGTGGTGACTTTTCTACGGAGATGATATATTTTGATAATTTCGATCCCAATTGATTGTTTTGTTTCAGGTCAACAGCGGGAAGAAATCCGAGTCCATTACCGCGGCAAGAAATGGCAAATCTTGACAAAGATGGTGATAGTCGTAAATCAGCAATGAAATCTGATGTGAAAGGCTTGGATTCTAAAGCAATCCCACAATTTCATGCTCACGTTTCTTCCTCTGAGTTTCAGGGGACGATTTCAAATTTAACGTCCTCTCGACAACAACCAACGAAGGCCCAGAAGACAGCCCATCAAATCCATATTCGCTTCGAAAAAATCTGATCTCTCTTAATGCCTTGTTCCTCAAATTATTGAGATTTAGAACCTTATGTTTGTTGAATTGTGTGGACAGAGAAGTGCGGAGAGCAGTGTCTAGAAGGAGGAGGAGGAAAAGGAAGAAGCGAAAGAAGGAGGAGGAGGAAAAGGAAGAAGCGAAAAGAGAGTGTCTAGTTCTTACAGAGGTAATTTTGAGATTGAGACTGCATTTTTCTTTTTTGATTTTTGCTTATGCTGTTTTGAGGGAAAACTTGAATGACCCTTTTCTGATAGTTGAAGGTAGCAGTTCTCATGGAGAGCCCTCCGAAGTGGCAACAACGAAGGGCCTTTGGTAAGTACTGGAATCATTGCTAATTACAGAGTGGTGACTTTTCTACGGAGATGATATATTTTGATAATTTCGATCCCAATTGATTGTTTTGTTTCAGGTCAACAGCGGGAAGAAATCCGAGTCCATTACCGCGGCAAGAAATGGCAAATCTTGACAAAGATGGTGATAGTCGTAAATCAGCAATGAAATCTGATGTGAAAGGCTTGGATTCTAAAGCAATCCCACAATTTCATGCTCACGTTTCTTCCTCTGAGTTTCAGGGGACGATTTCAAATTTAACGTCCTCTCGACAACAACCAACGAAGGCCCAGAAGACAGCCCATCAAATCCATATTCGCTTCGAAAAAATCTGATCTCTCTTAATGCCTTGTTCCTCAAATTATTGAGATTTAGAACCTTATGTTTGTTGAATTGTGTGGACAGAGAAGTGCGGAGAGCAGTGTCTAGAAGGAGGAGGAGGAAAAGGAAGAAGCGAAAGAAGGAGGAGGAGGAAAAGGAAGAAGCGAAAAGAGAGTGTCTAGTTCTTACAGAGGTAATTTTGAGATTGAGACTGCATTTTTCTTTTTTGATTTTTGCTTATGCTGTTTTGAGGGAAAACTTGAATGACCCTTTTCTGATAGTTGAAGGTAGCAGTTCTCATGGAGAGCCCTCCGAAGTGGCAACAACGAAGGGCCTTTGGTAAGTACTGGAATCATTGCTAATTACAGAGTGGTGACTTTTCTACGGAGATGATATATTTTGATAATTTCGATCCCAATTGATTGTTTTGTTTCAGGTCAACAGCGGGAAGAAATCCGAGTCCATTACCGCGGCAAGAAATGGCAAATCTTGACAAAGATGGTGATAGTCGTAAATCAGCAATGAAATCTGATGTGAAAGGCTTGGATTCTAAAGCAATCCCACAATTTCATGCTCACGTTTCTTCCTCTGAGTTTCAGGGGACGATTTCAAATTTAACGTCCTCTCGACAACAACCAACGAAGGCCCAGAAGACAGCCCATCAAATCCATATTCGCTTCGAAAAAATCTGATCTCTCTTAATGCCTTGTTCCTCAAATTATTGAGATTTAGAACCTTATGTTTGTTGAATTGTGTGGACAGAGAAGTGCGGAGAGCAGTGTCTAGAAGGAGGAGGAGGAAAAGGAAGAAGCGAAAGAAGGAGGAGGAGGAAAAGGAAGAAGCGAAAAGAGAGTGTCTAGTTCTTACAGAGGTAATTTTGAGATTGAGACTGCATTTTTCTTTTTTGATTTTTGCTTATGCTGTTTTGAGGGAAAACTTGAATGACCCTTTTCTGATAGTTGAAGGTAGCAGTTCTCATGGAGAGCCCTCCGAAGTGGCAACAACGAAGGGCCTTTGGTAAGTACTGGAATCATTGCTAATTACAGAGTGGTGACTTTTCTACGGAGATGATATATTTTGATAATTTCGATCCCAATTGATTGTTTTGTTTCAGGTCAACAGCGGGAAGAAATCCGAGTCCATTACCGCGGCAAGAAATGGCAAATCTTGACAAAGATGGTGATAGTCGTAAATCAGCAATGAAATCTGATGTGAAAGGCTTGGATTCTAAAGCAATCCCACAATTTCATGCTCACGTTTCTTCCTCTGAGTTTCAGGGGACGATTTCAAATTTAACGTCCTCTCGACAACAACCAACGAAGGCCCAGAAGACAGCCCATCAAATCCATATTCGCTTCGAAAAAATCTGATCTCTCTTAATGCCTTGTTCCTCAAATTATTGAGATTTAGAACCTTATGTTTGTTGAATTGTGTGGACAGAGAAGTGCGGAGAGCAGTGTCTAGAAGGAGGAGGAGGAAAAGGAAGAAGCGAAAGAAGGAGGAGGAGGAAAAGGAAGAAGCGAAAAGAGAGTGTCTAGTTCTTACAGAGGTAATTTTGAGATTGAGACTGCATTTTTCTTTTTTGATTTTTGCTTATGCTGTTTTGAGGGAAAACTTGAATGACCCTTTTCTGATAGTTGAAGGTAGCAGTTCTCATGGAGAGCCCTCCGAAGTGGCAACAACGAAGGGCCTTTGGTAAGTACTGGAATCATTGCTAATTACAGAGTGGTGATTTTCTACGGAGATGATATATTTTGATAATTTCGATCCCAATTGATTGTTTTGTTTCAGGTCAACAGCGGGAAGAAATCCGAGTCCATTACCGCGGCAAGAAATGGCAAATCTTGACAAAGATGGTGATAGTCGTAAATCAGCAATGAAATCTGATGTGAAAGGCTTGGATTCTAAAGCAATCCCACAATTTCATGCTCACGTTTCTTCCTCTGAGTTTCAGGGGACGATTTCAAATTTAACGTCCTCTCGACAACAACCAACGAAGGCCCAGAAGACAGCCCATCAAATCCATATTCGCTTCGAAAAAATCTGATCTCTCTTAATGCCTTGTTCCTCAAATTATTGAGATTTAGAACCTTATGTTTGTTGAATTGTGTGGACAGAGAAGTGCGGAGAGCAGTGTCTAGAAGGAGGAGGAGGAAAAGGAAGAAGCGAAAGAAGGAGGAGGAGGAAAAGGAAGAAGCGAAAAGAGAGTGTCTAGTTCTTACAGAGGTAATTTTGAGATTGAGACTGCATTTTTCTTTTTTGATTTTTGCTTATGCTGTTTTGAGGGAAAACTTGAATGACCCTTTTCTGATAGTTGAAGGTAGCAGTTCTCATGGAGAGCCCTCCGAAGTGGCAACAACGAAGGGCCTTTGGTAAGTACTGGAATCATTGCTAATTACAGAGTGGTGATTTTTCTACGGAGATGATATATTTTGATAATTTCGATCCCAATTGATTGTTTTGTTTCAGGTCAACAGCGGGAAGAAATCCGAGTCCATTACCGCGGCAAGAAATGGCAAATCTTGACAAAGATGGTGATAGTCGTAAATCAGCAATGAAATCTGATGTGAAAGGCTTGGATTCTAAAGCAATCCCACAATTTCATGCTCACGTTTCTTCCTCTGAGTTTCAGGGGACGATTTCAAATTTAACGTCCTCTCGACAACAACCAACGAAGGCCCAGAAGACAGCCCATCAAATCCATATTCGCTTCGAAAAAATCTGATCTCTCTTAATGCCTTGTTCCTCAAATTATTGAGATTTAGAACCTTATGTTTGTTGAATTGTGTGGACAGAGAAGTGCGGAGAGCAGTGTCTAGAAGGAGGAGGAGGAAAAGGAAGAAGCGAAAGCGAAAAGAGAGTGTCTAGTTCTTACAGAGGTAATTTTGAGATTGAGACTGCATTTTTCTTTTTTGATTTTTGCTTATGCTGTTTTGAGGGAAAACTTGAATGACCCTTTTCTGATAGTTGAAGGTAGCAGTTCTCATGGAGAGCCCTCCGAAGTGGCAACAACGAAGGGCCTTTGGTAAGTACTGGAATCATTGCTAATTACAGAGTGGTGATTTTTCTACGGAGATGATATATTTTGATAATTTCGATCCCAATTGATTGTTTTGTTTCAGGTCAACAGCGGGAAGAAATCCCGAGTCCATTACCGCGGCAAGAAATGGCAAATCTTGACAAAGATGGTGATAGTCGTAAATCAGCAATGAAATCTGATGTGAAAGGCTTGGATTCTAAAGCAATCCCACAATTTCATGCTCACGTTTCTTCCTCTGAGTTTCAGGGGACGATTTCAAATTTAACGTCCTCTCGACAACAACCAACGAAGGCCCAGAAGACAGCCCATCAAATCCATATTCGCTTCGAAAAAATCTGATCTCTCTTAATGCCTTGTTCCTCAAATTATTGAGATTTAGAACCTTATGTTTGTTGAATTGTGTGGACAGAGAAGTGCGGAGAGCAGTGTCTAGAAGGAGGAGGAGGAAAAGGAAGAAGCGAAAGAAGGAGGAGGAGGAAAAGGAAGAAGCGAAAAGAGAGTGTCTAGTTCTTACAGAGGTAATTTTGAGATTGAGACTGCATTTTTCTTTTTTGATTTTTGCTTATGCTGTTTTGAGGGAAAACTTGAATGACCCTTTTCTGATAGTTGAAGGTAGCAGTTCTCATGGAGAGCCCTCCGAAGTGGCAACAACGAAGGGCCTTTGGTAAGTACTGGAATCATTGCTAATTACAGAGTGGTGATTTTTCTACGGAGATGATATATTTTGATAATTTCGATCCCAATTGATTGTTTTGTTTCAGGTCAACAGCGGGAAGAAATCCGAGTCCATTACCGCGGCAAGAAATGGCAAATCTTGACAAAGATGGTGATAGTCGTAAATCAGCAATGAAATCTGATGTGAAAGGCTTGGATTCTAAAGCAATCCCACAATTTCATGCTCACGTTTCTTCCTCTGAGTTTCAGGGGACGATTTCAAATTTAACGTCCTCTCGACAACAACCAACGAAGGCCCAGAAGACAGCCCATCAAATCCATATTCGCTTCGAAAAAATCTGATCTCTCTTAATGCCTTGTTCCTCAAATTATTGAGATTTAGAACCTTATGTTTGTTGAATTGTGTGGACAGAGAAGTGCGGAGAGCAGTGTCTAGAAGGAGGAGGAGGAAAAGGAAGAAGCGAAAGAAGGAGGAGGAGGAAAAGAGAAGTGTCTAGTTCTTACAGAGGTAATTTTGAGATTGAGACTGCATTTTTCTTTTTTGATTTTTGCTTATGCTGTTTTGAGGGAAAACTTGAATGACCCTTTTCTGATAGTTGAAGGTAGCAGTTCTCATGGAGAGCCCTCCGAAGTGGCAACAACGAAGGGCCTTTGGTAAGTACTGGAATCATTGCTAATTACAGAGTGGTGATTTTTCTACGGAGATGATATATTTTGATAATTTCGATCCCAATTGATTGTTTTGTTTCAGGTCAACAGCGGGAAGAAATCCGAGTCCATTACCGCGGCAAGAAATGGCAAATCTTGACAAAGATGGTGATAGTCGTAAATCAGCAATGAAATCTGATGTGAAAGGCTTGGATTCTAAAGCAATCCCACAATTTCATGCTCACGTTTCTTCCTCTGAGTTTCAGGGGACGATTTCAAATTTAACGTCCTCTCGACAACAACCAACGAAGGCCCAGAAGACAGCCCATCAAATCCATATTCGCTTCGAAAAAATCTGATCTCTCTTAATGCCTTGTTCCTCAAATTATTGAGATTTAGAACCTTATGTTTGTTGAATTGTGTGGACAGAGAAGTGCGGAGAGCAGTGTCTAGAAGGAGGAGGAGGAAAAGGAAGAAGCGAAAGAAGGAGGAGGAGGAAAAGGAAGAAGCGAAAAGAGAGTGTCTAGTTCTTACAGAGGTAATTTTGAGATTGAGACTGCATTTTTCTTTTTTGATTTTTGCTTATGCTGTTTTGAGGGAAAACTTGAATGACCCTTTTCTGATAGTTGAAGGTAGCAGTTCTCATGGAGAGCCCTCCGAAGTGGCAACAACGAAGGGCCTTTGGTAAGTACTGGAATCATTGCTAATTACAGAGTGGTGATTTTTCTACGGAGATGATATATTTTGATAATTTCGATCCCAATTGATTGTTTTGTTTCAGGTCAACAGCGGGAAGAAATCCGAGTCCATTACCGCGGCAAGAAATGGCAAATCTTGACAAAGATGGTGATAGTCGTAAATCAGCAATGAAATCTGATGTGAAAGGCTTGGATTCTAAAGCAATCCCACAATTTCATGCTCACGTTTCTTCCTCTGAGTTTCAGGGGACGATTTCAAATTTAACGTCCTCTCGACAACAACCAACGAAGGCCCAGAAGACAGCCCATCAAATCCATATTCGCTTCGAAAAAATCTGATCTCTCTTAATGCCTTGTTCCTCAAATTATTGAGATTTAGAACCTTATGTTTGTTGAATTGTGTGGACAGAGAAGTGCGGAGAGCAGTGTCTAGAAGGAGGAGGAGGAAAAGGAAGAAGCGAAAGAAGGAGGAGGAGGAAAAGGAAGAAGCGAAAAGAGAGTGTCTAGTTCTTACAGAGGTAATTTTGAGATTGAGACTGCATTTTTCTTTTTTGATTTTTGCTTATGCTGTTTTGAGGGAAAACTTGAATGACCCTTTTCTGATAGTTGAAGGTAGCAGTTCTCATGGAGAGCCCTCCGAAGTGGCAACAACGAAGGGCCTTTGGTAAGTACTGGAATCATTGCTAATTACAGAGTGGTGATTTTTCTACGGAGATGATATATTTTGATAATTTCGATCCCAATTGATTGTTTTGTTTCAGGTCAACAGCGGGAAGAAATCCGAGTCCATTACCGCGGCAAGAAATGGCAAATCTTGACAAAGATGGTGATAGTCGTAAATCAGCAATGAAATCTGATGTGAAAGGCTTGGATTCTAAAGCAATCCCACAATTTCATGCTCACGTTTCTTCCTCTGAGTTTCAGGGGACGATTTCAAATTTAACGTCCTCTCGACAACAACCAACGAAGGCCCAGAAGACAGCCCATCAAATCCATATTCGCTTCGAAAAAATCTGATCTCTCTTAATGCCTTGTTCCTCAAATTATTGAGATTTAGAACCTTATGTTTGTTGAATTGTGTGGACAGAGAAGTGCGGAGAGCAGTGTCTAGAAGAGGAGGAGGAAAAGGAAGAAGCGAAAGAAGGAGGAGGAGGAAAAGAGAGTGTCTAGTTCTTACAGAGGTAATTTTGAGATTGAGACTGCATTTTTCTTTTTTGATTTTTGCTTATGCTGTTTTGAGGGAAAACTTGAATGACCCTTTTCTGATAGTTGAAGGTAGCAGTTCTCATGGAGAGCCCTCCGAAGTGGCAACAACGAAGGGCCTTTGGTAAGTACTGGAATCATTGCTAATTACAGAGTGGTGATTTTTCTACGGAGATGATATATTTTGATAATTTCGATCCCAATTGATTGTTTTGTTTCAGGTCAACAGCGGGAAGAAACCCGAGTCCATTACCGCGGCAAGAAATGGCAAATCTTGACAAAGATGGTGATAGTCGTAAATCAGCAATGAAATCTGATGTGAAAGGCTTGGATTCTAAAGCAATCCCACAATTTCATGCTCACGTTTCTTCCTCTGAGTTTCAGGGGACGATTTCAAATTTAACGTCCTCTCGACAACAACCAACGAAGGCCCAGAAGACAGCCCATCAAATCCATATTCGCTTCGAAAAAATCTGATCTCTCTTAATGCCTTGTTCCTCAAATTATTGAGATTTAGAACCTTATGTTTGTTGAATTGTGTGGACAGAGAAGTGCGGAGAGCAGTGTCTAGAAGGAGGAGGAGGAAAAGGAAGAAGCGAAAGAAGGAGGAGGAGGAAAAGGAAGAAGCGAAAAGAGAGTGTCTAGTTCTTACAGAGGTAATTTTGAGATTGAGACTGCATTTTTCTTTTTTGATTTTTGCTTATGCTGTTTTGAGGGAAAACTTGAATGACCCTTTTCTGATAGTTGAAGGTAGCAGTTCTCATGGAGAGCCCTCCGAAGTGGCAACAACGAAGGGCCTTTGGTAAGTACTGGAATCATTGCTAATTACAGAGTGGTGATTTTTCTACGGAGATGATATATTTTGATAATTTCGATCCCAATTGATTGTTTTGTTTCAGGTCAACAGCGGGAAGAAATCCGAGTCCATTACCGCGGCAAGAAATGGCAAATCTTGACAAAGATGGTGATAGTCGTAAATCAGCAATGAAATCTGATGTGAAAGGCTTGGATTCTAAAGCAATCCCACAATTTCATGCTCACGTTTCTTCCTCTGAGTTTCAGGGGACGATTTCAAATTTAACGTCCTCTCGACAACAACCAACGAAGGCCCAGAAGACAGCCCATCAAATCCATATTCGCTTCGAAAAAATCTGATCTCTCTTAATGCCTTGTTCCTCAAATTATTGAGATTTAGAACCTTATGTTTGTTGAATTGTGTGGACAGAGAAGTGCGGAGAGCAGTGTCTAGAAGGAGGAGGAGGAAAAGGAAGAAGCGAAAGAAGGAGGAGGAGGAAAAGGAAGAAGCGAAAAGAGAGTGTCTAGTTCTTACAGAGGTAATTTTGAGATTGAGACTGCATTTTTCTTTTTTGATTTTTGCTTATGCTGTTTTGAGGGAAAACTTGAATGACCCTTTTCTGATAGTTGAAGGTAGCAGTTCTCATGGAGAGCCCTCCGAAGTGGCAACAACGAAGGGCCTTTGGTAAGTACTGGAATCATTGCTAATTACAGAGTGGTGATTTTTCTACGGAGATGATATATTTTGATAATTTCGATCCCAATTGATTGTTTTGTTTCAGGTCAACAGCGGGAAGAAATCCGAGTCCATTACCGCGGCAAGAAATGGCAAATCTTGACAAAGATGGTGATAGTCGTAAATCAGCAATGAAATCTGATGTGAAAGGCTTGGATTCTAAAGCAATCCCACAATTTCATGCTCACGTTTCTTCCTCTGAGTTTCAGGGGACGATTTCAAATTTAACGTCCTCTCGACAACAACCAACGAAGGCCCAGAAGACAGCCCATCAAATCCATATTCGCTTCGAAAAAATCTGATCTCTCTTAATGCCTTGTTCCTCAAATTATTGAGATTTAGAACCTTATGTTTGTTGAATTGTGTGGACAGAGAAGTGCGGAGAGCAGTGTCTAGAAGGAGGAGGAGGAAAAGGAAGAAGCGAAAGAAGGAGGAGGAGGAAAAGAGAGTGTCTAGTTCTTACAGAGGTAATTTTGAGATTGAGACTGCATTTTTCTTTTTTGATTTTTGCTTATGCTGTTTTGAGGGAAAACTTGAATGACCCTTTTCTGATAGTTGAAGGTAGCAGTTCTCATGGAGAGCCCTCCGAAGTGGCAACAACGAAGGGCCTTTGGTAAGTACTGGAATCATTGCTAATTACAGAGTGGTGATTTTTCTACGGAGATGATATATTTTGATAATTTCGATCCCAATTGATTGTTTTGTTTCAGGTCAACAGCGGGAAGAAATCCGAGTCCATTACCGCGGCAAGAAATGGCAAATCTTGACAAAGATGGTGATAGTCGTAAATCAGCAATGAAATCTGATGTGAAAGGCTTGGATTCTAAAGCAATCCCACAATTTCATGCTCACGTTTCTTCCTCTGAGTTTCAGGGGACGATTTCAAATTTAACGTCCTCTCGACAACAACCAACGAAGGCCCAGAAGACAGCCCATCAAATCCATATTCGCTTCGAAAAAATCTGATCTCTCTTAATGCCTTGTTCCTCAAATTATTGAGATTTAGAACCTTATGTTTGTTGAATTGTGTGGACAGAGAAGTGCGGAGAGCAGTGTCTAGAAGGAGGAGGAGGAAAAGGAAGAAGCGAAAGAAGGAGGAGTGTCTAGTTCTTACAGAGGTAATTTTGAGATTGAGACTGCATTTTTCTTTTTTGATTTTTGCTTATGCTGTTTTGAGGGAAAACTTGAATGACCCTTTTCTGATAGTTGAAGGTAGCAGTTCTCATGGAGAGCCCTCCGAAGTGGCAACAACGAAGGGCCTTTGGTAAGTACTGGAATCATTGCTAATTACAGAGTGGTGATTTTTCTACGGAGATGATATATTTTGATAATTTCGATCCCAATTGATTGTTTTGTTTCAGGTCAACAGCGGGAAGAAATCCGAGTCCATTACCGCGGCAAGAAATGGCAAATCTTGACAAAGATGGTGATAGTCGTAAATCAGCAATGAAATCTGATGTGAAAGGCTTGGATTCTAAAGCAATCCCACAATTTCATGCTCACGTTTCTTCCTCTGAGTTTCAGGGGACGATTTCAAATTTAACGTCCTCTCGACAACAACCAACGAAGGCCCAGAAGACAGCCCATCAAATCCATATTCGCTTCGAAAAAATCTGATCTCTCTTAATGCCTTGTTCCTCAAATTATTGAGATTTAGAACCTTATGTTTGTTGAATTGTGTGGACAGAGAAGTGCGGAGAGCAGTGTCTAGAAGGAGGAGGAGGAAAAGGAAGAAGCGAAAGAAGGAGGAGGAGGAAAAGGAAGAAGCGAAAAGAGAGTGTCTAGTTCTTACAGAGGTAATTTTGAGATTGAGACTGCATTTTTCTTTTTTGATTTTTGCTTATGCTGTTTTGAGGGAAAACTTGAATGACCCTTTTCTGATAGTTGAAGGTAGCAGTTCTCATGGAGAGCCCTCCGAAGTGGCAACAACGAAGGGCCTTTGGTAAGTACTGGAATCATTGCTAATTACAGAGTGGTGATTTTTCTACGGAGATGATATATTTTGATAATTTCGATCCCAATTGATTGTTTTGTTTCAGGTCAACAGCGGGAAGAAATCCGAGTCCATTACCGCGGCAAGAAATGGCAAATCTTGACAAAGATGGTGATAGTCGTAAATCAGCAATGAAATCTGATGTGAAAGGCTTGGATTCTAAAGCAATCCCACAATTTCATGCTCACGTTTCTTCCTCTGAGTTTCAGGGGACGATTTCAAATTTAACGTCCTCTCGACAACAACCAACGAAGGCCCAGAAGACAGCCCATCAAATCCATATTCGCTTCGAAAAAATCTGATCTCTCTTAATGCCTTGTTCCTCAAATTATTGAGATTTAGAACCTTATGTTTGTTGAATTGTGTGGACAGAGAAGTGCGGAGAGCAGTGTCTAGAAGGAGGAGGAGGAAAAGGAAGAAGCGAAAAGAGAGTGTCTAGTTCTTACAGAGGTAATTTTGAGATTGAGACTGCATTTTTCTTTTTTGATTTTTGCTTATGCTGTTTTGAGGGAAAACTTGAATGACCCTTTTCTGATAGTTGAAGGTAGCAGTTCTCATGGAGAGCCCTCCGAAGTGGCAACAACGAAGGGCCTTTGGTAAGTACTGGAATCATTGCTAATTACAGAGTGGTGATTTTTCTACGGAGATGATATATTTTGATAATTTCGATCCCAATTGATTGTTTTGTTTCAGGTCAACAGCGGGAAGAAATCCGAGTCCATTACCACGGCAAGAAATGGCAAATCTTGACAAAGATGGTGATAGTCGTAAATCAGCAATGAAATCTGATGTGAAAGGCTTGGATTCTAAAGCAATCCCACAATTTCATGCTCACGTTTCTTCCTCTGAGTTTCAGGGGACGATTTCAAATTTAACGTCCTCTCGACAACAACCAACGAAGGCCCAGAAGACAGCCCATCAAATCCATATTCGCTTCGGAAAAAATCTGATCTCTCTTAATGCCTTGTTCCTCAAATTATTGAGATTTAGAACCTTATGTTTGTTGAATTGCGTGGACAGAGAAGTGCGGAGAGCAGTGTCTAGAAGGAGGAGGAGGAAAAGGAAGAAGCGAAAGAAGGAGGAGGAGGAAAAGGAAGAAGCGAAAAGAGAGTGTCTAGTTCTTACAGAGGTAATTTTGAGATTGAGACTGCATTTTTCTTTTTTGATTTTTGCTTATGCTGTTTTGAGGGAAAACTTGAATGACCCTTTTCTGATAGTTGAAGGTAGCAGTTCTCATGGAGAGCCCTCCGAAGTGGCAACAACGAAGGGCCTTTGGTAAGTACTGGAATCATTGCTAATTACAGAGTGGTGATTTTTCTACGGAGATGATATATTTTGATAATTTCGATCCCAATTGATTGTTTTGTTTCAGGTCAACAGCGGGAAGAAATCCGAGTCCATTACCGCGGCAAGAAATGGCAAATCTTGACAAAGATGGTGATAGTTGTAAATCAGCAATGAAATCTGATGTGAAAGGCTTGGATTCTAAAGCAATCCCACAATTTCATGCTCACGTTTCTTCCTCTGAGTTTCAGGGGACGATTTCAAATTTAACGTCCTCTCGACAACAACCAACGAAGGCCCAGAAGACAGCCCATCAAATCCATATTCGCTTCGAAAAAATCTGATCTCTCTTAATGCCTTGTTCCTCAAATTATTGAGATTTAGAACCTTATGTTTGTTGAATTGTGTGGACAGAGAAGTGCGGAGAGCAGTGTCTAGAAGGAGGAGGAGGAAAAGGAAGAAGCGAAAGAAGGAGGAGGAGGAAAAGGAAGAAGCGAAAAGAGAGTGTCTAGTTCTTACAGAGGTAATTTTGAGATTGAGACTGCATTTTTCTTTTTTGATTTTTGCTTATGCTGTTTTGAGGGAAAACTTGAATGACCCTTTTCTGATAGTTGAAGGTAGCAGTTCTCATGGAGAGCCCTCCGAAGTGGCAACAACGAAGGGCCTTTGGTAAGTACTGGAATCATTGCTAATTACAGAGTGGTGATTTTTCTACGGAGATGATATATTTTGATAATTTCGATCCCAATTGATTGTTTTGTTTCAGGTCAACAGCGGGAAGAAATCCGAGTCCATTACCGCGGCAAGAAATGGCAAATCTTGACAAAGATGGTGATAGTCGTAAATCAGCAATGAAATCTGATGTGAAAGGCTTGGATTCTAAAGCAATCCCACAATTTCATGCTCACGTTTCTTCCTCTGAGTTTCAGGGGACGATTTCAAATTTAACGTCCTCTCGACAACAACCAACGAAGGCCCAGAAGACAGCCCATCAAATCCATATTCGCTTCGAAAAAATCTGATCTCTCTTAATGCCTTGTTCCTCAAATTATTGAGATTTAGAACCTTATGTTTGTTGAATTGTGTGGACAGAGAAGTGCGGAGAGCAGTGTCTAGAAGGAGGAGGAGGAAAAGGAAGAAGCGAAAGAAGGAGGAGGAGGAAAAGGAAGAAGCGAAAAGAGAGTGTCTAGTTCTTACAGAGGTAATTTTGAGATTGAGACTGCATTTTTCTTTTTTGATTTTTGCTTATGCTGTTTTGAGGGAAAACTTGAATGACCCTTTTCTGATAGTTGAAGGTAGCAGTTCTCATGGAGAGCCCTCCGAAGTGGCAACAACGAAGGGCCTTTGGTAAGTACTGGAATCATTGCTAATTACAGAGTGGTGATTTTTCTACGGAGATGATATATTTTGATAATTTCGATCCCAATTGATTGTTTTGTTTCAGGTCAACAGCGGGAAGAAATCCGAGTCCATTACCGCGGCAAGAAATGGCAAATCTTGACAAAGATGGTGATAGTCGTAAATCAGCAATGAAATCTGATGTGAAAGGCTTGGATTCTAAAGCAATCCCACAATTTCATGCTCACGTTTCTTCCTCTGAGTTTCAGGGGACGATTTCAAATTTAACGTCCTCTCGACAACAACCAACGAAGGCCCAGAAGACAGCCCATCAAATCCATATTCGCTTCGAAAAAATCTGATCTCTCTTAATGCCTTGTTCCTCAAATTATTGAGATTTAGAACCTTATGTTTGTTGAATTGTGTGGACAGAGAAGTGTGGAGAGCAGTGTCTAGAAGGAGGAGGAGGAAAAGGAAGAAGCGAAAGAAGGAGGAGGAGGAAAAGGAAGAAGCGAAAAGAGAGTGTCTAGTTCTTACAGAGGTAATTTTGAGATTGAGACTGCATTTTTCTTTTTTGATTTTTGCTTATGCTGTTTTGAGGGAAAACTTGAATGACCCTTTTCTGATAGTTGAAGGTAGCAGTTCTCATGGAGAGCCCTCCGAAGTGGCAACAACGAAGGGCCTTTGGTAAGTACTGGAATCATTGCTAATTACAGAGTGGTGATTTTTCTACGGAGATGATATATTTTGATAATTTCGATCCCAATTGATTGTTTTGTTTCAGGTCAACAGCGGGAAGAAATCCGAGTCCATTACCGCGGCAAGAAATGGCAAATCTTGACAAAGATGGTGATAGTCTAAATCAGCAATGAAATCTGATGTGAAAGGCTTGGATTCTAAAGCAATCCCACAATTTCATGCTCACGTTTCTTCCTCTGAGTTTCAGGGGACGATTTCAAATTTAACGTCCTCTCGACAACAACCAACGAAGGCCCAGAAGACAGCCCATCAAATCCATATTCGCTTCGAAAAAATCTGATCTCTCTTAATGCCTTGTTCCTCAAATTATTGAGATTTAGAACCTTATGTTTGTTGAATTGTGTGGACAGAGAAGTGCGGAGAGCAGTGTCTAGAAGGAGGAGGAGGAAAAGGAAGAAGCGAAAGAAGGAGGAGGAGGAAAAGAGAGTGTCTAGTTCTTACAGAGGTAATTTTGAGATTGAGACTGCATTTTTCTTTTTTGATTTTTGCTTATGCTGTTTTGAGGGAAAACTTGAATGACCCTTTTCTGATAGTTGAAGGTAGCAGTTCTCATGGAGAGCCCTCCGAAGTGGCAACAACGAAGGGCCTTTGGTAAGTACTGGAATCATTGCTAATTACAGAGTGGTGACTTTTCTACGGAGATGATATATTTTGATAATTTCGATCCCAATTGATTGTTTTGTTTCAGGTCAACAGCGGGAAGAAACCCGAGTCCATTACCGCGGCAAGAAATGGCAAATCTTGACAAAGATGGTGATAGTCGTAAATCAGCAATGAAATCTGATGTGAAAGGCTTGGATTCTAAAGCAATCCCACAATTTCATGCTCACGTTTCTTCCTCTGAGTTTCAGGGGACGATTTCAAATTTAACGTCCTCTCGACAACAACCAACGAAGGCCCAGAAGACAGCCCATCAAATCCATATTCGCTTCGAAAAAATCTGATCTCTCTTAATGCCTTGTTCCTCAAATTATTGAGATTTAGAACCTTATGTTTGTTGAATTGTGTGGACAGAGAAGTGCGGAGAGCAGTGTCTAGAAGGAGGAGGAGGAAAAGGAAGAAGCGAAAGAAGGAGGAGGAGGAAAAGGAAGAAGCGAAAAGAGAGTGTCTAGTTCTTACAGAGGTAATTTTGAGATTGAGACTGCATTTTTCTTTTTTGATTTTTACTTATGCTGTTTTGAGGGAAAACTTGAATGACCCTTTTCTGATAGTTGAAGGTAGCAGTTCTCATGGAGAGCCCTCCGAAGTGGCAACAACGAAGGGCCTTTGGTAAGTACTGGAATCATTGATAATTACAGAGTGGTGATTTTTCTACGGAGATGATATATTTTGATAATTTCGATCCCAATTGATTGTTTTGTTTCAGGTCAACAGCGGGAAGAAATCCGAGTCCATTACCGCGGCAAGAAATGGCAAATCTTGACAAAGATGGTGATAGTCGTAAATCAGCAATGAAATCTGATGTGAAAGGCTTGGATTCTAAAGCAATCCCACAATTTCATGCTCACGTTTCTTCCTCTGAGTTTCAGGGGACGATTTCAAATTTAACGTCCTCTCGACAACAACCAACGAAGGCCCAGAAGACAGCCCATCAAATCCATATTCGCTTCGAAAAAATCTGATCTCTCTTAATGCCTTGTTCCTCAAATTATTGAGATTTAGAACCTTATGTTTGTTGAATTGTGTGGACAGAGAAGTGCGGAGAGCAGTGTCTAGAAGGAGGAGGAGGAAAAGGAAGAAGCGAAAGAAGGAGGAGGAGGAAAAGAGAGTGTCTAGTTCTTACAGAGGTAATTTTGAGATTGAGACTGCATTTTTCTTTTTTGATTTTTGCTTATGCTGTTTTGAGGGAAAACTTGAATGACCCTTTTCTGATAGTTGAAGGTAGCAGTTCTCATGGAGAGCCCTCCGAAGTGGCAACAACGAAGGGCCTTTGGTAAGTACTGGAATCATTGCTAATTACAGAGTGGTGATTTTTCTACGGAGATGATATATTTTGATAATTTCGATCCCAATTGATTGTTTTGTTTCAGGTCAACAGCGGGAAGAAATCCGAGTCCATTACCGCGGCAAGAAATGGCAAATCTTGACAAAGATGGTGATAGTCGTAAATCAGCAATGAAATCTGATGTGAAAGGCTTGGATTCTAAAGCAATCCCACAATTTCATGCTCACGTTTCTTCCTCTGAGTTTCAGGGGACGATTTCAAATTTAACGTCCTCTCGACAACAACCAACGAAGGCCCAGAAGACAGCCCATCAAATCCATATTCGCTTCGAAAAAATCTGATCTCTCTTAATGCCTTGTTCCTCAAATTATTGAGATTTAGAACCTTATGTTTGTTGAATTGTGTGGACAGAGAAGTGCGGAGAGCAGTGTCTAGAAGGAGGAGGAGGAAAAGGAAGAAGCGAAAGAAGGAGGAGGAGGAAAAGGAAGAAGCGAAAAGAGAGTGTCTAGTTCTTACAGAGGTAATTTTGAGATTGAGACTGCATTTTTCTTTTTTGATTTTTGCTTATGCTGTTTTGAGGGAAAACTTGAATGACCCTTTTCTGATAGTTGAAGGTAGCAGTTCTCATGGAGAGCCCTCCGAAGTGGCAACAACGAAGGGCCTTTGGTAAGTACTGGAATCATTGCTAATTACAGAGTGGTGATTTTTCTACGGAGATGATATATTTTGATAATTTCGATCCCAATTGATTGTTTTGTTTCAGGTCAACAGCGGGAAGAAATCCGAGTCCATTACCGCGGCAAGAAATGGCAAATCTTGACAAAGATGGTGATAGTCGTAAATCAGCAATGAAATCTGATGTGAAAGGCTTGGATTCTAAAGCAATCCCACAATTTCATGCTCACGTTTCTTCCTCTGAGTTTCAGGGGACGATTTCAAATTTAACGTCCTCTCGACAACAACCAACGAAGGCCCAGAAGACAGCCCATCAAATCCATATTCGCTTCGAAAAAATCTGATCTCTCTTAATGCCTTGTTCCTCAAATTATTGAGATTTAGAACCTTATGTTTGTTGAATTGTGTGGACAGAGAAGTGCGGAGAGCAGTGTCTAGAAGGAGGAGGAGGAAAAGGAAGAAGCGAAAGAAGGAGGAGGAGGAAAAGGAAGAAGCGAAAAGAGAGTGTCTAGTTCTTACAGAGGTAATTTTGAGATTGAGACTGCATTTTTCTTTTTTGATTTTTGCTTATGCTGTTTTGAGGGAAAACTTGAATGACCCTTTTCTGATAGTTGAAGGTAGCAGTTCTCATGGAGAGCCCTCCGAAGTGGCAACAACGAAGGGCCTTTGGTAAGTACTGGAATCATTGCTAATTACAGAGTGGTGACTTTTCTACGGAGATGATATATTTTGATAATTTTGATCCCAATTGATTGTTTTGTTTCAGGTCAACAGCGGGAAGAAATCCGAGTCCATTACCGCGGCAAGAAATGGCAAATCTTGACAAAGATGGTGATAGTCGTAAATCAGCAATGAAATCTGATGTGAAAGGCTTGGATTCTAAAGCAATCCCACAATTTCATGCTCACGTTTCTTCCTCTGAGTTTCAGGGGACGATTTCAAATTTAACGTCCTCTCGACAACAACCAACGAAGGCCCAGAAGACAGCCCATCAAATCCATATTCGCTTCGAAAAAATCTGATCTCTCTTAATGCCTTGTTCCTCAAATTATTGAGATTTAGAACCTTATGTTTGTTGAATTGTGTGGACAGAGAAGTGCGGAGAGTAGTGTCTAGAAGGAGGAGGAAGAAAAGGAAGAAGCGAAAGAAGGAGGAGGAGGAAAAGAGAGTGTCTAGTTCTTACAGAGGTAATTTTGAGATTGAGACTGCATTTTTCTTTTTTGATTTTTGCTTATGCTGTTTTGAGGGAAAACTTGAATGACCCTTTTCTGATAGTTGAAGGTAGCAGTTCTCATGGAGAGCCCTCCGAAGTGGCAACAACGAAGGGCCTTTGGTAAGTACTGGAATCATTGCTAATTACAGAGTGGTGATTTTTCTACGGAGATGATATATTTTGATAATTTCGATCCCAATTGATTGTTTTGTTTCAGGTCAACAGCGGGAAGAAATCCGAGTCCATTACCGCGGCAAGAAATGGCAAATCTTGACAAAGATGGTGATAGTCGTAAATCAGCAATGAAATCTGATGTGAAAGGCTTGGATTCTAAAGCAATCCCACAATTTCATGCTCACGTTTCTTCCTCTGAGTTTCAGGGGACGATTTCAAATTTAACGTCCTCTCGACAACAACCAACGAAGGCCCAGAAGACAGCCCATCAAATCCATATTCGCTTCGAAAAAATCTGATCTCTCTTAATGCCTTGTTCCTCAAATTATTGAGATTTAGAACCTTATGTTTGTTGAATTGTGTGGACAGAGAAGTGCGGAGAGCAGTGTCTAGAAGGAGGAGGAGGAAAAGGAAGAAGCGAAAGAAGGAGGAGGAGGAAAAGGAAGAAGCGAAAAGAGAGTGTCTAGTTCTTACAGAGGTAATTTTGAGATTGAGACTGCATTTTTCTTTTTTGATTTTTGCTTATGCTGTTTTGAGGGAAAACTTGAATGACCCTTTTCTGATAGTTGAAGGTAGCAGTTCTCATGGAGAGCCCTCCGAAGTGGCAACAACGAAGGGCCTTTGGTAAGTACTGGAATCATTGCTAATTACAGAGTGGTGATTTTTCTACGGAGATGATATATTTTGATAATTTCGATCCCAATTGATTGTTTTGTTTCAGGTCAACAGCGGGAAGAAATCCGAGTCCATTACCGCGGCAAGAAATGGCAAATCTTGACAAAGATGGTGATAGTCGTAAATCAGCAATGAAATCTGATGTGAAAGGCTTGGATTCTAAAGCAATCCCACAATTTCATGCTCACGTTTCTTCCTCTGAGTTTCAGGGGACGATTTCAAATTTAACGTCCTCTCGACAACAACCAACGAAGGCCCAGAAGACAGCCCATCAAATCCATATTCGCTTCGAAAAAATCTGATCTCTCTTAATGCCTTGTTCCTCAAATTATTGAGATTTAGAACCTTATGTTTGTTGAATTGTGTGGACAGAGAAGTGCGGAGAGCAGTGTCTAGAAGGAGGAGGAGGAAAAGGAAGAAGCGAAAGAAGGAGGAGGAGGAAAAGGAAGAAGCGAAAAGAGAGTGTCTAGTTCTTACAGAGGTAATTTTGAGATTGAGACTGCATTTTTCTTTTTTGATTTTTGCTTATGCTGTTTTGAGGGAAAACTTGAATGACCCTTTTCTGATAGTTGAAGGTAGCAGTTCTCATGGAGAGCCCTCCGAAGTGGCAACAACGAAGGGCCTTTGGTAAGTACTGGAATCATTGCTAATTACAGAGTGGTGACTTTTCTACGGAGATGATATATTTTGATAATTTTGATCCCAATTGATTGTTTTGTTTCAGGTCAACAGCGGGAAGAAATCCGAGTCCATTACCGCGGCAAGAAATGGCAAATCTTGACAAAGATGGTGATAGTCGTAAATCAGCAATGAAATCTGATGTGAAAGGCTTGGATTCTAAAGCAATCCCACAATTTCATGCTCACGTTTCTTCCTCTGAGTTTCAGGGGACGATTTCAAATTTAACGTCCTCTCGACAACAACCAACGAAGGCCCAGAAGACAGCCCATCAAATCCATATTCGCTTCGAAAAAATCTGATCTCTCTTAATGCCTTGTTCCTCAAATTATTGAGATTTAGAACCTTATGTTTGTTGAATTGTGTGGACAGAGAAGTGCGGAGAGCAGTGTCTAGAAGGAGGAGGAGGAAAAGGAAGAAGCGAAAGAAGGAGGAGGAGGAAAAGGAAGAAGCGAAAAGAGAGTGTCTAGTTCTTACAGAGGTAATTTTGAGATTGAGACTGCATTTTTCTTTTTTGATTTTTACTTATGCTGTTTTGAGGGAAAACTTGAATGACCCTTTTCTGATAGTTGAAGGTAGCAGTTCTCATGGAGAGCCCTCCGAAGTGGCAACAACGAAGGGCCTTTGGTAAGTACTGGAATCATTGCTAATTACAGAGTGGTGATTTTTCTACGGAGATGATATATTTTGATAATTTCGATCCCAATTGATTGTTTTGTTTCAGGTCAACAGCGGGAAGAAATCCGAGTCCATTACCGCGGCAAGAAATGGCAAATCTTGACAAAGATGGTGATAGTCGTAAATCAGCAATGAAATCTGATGTGAAAGGCTTGGATTCTAAAGCAATCCCACAATTTCATGCTCACGTTTCTTCCTCTGAGTTTCAGGGGACGATTTCAAATTTAACGTCCTCTCGACAACAACCAACGAAGGCCCAGAAGACAGCCCATCAAATCCATATTCGCTTCGAAAAAATCTGATCTCTCTTAATGCCTTGTTCCTCAAATTATTGAGATTTAGAACCTTATGTTTGTTGAATTGTGTGGACAGAGAAGTGCGGAGAGCAGTGTCTAGAAGGAGGAGGAGGAAAAGGAAGAAGCGAAAGAAGGAGGAGGAGGAAAAGGAAGAAGCGAAAAGAGAGTGTCTAGTTCTTACAGAGGTAATTTTGAGATTGAGACTGCATTTTTCTTTTTTGATTTTTGCTTATGCTGTTTTGAGGGAAAACTTGAATGACCCTTTTCTGATAGTTGAAGGTAGCAGTTCTCATGGAGAGCCCTCCGAAGTGGCAACAACGAAGGGCCTTTGGTAAGTACTGGAATCATTGCTAATTACAGAGTGGTGACTTTTCTACGGAGATGATATATTTTGATAATTTCGATCCCAATTGATTGTTTTGTTTCAGGTCAACAGCGGGAAGAAACCCGAGTCCATTACCGCGGCAAGAAATGGCAAATCTTGACAAAGATGGTGATAGTCGTAAATCAGCAATGAAATCTGATGTGAAAGGCTTGGATTCTAAAGCAATCCCACAATTTCATGCTCACGTTTCTTCCTCTGAGTTTCAGGGGACGATTTCAAATTTAACGTCCTCTCGACAACAACCAACGAAGGCCCAGAAGACAGCCCATCAAATCCATATTCGCTTCGAAAAAATCTGATCTCTCTTAATGCCTTGTTCCTCAAATTATTGAGATTTAGAACCTTATGTTTGTTGAATTGTGTGGACAGAGAAGTGCGGAGAGCAGTGTCTAGAAGGAGGAGGAGGAAAAGGAAGAAGCGAAAGAAGGAGGAGGAGGAAAAGGAAGAAGCGAAAAGAGAGTGTCTAGTTCTTACAGAGGTAATTTTGAGATTGAGACTGCATTTTTCTTTTTTGATTTTTGCTTATGCTGTTTTGAGGGAAAACTTGAATGACCCTTTTCTGATAGTTGAAGGTAGCAGTTCTCATGGAGAGCCCTCCGAAGTGGCAACAACGAAGGGCCTTTGGTAAGTACTGGAATCATTGCTAATTACAGAGTGGTGACTTTTCTACGGAGATGATATATTTTGATAATTTTGATCCCAATTGATTGTTTTGTTTCAGGTCAACAGCGGGAAGAAATCCGAGTCCATTACCGCGGCAAGAAATGGCAAATCTTGACAAAGATGGTGATAGTCGTAAATCAGCAATGAAATCTGATGTGAAAGGCTTGGATTCTAAAGCAATCCCACAATTTCATGCTCACGTTTCTTCCTCTGAGTTTCAGGGGACGATTTCAAATTTAACGTCCTCTCGACAACAACCAACGAAGGCCCAGAAGACAGCCCATCAAATCCATATTCGCTTCGAAAAAATCTGATCTCTCTTAATGCCTTGTTCCTCAAATTATTGAGATTTAGAACCTTATGTTTGTTGAATTGTGTGGACAGAGAAGTGCGGAGAGCAGTGTCTAGAAGGAGGAGGAGGAAAAGGAAGAAGCGAAAGAAGGAGGAGGAGGAAAAGGAAGAAGCGAAAAGAGAGTGTCTAGTTCTTACAGAGGTAATTTTGAGATTGAGACTGCATTTTTCTTTTTTGATTTTTGCTTATGCTGTTTTGAGGGAAAACTTGAATGACCCTTTTGTGATAGTTGAAGGTAGCAGTTCTCATGGAGAGCCCTCCGAAGTGGCAACAACGAAGGGCCTTTGGTAAGTACTGGAATCATTGCTAATTACAGAGTGGTGACTTTTCTACGGAGATGATATATTTTGATAATTTCGATCCCAATTGATTGTTTTGTTTCAGGTCAACAGCGGGAAGAAATCCGAGTCCATTACCGCGGCAAGAAATGGCAAATCTTGACAAAGATGGTGATAGACGTAAATCAGCAATGAAATCTGATGTGAAAGGCTTGGATTCTAAAGCAATCCCACAATTTCATGCTCACGTTTCTTCCTCTGAGTTTCAGGGGACGATTTCAAATTTAACGTCCTCTCGACAACAACCAACGAAGGCCCAGAAGACAGCCCATCAAATCCATATTCGCTTCGAAAAAATCTGATCTCTCTTAATGCCTTGTTCCTCAAATTATTGAGATTTAGAACCTTATGTTTGTTGAATTGTGTGGACAGAGAAGTGCGGAGAGCAGTGTCTAGAAGGAGGAGGAGGAAAAGGAAGAAGCGAAAGAAGGAGGAGGAGGAAAAGGAAGAAGCGAAAAGAGAGTGTCTAGTTCTTACAGAGGTAATTTTGAGATTGAGACTGCATTTTTCTTTTTTGATTTTTGCTTATGCTGTTTTGAGGGAAAACTTGAATGACCCTTTTCTGATAGTTGAAGGTAGCAGTTCTCATGGAGAGCCCTCCGAAGTGGCAACAACGAAGGGCCTTTGGTAAGTACTGGAATCATTGCTAATTACAGAGTGGTGACTTTTCTACGGAGATGATATATTTTGATAATTTCGATCCCAATTGATTGTTTTGTTTCAGGTCAACAGCGGGAAGAAATCCGAGTCCATTACCGCGGCAAGAAATGGCAAATCTTGACAAAGATGGTGATAGTCGTAAATCAGCAATGAAATCTGATGTGAAAGGCTTGGATTCTAAAGCAATCCCACAATTTCATGCTCACGTTTCTTCCTCTGAGTTTCAGGGGACGATTTCAAATTTAACGTCCTCTCGACAACAACCAACGAAGGCCCAGAAGACAGCCCATCAAATCCATATTCGCTTCGAAAAAATCTGATCTCTCTTAATGCCTTGTTCCTCAAATTATTGAGATTTAGAACCTTATGTTTGTTGAATTGTGTGGACAGAGAAGTGCGGAGAGCAGTGTCTAGAAGGAGGAGGAGGAAAAGGAAGAAGCGAAAGAAGGAGGAGGAGGAAAAGGAAGAAGCGAAAAGAGAGTGTCTAGTTCTTACAGAGGTAATTTTGAGATTGAGACTGCATTTTTCTTTTTTGATTTTTACTTATGCTGTTTTGAGGGAAAACTTGAATGACCCTTTTCTGATAGTTGAAGGTAGCAGTTCTCATGGAGAGCCCTCCGAAGTGGCAACAACGAAGGGCCTTTGGTAAGTACTGGAATCATTGCTAATTACAGAGTGGTGACTTTTCTACGGAGATGATATATTTTGATAATTTCGATCCCAATTGATTGTTTTGTTTCAGGTCAACAGCGGGAAGAAATCCGAGTCCATTACCGCGGCAAGAAATGGCAAATCTTGACAAAGATGGTGATAGTCGTAAATCAGCAATGAAATCTGATGTGAAAGGCTTGGATTCTAAAGCAATCCCACAATTTCATGCTCACGTTTCTTCCTCTGAGTTTCAGGGGACGATTTCAAATTTAACGTCCTCTCGACAACAACCAACGAAGGCCCAGAAGACAGCCCATCAAATCCATATTCGCTTCGAAAAAATCTGATCTCTCTTAATGCCTTGTTCCTCAAATTATTGAGATTTAGAACCTTATGTTTGTTGAATTGTGTGGACAGAGAAGTGCGGAGAGCAGTGTCTAGAAGGAGGAGGAGGAAAAGGAAGAAGCGAAAGAAGGAGGAGGAGGAAAAGGAAGAAGCGAAAAGAGAGTGTCTAGTTCTTACAGAGGTAATTTTGAGATTGAGACTGCATTTTTCTTTTTTGATTTTTGCTTATGCTGTTTTGAGGGAAAACTTGAATGACCCTTTTCTGATAGTTGAAGGTAGCAGTTCTCATGGAGAGCCCTCCGAAGTGGCAACAACGAAGGGCCTTTGGTAAGTACTGGAATCATTGCTAATTACAGAGTGGTGACTTTTCTACGGAGATGATATATTTTGATAATTTCGATCCCAATTGATTGTTTTGTTTCAGGTCAACAGCGGGAAGAAATCCGAGTCCATTACCGCGGCAAGAAATGGCAAATCTTGACAAAGATGGTGATAGTCGTAAATCAGCAATGAAATCTGATGTGAAAGGCTTGGATTCTAAAGCAATCCCACAATTTCATGCTCACGTTTCTTCCTCTGAGTTTCAGGGGACGATTTCAAATTTAACGTCCTCTCGACAACAACCAACGAAGGCCCAGAAGACAGCCCATCAAATCCATATTCGCTTCGAAAAAATCTGATCTCTCTTAATGCCTTGTTCCTCAAATTATTGAGATTTAGAACCTTATGTTTGTTGAATTGTGTGGACAGAGAAGTGCGGAGAGCAGTGTCTAGAAGGAGGAGGAGGAAAAGGAAGAAGCGAAAGAAGGAGGAGGAGGAAAAGGAAGAAGCGAAAAGAGAGTGTCTAGTTCTTACAGAGGTAA
>CM045919.1:7044684-7081484 GCA_025169955.1 Salix arbutifolia | reverse complement strand
ATGGAGAGCCCTCCGAAGTGGCAACAACGAAGGGCCTTTGGTAAGTACTGGAATCATTGCTAATTACAGAGTGGTGACTTTTCTACGGAGATGATATATTTTGATAATTTCGATCCCAATTGATTGTTTTGTTTCAGGTCAACAGCGGGAAGAAATCCGAGTCCATTACCGCGGCAAGAAATGGCAAATCTTGACAAAGATGGTGATAGTCGTAAATCAGCAATGAAATCTGATGTGAAAGGCTTGGATTCTAAAGCAATCCCACAATTTCATGCTCACGTTTCTTCCTCTGAGTTTCAGGGGACGATTTCAAATTTAACGTCCTCTCGACAACAACCAACGAAGGCCCAGAAGACAGCCCATCAAATCCATATTCGCTTCGAAAAAATCTGATCTCTCTTAATGCCTTGTTCCTCAAATTATTGAGATTTAGAACCTTATGTTTGTTGAATTGTGTGGACAGAGAAGTGCGGAGAGCAGTGTCTAGAAGGAGGAGGAGGAAAAGGAAGAAGCGAAAGAAGGAGGAGGAGGAAAAGGAAGAAGCGAAAAGAGAGTGTCTAGTTCTTACAGAGGTAATTTTGAGATTGAGACTGCATTTTTCTTTTTTGATTTTTGCTTATGCTGTTTTGAGGGAAAACTTGAATGACCCTTTTCTGATAGTTGAAGGTAGCAGTTCTCATGGAGAGCCCTCCGAAGTGGCAACAACGAAGGGCCTTTGGTAAGTACTGGAATCATTGCTAATTACAGAGTGGTGACTTTTCTACGGAGATGATATATTTTGATAATTTCGATCCCAATTGATTGTTTTGTTTCAGGTCAACAGCGGGAAGAAATCCGAGTCCATTACCGCGGCAAGAAATGGCAAATCTTGACAAAGATGGTGATAGTCGTAAATCAGCAATGAAATCTGATGTGAAAGGCTTGGATTCTAAAGCAATCCCACAATTTCATGCTCACGTTTCTTCCTCTGAGTTTCAGGGGACGATTTCAAATTTAACGTCCTCTCGACAACAACCAACGAAGGCCCAGAAGACAGCCCATCAAATCCATATTCGCTTCGAAAAAATCTGATCTCTCTTAATGCCTTGTTCCTCAAATTATTGAGATTTAGAACCTTATGTTTGTTGAATTGTGTGGACAGAGAAGTGCGGAGAGCAGTGTCTAGAAGGAGGAGGAGGAAAAGGAAGAAGCGAAAGAAGGAGGAGGAGGAAAAGGAAGAAGCGAAAAGAGAGTGTCTAGTTCTTACAGAGGTAATTTTGAGATTGAGACTGCATTTTTCTTTTTTGATTTTTGCTTATGCTGTTTTGAGGGAAAACTTGAATGACCCTTTTCTGATAGTTGAAGGTAGCAGTTCTCATGGAGAGCCCTCCGAAGTGGCAACAACGAAGGGCCTTTGGTAAGTACTGGAATCATTGCTAATTACAGAGTGGTGACTTTTCTACGGAGATGATATATTTTGATAATTTCGATCCCAATTGATTGTTTTGTTTCAGGTCAACAGCGGGAAGAAATCCGAGTCCATTACCGCGGCAAGAAATGGCAAATCTTGACAAAGATGGTGATAGTCGTAAATCAGCAATGAAATCTGATGTGAAAGGCTTGGATTCTAAAGCAATCCCACAATTTCATGCTCACGTTTCTTCCTCTGAGTTTCAGGGGACGATTTCAAATTTAACGTCCTCTCGACAACAACCAACGAAGGCCCAGAAGACAGCCCATCAAATCCATATTCGCTTCGAAAAAATCTGATCTCTCTTAATGCCTTGTTCCTCAAATTATTGAGATTTAGAACCTTATGTTTGTTGAATTGTGTGGACAGAGAAGTGCGGAGAGCAGTGTCTAGAAGGAGGAGGAGGAAAAGGAAGAAGCGAAAGAAGGAGGAGGAGGAAAAGGAAGAAGCGAAAAGAGAGTGTCTAGTTCTTACAGAGGTAATTTTGAGATTGAGACTGCATTTTTCTTTTTTGATTTTTGCTTATGCTGTTTTGAGGGAAAACTTGAATGACCCTTTTCTGATAGTTGAAGGTAGCAGTTCTCATGGAGAGCCCTCCGAAGTGGCAACAACGAAGGGCCTTTGGTAAGTACTGGAATCATTGCTAATTACAGAGTGGTGACTTTTCTACGGAGATGATATATTTTGATAATTTCGATCCCAATTGATTGTTTTGTTTCAGGTCAACAGCGGGAAGAAATCCGAGTCCATTACCGCGGCAAGAAATGGCAAATCTTGACAAAGATGGTGATAGTCGTAAATCAGCAATGAAATCTGATGTGAAAGGCTTGGATTCTAAAGCAATCCCACAATTTCATGCTCACGTTTCTTCCTCTGAGTTTCAGGGGACGATTTCAAATTTAACGTCCTCTCGACAACAACCAACGAAGGCCCAGAAGACAGCCCATCAAATCCATATTCGCTTCGAAAAAATCTGATCTCTCTTAATGCCTTGTTCCTCAAATTATTGAGATTTAGAACCTTATGTTTGTTGAATTGTGTGGACAGAGAAGTGCGGAGAGCAGTGTCTAGAAGGAGGAGGAGGAAAAGGAAGAAGCGAAAGAAGGAGGAGGAGGAAAAGGAAGAAGCGAAAAGAGAGTGTCTAGTTCTTACAGAGGTAATTTTGAGATTGAGACTGCATTTTTCTTTTTTGATTTTTGCTTATGCTGTTTTGAGGGAAAACTTGAATGACCCTTTTCTGATAGTTGAAGGTAGCAGTTCTCATGGAGAGCCCTCCGAAGTGGCAACAACGAAGGGCCTTTGGTAAGTACTGGAATCATTGCTAATTACAGAGTGGTGACTTTTCTACGGAGATGATATATTTTGATAATTTCGATCCCAATTGATTGTTTTGTTTCAGGTCAACAGCGGGAAGAAATCCGAGTCCATTACCGCGGCAAGAAATGGCAAATCTTGACAAAGATGGTGATAGTCGTAAATCAGCAATGAAATCTGATGTGAAAGGCTTGGATTCTAAAGCAATCCCACAATTTCATGCTCACGTTTCTTCCTCTGAGTTTCAGGGGACGATTTCAAATTTAACGTCCTCTCGACAACAACCAACGAAGGCCCAGAAGACAGCCCATCAAATCCATATTCGCTTCGAAAAAATCTGATCTCTCTTAATGCCTTGTTCCTCAAATTATTGAGATTTAGAACCTTATGTTTGTTGAATTGTGTGGACAGAGAAGTGCGGAGAGCAGTGTCTAGAAGGAGGAGGAGGAAAAGGAAGAAGCGAAAGAAGGAGGAGGAGGAAAAGGAAGAAGCGAAAAGAGAGTGTCTAGTTCTTACAGAGGTAATTTTGAGATTGAGACTGCATTTTTCTTTTTTGATTTTTGCTTATGCTGTTTTGAGGGAAAACTTGAATGACCCTTTTCTGATAGTTGAAGGTAGCAGTTCTCATGGAGAGCCCTCCGAAGTGGCAACAACGAAGGGCCTTTGGTAAGTACTGGAATCATTGCTAATTACAGAGTGGTGACTTTTCTACGGAGATGATATATTTTGATAATTTCGATCCCAATTGATTGTTTTGTTTCAGGTCAACAGCGGGAAGAAATCCGAGTCCATTACCGCGGCAAGAAATGGCAAATCTTGACAAAGATGGTGATAGTCGTAAATCAGCAATGAAATCTGATGTGAAAGGCTTGGATTCTAAAGCAATCCCACAATTTCATGCTCACGTTTCTTCCTCTGAGTTTCAGGGGACGATTTCAAATTTAACGTCCTCTCGACAACAACCAACGAAGGCCCAGAAGACAGCCCATCAAATCCATATTCGCTTCGAAAAAATCTGATCTCTCTTAATGCCTTGTTCCTCAAATTATTGAGATTTAGAACCTTATGTTTGTTGAATTGTGTGGACAGAGAAGTGCGGAGAGCAGTGTCTAGAAGGAGGAGGAGGAAAAGGAAGAAGCGAAAGAAGGAGGAGGAGGAAAAGGAAGAAGCGAAAAGAGAGTGTCTAGTTCTTACAGAGGTAATTTTGAGATTGAGACTGCATTTTTCTTTTTTGATTTTTGCTTATGCTGTTTTGAGGGAAAACTTGAATGACCCTTTTCTGATAGTTGAAGGTAGCAGTTCTCATGGAGAGCCCTCCGAAGTGGCAACAACGAAGGGCCTTTGGTAAGTACTGGAATCATTGCTAATTACAGAGTGGTGACTTTTCTACGGAGATGATATATTTTGATAATTTCGATCCCAATTGATTGTTTTGTTTCAGGTCAACAGCGGGAAGAAATCCGAGTCCATTACCGCGGCAAGAAATGGCAAATCTTGACAAAGATGGTGATAGTCGTAAATCAGCAATGAAATCTGATGTGAAAGGCTTGGATTCTAAAGCAATCCCACAATTTCATGCTCACGTTTCTTCCTCTGAGTTTCAGGGGACGATTTCAAATTTAACGTCCTCTCGACAACAACCAACGAAGGCCCAGAAGACAGCCCATCAAATCCATATTCGCTTCGAAAAAATCTGATCTCTCTTAATGCCTTGTTCCTCAAATTATTGAGATTTAGAACCTTATGTTTGTTGAATTGTGTGGACAGAGAAGTGCGGAGAGCAGTGTCTAGAAGGAGGAGGAGGAAAAGGAAGAAGCGAAAGAAGGAGGAGGAGGAAAAGGAAGAAGCGAAAAGAGAGTGTCTAGTTCTTACAGAGGTAATTTTGAGATTGAGACTGCATTTTTCTTTTTTGATTTTTGCTTATGCTGTTTTGAGGGAAAACTTGAATGACCCTTTTCTGATAGTTGAAGGTAGCAGTTCTCATGGAGAGCCCTCCGAAGTGGCAACAACGAAGGGCCTTTGGTAAGTACTGGAATCATTGCTAATTACAGAGTGGTGACTTTTCTACGGAGATGATATATTTTGATAATTTCGATCCCAATTGATTGTTTTGTTTCAGGTCAACAGCGGGAAGAAATCCGAGTCCATTACCGCGGCAAGAAATGGCAAATCTTGACAAAGATGGTGATAGTCGTAAATCAGCAATGAAATCTGATGTGAAAGGCTTGGATTCTAAAGCAATCCCACAATTTCATGCTCACGTTTCTTCCTCTGAGTTTCAGGGGACGATTTCAAATTTAACGTCCTCTCGACAACAACCAACGAAGGCCCAGAAGACAGCCCATCAAATCCATATTCGCTTCGAAAAAATCTGATCTCTCTTAATGCCTTGTTCCTCAAATTATTGAGATTTAGAACCTTATGTTTGTTGAATTGTGTGGACAGAGAAGTGCGGAGAGCAGTGTCTAGAAGGAGGAGGAGGAAAAGGAAGAAGCGAAAGAAGGAGGAGGAGGAAAAGGAAGAAGCGAAAAGAGAGTGTCTAGTTCTTACAGAGGTAATTTTGAGATTGAGACTGCATTTTTCTTTTTTGATTTTTGCTTATGCTGTTTTGAGGGAAAACTTGAATGACCCTTTTCTGATAGTTGAAGGTAGCAGTTCTCATGGAGAGCCCTCCGAAGTGGCAACAACGAAGGGCCTTTGGTAAGTACTGGAATCATTGCTAATTACAGAGTGGTGACTTTTCTACGGAGATGATATATTTTGATAATTTCGATCCCAATTGATTGTTTTGTTTCAGGTCAACAGCGGGAAGAAATCCGAGTCCATTACCGCGGCAAGAAATGGCAAATCTTGACAAAGATGGTGATAGTCGTAAATCAGCAATGAAATCTGATGTGAAAGGCTTGGATTCTAAAGCAATCCCACAATTTCATGCTCACGTTTCTTCCTCTGAGTTTCAGGGGACGATTTCAAATTTAACGTCCTCTCGACAACAACCAACGAAGGCCCAGAAGACAGCCCATCAAATCCATATTCGCTTCGAAAAAATCTGATCTCTCTTAATGCCTTGTTCCTCAAATTATTGAGATTTAGAACCTTATGTTTGTTGAATTGTGTGGACAGAGAAGTGCGGAGAGCAGTGTCTAGAAGGAGGAGGAGGAAAAGGAAGAAGCGAAAGAAGGAGGAGGAGGAAAAGGAAGAAGCGAAAAGAGAGTGTCTAGTTCTTACAGAGGTAATTTTGAGATTGAGACTGCATTTTTCTTTTTTGATTTTTGCTTATGCTGTTTTGAGGGAAAACTTGAATGACCCTTTTCTGATAGTTGAAGGTAGCAGTTCTCATGGAGAGCCCTCCGAAGTGGCAACAACGAAGGGCCTTTGGTAAGTACTGGAATCATTGCTAATTACAGAGTGGTGACTTTTCTACGGAGATGATATATTTTGATAATTTCGATCCCAATTGATTGTTTTGTTTCAGGTCAACAGCGGGAAGAAATCCGAGTCCATTACCGCGGCAAGAAATGGCAAATCTTGACAAAGATGGTGATAGTCGTAAATCAGCAATGAAATCTGATGTGAAAGGCTTGGATTCTAAAGCAATCCCACAATTTCATGCTCACGTTTCTTCCTCTGAGTTTCAGGGGACGATTTCAAATTTAACGTCCTCTCGACAACAACCAACGAAGGCCCAGAAGACAGCCCATCAAATCCATATTCGCTTCGAAAAAATCTGATCTCTCTTAATGCCTTGTTCCTCAAATTATTGAGATTTAGAACCTTATGTTTGTTGAATTGTGTGGACAGAGAAGTGCGGAGAGCAGTGTCTAGAAGGAGGAGGAGGAAAAGGAAGAAGCGAAAGAAGGAGGAGGAGGAAAAGGAAGAAGCGAAAAGAGAGTGTCTAGTTCTTACAGAGGTAATTTTGAGATTGAGACTGCATTTTTCTTTTTTGATTTTTGCTTATGCTGTTTTGAGGGAAAACTTGAATGACCCTTTTCTGATAGTTGAAGGTAGCAGTTCTCATGGAGAGCCCTCCGAAGTGGCAACAACGAAGGGCCTTTGGTAAGTACTGGAATCATTGCTAATTACAGAGTGGTGACTTTTCTACGGAGATGATATATTTTGATAATTTCGATCCCAATTGATTGTTTTGTTTCAGGTCAACAGCGGGAAGAAATCCGAGTCCATTACCGCGGCAAGAAATGGCAAATCTTGACAAAGATGGTGATAGTCGTAAATCAGCAATGAAATCTGATGTGAAAGGCTTGGATTCTAAAGCAATCCCACAATTTCATGCTCACGTTTCTTCCTCTGAGTTTCAGGGGACGATTTCAAATTTAACGTCCTCTCGACAACAACCAACGAAGGCCCAGAAGACAGCCCATCAAATCCATATTCGCTTCGAAAAAATCTGATCTCTCTTAATGCCTTGTTCCTCAAATTATTGAGATTTAGAACCTTATGTTTGTTGAATTGTGTGGACAGAGAAGTGCGGAGAGCAGTGTCTAGAAGGAGGAGGAGGAAAAGGAAGAAGCGAAAGAAGGAGGAGGAGGAAAAGGAAGAAGCGAAAAGAGAGTGTCTAGTTCTTACAGAGGTAATTTTGAGATTGAGACTGCATTTTTCTTTTTTGATTTTTGCTTATGCTGTTTTGAGGGAAAACTTGAATGACCCTTTTCTGATAGTTGAAGGTAGCAGTTCTCATGGAGAGCCCTCCGAAGTGGCAACAACGAAGGGCCTTTGGTAAGTACTGGAATCATTGCTAATTACAGAGTGGTGACTTTTCTACGGAGATGATATATTTTGATAATTTCGATCCCAATTGATTGTTTTGTTTCAGGTCAACAGCGGGAAGAAATCCGAGTCCATTACCGCGGCAAGAAATGGCAAATCTTGACAAAGATGGTGATAGTCGTAAATCAGCAATGAAATCTGATGTGAAAGGCTTGGATTCTAAAGCAATCCCACAATTTCATGCTCACGTTTCTTCCTCTGAGTTTCAGGGGACGATTTCAAATTTAACGTCCTCTCGACAACAACCAACGAAGGCCCAGAAGACAGCCCATCAAATCCATATTCGCTTCGAAAAAATCTGATCTCTCTTAATGCCTTGTTCCTCAAATTATTGAGATTTAGAACCTTATGTTTGTTGAATTGTGTGGACAGAGAAGTGCGGAGAGCAGTGTCTAGAAGGAGGAGGAGGAAAAGGAAGAAGCGAAAGAAGGAGGAGGAGGAAAAGGAAGAAGCGAAAAGAGAGTGTCTAGTTCTTACAGAGGTAATTTTGAGATTGAGACTGCATTTTTCTTTTTTGATTTTTGCTTATGCTGTTTTGAGGGAAAACTTGAATGACCCTTTTCTGATAGTTGAAGGTAGCAGTTCTCATGGAGAGCCCTCCGAAGTGGCAACAACGAAGGGCCTTTGGTAAGTACTGGAATCATTGCTAATTACAGAGTGGTGACTTTTCTACGGAGATGATATATTTTGATAATTTCGATCCCAATTGATTGTTTTGTTTCAGGTCAACAGCGGGAAGAAATCCGAGTCCATTACCGCGGCAAGAAATGGCAAATCTTGACAAAGATGGTGATAGTCGTAAATCAGCAATGAAATCTGATGTGAAAGGCTTGGATTCTAAAGCAATCCCACAATTTCATGCTCACGTTTCTTCCTCTGAGTTTCAGGGGACGATTTCAAATTTAACGTCCTCTCGACAACAACCAACGAAGGCCCAGAAGACAGCCCATCAAATCCATATTCGCTTCGAAAAAATCTGATCTCTCTTAATGCCTTGTTCCTCAAATTATTGAGATTTAGAACCTTATGTTTGTTGAATTGTGTGGACAGAGAAGTGCGGAGAGCAGTGTCTAGAAGGAGGAGGAGGAAAAGGAAGAAGCGAAAGAAGGAGGAGGAGGAAAAGGAAGAAGCGAAAAGAGAGTGTCTAGTTCTTACAGAGGTAATTTTGAGATTGAGACTGCATTTTTCTTTTTTGATTTTTGCTTATGCTGTTTTGAGGGAAAACTTGAATGACCCTTTTCTGATAGTTGAAGGTAGCAGTTCTCATGGAGAGCCCTCCGAAGTGGCAACAACGAAGGGCCTTTGGTAAGTACTGGAATCATTGCTAATTACAGAGTGGTGACTTTTCTACGGAGATGATATATTTTGATAATTTCGATCCCAATTGATTGTTTTGTTTCAGGTCAACAGCGGGAAGAAATCCGAGTCCATTACCGCGGCAAGAAATGGCAAATCTTGACAAAGATGGTGATAGTCGTAAATCAGCAATGAAATCTGATGTGAAAGGCTTGGATTCTAAAGCAATCCCACAATTTCATGCTCACGTTTCTTCCTCTGAGTTTCAGGGGACGATTTCAAATTTAACGTCCTCTCGACAACAACCAACGAAGGCCCAGAAGACAGCCCATCAAATCCATATTCGCTTCGAAAAAATCTGATCTCTCTTAATGCCTTGTTCCTCAAATTATTGAGATTTAGAACCTTATGTTTGTTGAATTGTGTGGACAGAGAAGTGCGGAGAGCAGTGTCTAGAAGGAGGAGGAGGAAAAGGAAGAAGCGAAAGAAGGAGGAGGAGGAAAAGGAAGAAGCGAAAAGAGAGTGTCTAGTTCTTACAGAGGTAATTTTGAGATTGAGACTGCATTTTTCTTTTTTGATTTTTGCTTATGCTGTTTTGAGGGAAAACTTGAATGACCCTTTTCTGATAGTTGAAGGTAGCAGTTCTCATGGAGAGCCCTCCGAAGTGGCAACAACGAAGGGCCTTTGGTAAGTACTGGAATCATTGCTAATTACAGAGTGGTGACTTTTCTACGGAGATGATATATTTTGATAATTTCGATCCCAATTGATTGTTTTGTTTCAGGTCAACAGCGGGAAGAAATCCGAGTCCATTACCGCGGCAAGAAATGGCAAATCTTGACAAAGATGGTGATAGTCGTAAATCAGCAATGAAATCTGATGTGAAAGGCTTGGATTCTAAAGCAATCCCACAATTTCATGCTCACGTTTCTTCCTCTGAGTTTCAGGGGACGATTTCAAATTTAACGTCCTCTCGACAACAACCAACGAAGGCCCAGAAGACAGCCCATCAAATCCATATTCGCTTCGAAAAAATCTGATCTCTCTTAATGCCTTGTTCCTCAAATTATTGAGATTTAGAACCTTATGTTTGTTGAATTGTGTGGACAGAGAAGTGCGGAGAGCAGTGTCTAGAAGGAGGAGGAGGAAAAGGAAGAAGCGAAAGAAGGAGGAGGAGGAAAAGGAAGAAGCGAAAAGAGAGTGTCTAGTTCTTACAGAGGTAATTTTGAGATTGAGACTGCATTTTTCTTTTTTGATTTTTGCTTATGCTGTTTTGAGGGAAAACTTGAATGACCCTTTTCTGATAGTTGAAGGTAGCAGTTCTCATGGAGAGCCCTCCGAAGTGGCAACAACGAAGGGCCTTTGGTAAGTACTGGAATCATTGCTAATTACAGAGTGGTGACTTTTCTACGGAGATGATATATTTTGATAATTTCGATCCCAATTGATTGTTTTGTTTCAGGTCAACAGCGGGAAGAAATCCGAGTCCATTACCGCGGCAAGAAATGGCAAATCTTGACAAAGATGGTGATAGTCGTAAATCAGCAATGAAATCTGATGTGAAAGGCTTGGATTCTAAAGCAATCCCACAATTTCATGCTCACGTTTCTTCCTCTGAGTTTCAGGGGACGATTTCAAATTTAACGTCCTCTCGACAACAACCAACGAAGGCCCAGAAGACAGCCCATCAAATCCATATTCGCTTCGAAAAAATCTGATCTCTCTTAATGCCTTGTTCCTCAAATTATTGAGATTTAGAACCTTATGTTTGTTGAATTGTGTGGACAGAGAAGTGCGGAGAGCAGTGTCTAGAAGGAGGAGGAGGAAAAGGAAGAAGCGAAAGAAGGAGGAGGAGGAAAAGGAAGAAGCGAAAAGAGAGTGTCTAGTTCTTACAGAGGTAATTTTGAGATTGAGACTGCATTTTTCTTTTTTGATTTTTGCTTATGCTGTTTTGAGGGAAAACTTGAATGACCCTTTTCTGATAGTTGAAGGTAGCAGTTCTCATGGAGAGCCCTCCGAAGTGGCAACAACGAAGGGCCTTTGGTAAGTACTGGAATCATTGCTAATTACAGAGTGGTGACTTTTCTACGGAGATGATATATTTTGATAATTTCGATCCCAATTGATTGTTTTGTTTCAGGTCAACAGCGGGAAGAAATCCGAGTCCATTACCGCGGCAAGAAATGGCAAATCTTGACAAAGATGGTGATAGTCGTAAATCAGCAATGAAATCTGATGTGAAAGGCTTGGATTCTAAAGCAATCCCACAATTTCATGCTCACGTTTCTTCCTCTGAGTTTCAGGGGACGATTTCAAATTTAACGTCCTCTCGACAACAACCAACGAAGGCCCAGAAGACAGCCCATCAAATCCATATTCGCTTCGAAAAAATCTGATCTCTCTTAATGCCTTGTTCCTCAAATTATTGAGATTTAGAACCTTATGTTTGTTGAATTGTGTGGACAGAGAAGTGCGGAGAGCAGTGTCTAGAAGGAGGAGGAGGAAAAGGAAGAAGCGAAAGAAGGAGGAGGAGGAAAAGGAAGAAGCGAAAAGAGAGTGTCTAGTTCTTACAGAGGTAATTTTGAGATTGAGACTGCATTTTTCTTTTTTGATTTTTGCTTATGCTGTTTTGAGGGAAAACTTGAATGACCCTTTTCTGATAGTTGAAGGTAGCAGTTCTCATGGAGAGCCCTCCGAAGTGGCAACAACGAAGGGCCTTTGGTAAGTACTGGAATCATTGCTAATTACAGAGTGGTGACTTTTCTACGGAGATGATATATTTTGATAATTTCGATCCCAATTGATTGTTTTGTTTCAGGTCAACAGCGGGAAGAAATCCGAGTCCATTACCGCGGCAAGAAATGGCAAATCTTGACAAAGATGGTGATAGTCGTAAATCAGCAATGAAATCTGATGTGAAAGGCTTGGATTCTAAAGCAATCCCACAATTTCATGCTCACGTTTCTTCCTCTGAGTTTCAGGGGACGATTTCAAATTTAACGTCCTCTCGACAACAACCAACGAAGGCCCAGAAGACAGCCCATCAAATCCATATTCGCTTCGAAAAAATCTGATCTCTCTTAATGCCTTGTTCCTCAAATTATTGAGATTTAGAACCTTATGTTTGTTGAATTGTGTGGACAGAGAAGTGCGGAGAGCAGTGTCTAGAAGGAGGAGGAGGAAAAGGAAGAAGCGAAAGAAGGAGGAGGAGGAAAAGGAAGAAGCGAAAAGAGAGTGTCTAGTTCTTACAGAGGTAATTTTGAGATTGAGACTGCATTTTTCTTTTTTGATTTTTGCTTATGCTGTTTTGAGGGAAAACTTGAATGACCCTTTTCTGATAGTTGAAGGTAGCAGTTCTCATGGAGAGCCCTCCGAAGTGGCAACAACGAAGGGCCTTTGGTAAGTACTGGAATCATTGCTAATTACAGAGTGGTGACTTTTCTACGGAGATGATATATTTTGATAATTTCGATCCCAATTGATTGTTTTGTTTCAGGTCAACAGCGGGAAGAAATCCGAGTCCATTACCGCGGCAAGAAATGGCAAATCTTGACAAAGATGGTGATAGTCGTAAATCAGCAATGAAATCTGATGTGAAAGGCTTGGATTCTAAAGCAATCCCACAATTTCATGCTCACGTTTCTTCCTCTGAGTTTCAGGGGACGATTTCAAATTTAACGTCCTCTCGACAACAACCAACGAAGGCCCAGAAGACAGCCCATCAAATCCATATTCGCTTCGAAAAAATCTGATCTCTCTTAATGCCTTGTTCCTCAAATTATTGAGATTTAGAACCTTATGTTTGTTGAATTGTGTGGACAGAGAAGTGCGGAGAGCAGTGTCTAGAAGGAGGAGGAGGAAAAGGAAGAAGCGAAAGAAGGAGGAGGAGGAAAAGGAAGAAGCGAAAAGAGAGTGTCTAGTTCTTACAGAGGTAATTTTGAGATTGAGACTGCATTTTTCTTTTTTGATTTTTGCTTATGCTGTTTTGAGGGAAAACTTGAATGACCCTTTTCTGATAGTTGAAGGTAGCAGTTCTCATGGAGAGCCCTCCGAAGTGGCAACAACGAAGGGCCTTTGGTAAGTACTGGAATCATTGCTAATTACAGAGTGGTGACTTTTCTACGGAGATGATATATTTTGATAATTTCGATCCCAATTGATTGTTTTGTTTCAGGTCAACAGCGGGAAGAAATCCGAGTCCATTACCGCGGCAAGAAATGGCAAATCTTGACAAAGATGGTGATAGTCGTAAATCAGCAATGAAATCTGATGTGAAAGGCTTGGATTCTAAAGCAATCCCACAATTTCATGCTCACGTTTCTTCCTCTGAGTTTCAGGGGACGATTTCAAATTTAACGTCCTCTCGACAACAACCAACGAAGGCCCAGAAGACAGCCCATCAAATCCATATTCGCTTCGAAAAAATCTGATCTCTCTTAATGCCTTGTTCCTCAAATTATTGAGATTTAGAACCTTATGTTTGTTGAATTGTGTGGACAGAGAAGTGCGGAGAGCAGTGTCTAGAAGGAGGAGGAGGAAAAGGAAGAAGCGAAAGAAGGAGGAGGAGGAAAAGGAAGAAGCGAAAAGAGAGTGTCTAGTTCTTACAGAGGTAATTTTGAGATTGAGACTGCATTTTTCTTTTTTGATTTTTGCTTATGCTGTTTTGAGGGAAAACTTGAATGACCCTTTTCTGATAGTTGAAGGTAGCAGTTCTCATGGAGAGCCCTCCGAAGTGGCAACAACGAAGGGCCTTTGGTAAGTACTGGAATCATTGCTAATTACAGAGTGGTGACTTTTCTACGGAGATGATATATTTTGATAATTTCGATCCCAATTGATTGTTTTGTTTCAGGTCAACAGCGGGAAGAAATCCGAGTCCATTACCGCGGCAAGAAATGGCAAATCTTGACAAAGATGGTGATAGTCGTAAATCAGCAATGAAATCTGATGTGAAAGGCTTGGATTCTAAAGCAATCCCACAATTTCATGCTCACGTTTCTTCCTCTGAGTTTCAGGGGACGATTTCAAATTTAACGTCCTCTCGACAACAACCAACGAAGGCCCAGAAGACAGCCCATCAAATCCATATTCGCTTCGAAAAAATCTGATCTCTCTTAATGCCTTGTTCCTCAAATTATTGAGATTTAGAACCTTATGTTTGTTGAATTGTGTGGACAGAGAAGTGCGGAGAGCAGTGTCTAGAAGGAGGAGGAGGAAAAGGAAGAAGCGAAAGAAGGAGGAGGAGGAAAAGGAAGAAGCGAAAAGAGAGTGTCTAGTTCTTACAGAGGTAATTTTGAGATTGAGACTGCATTTTTCTTTTTTGATTTTTGCTTATGCTGTTTTGAGGGAAAACTTGAATGACCCTTTTCTGATAGTTGAAGGTAGCAGTTCTCATGGAGAGCCCTCCGAAGTGGCAACAACGAAGGGCCTTTGGTAAGTACTGGAATCATTGCTAATTACAGAGTGGTGACTTTTCTACGGAGATGATATATTTTGATAATTTCGATCCCAATTGATTGTTTTGTTTCAGGTCAACAGCGGGAAGAAATCCGAGTCCATTACCGCGGCAAGAAATGGCAAATCTTGACAAAGATGGTGATAGTCGTAAATCAGCAATGAAATCTGATGTGAAAGGCTTGGATTCTAAAGCAATCCCACAATTTCATGCTCACGTTTCTTCCTCTGAGTTTCAGGGGACGATTTCAAATTTAACGTCCTCTCGACAACAACCAACGAAGGCCCAGAAGACAGCCCATCAAATCCATATTCGCTTCGAAAAAATCTGATCTCTCTTAATGCCTTGTTCCTCAAATTATTGAGATTTAGAACCTTATGTTTGTTGAATTGTGTGGACAGAGAAGTGCGGAGAGCAGTGTCTAGAAGGAGGAGGAGGAAAAGGAAGAAGCGAAAGAAGGAGGAGGAGGAAAAGGAAGAAGCGAAAAGAGAGTGTCTAGTTCTTACAGAGGTAATTTTGAGATTGAGACTGCATTTTTCTTTTTTGATTTTTGCTTATGCTGTTTTGAGGGAAAACTTGAATGACCCTTTTCTGATAGTTGAAGGTAGCAGTTCTCATGGAGAGCCCTCCGAAGTGGCAACAACGAAGGGCCTTTGGTAAGTACTGGAATCATTGCTAATTACAGAGTGGTGACTTTTCTACGGAGATGATATATTTTGATAATTTCGATCCCAATTGATTGTTTTGTTTCAGGTCAACAGCGGGAAGAAATCCGAGTCCATTACCGCGGCAAGAAATGGCAAATCTTGACAAAGATGGTGATAGTCGTAAATCAGCAATGAAATCTGATGTGAAAGGCTTGGATTCTAAAGCAATCCCACAATTTCATGCTCACGTTTCTTCCTCTGAGTTTCAGGGGACGATTTCAAATTTAACGTCCTCTCGACAACAACCAACGAAGGCCCAGAAGACAGCCCATCAAATCCATATTCGCTTCGAAAAAATCTGATCTCTCTTAATGCCTTGTTCCTCAAATTATTGAGATTTAGAACCTTATGTTTGTTGAATTGTGTGGACAGAGAAGTGCGGAGAGCAGTGTCTAGAAGGAGGAGGAGGAAAAGGAAGAAGCGAAAGAAGGAGGAGGAGGAAAAGGAAGAAGCGAAAAGAGAGTGTCTAGTTCTTACAGAGGTAATTTTGAGATTGAGACTGCATTTTTCTTTTTTGATTTTTGCTTATGCTGTTTTGAGGGAAAACTTGAATGACCCTTTTCTGATAGTTGAAGGTAGCAGTTCTCATGGAGAGCCCTCCGAAGTGGCAACAACGAAGGGCCTTTGGTAAGTACTGGAATCATTGCTAATTACAGAGTGGTGACTTTTCTACGGAGATGATATATTTTGATAATTTCGATCCCAATTGATTGTTTTGTTTCAGGTCAACAGCGGGAAGAAATCCGAGTCCATTACCGCGGCAAGAAATGGCAAATCTTGACAAAGATGGTGATAGTCGTAAATCAGCAATGAAATCTGATGTGAAAGGCTTGGATTCTAAAGCAATCCCACAATTTCATGCTCACGTTTCTTCCTCTGAGTTTCAGGGGACGATTTCAAATTTAACGTCCTCTCGACAACAACCAACGAAGGCCCAGAAGACAGCCCATCAAATCCATATTCGCTTCGAAAAAATCTGATCTCTCTTAATGCCTTGTTCCTCAAATTATTGAGATTTAGAACCTTATGTTTGTTGAATTGTGTGGACAGAGAAGTGCGGAGAGCAGTGTCTAGAAGGAGGAGGAGGAAAAGGAAGAAGCGAAAGAAGGAGGAGGAGGAAAAGGAAGAAGCGAAAAGAGAGTGTCTAGTTCTTACAGAGGTAATTTTGAGATTGAGACTGCATTTTTCTTTTTTGATTTTTGCTTATGCTGTTTTGAGGGAAAACTTGAATGACCCTTTTCTGATAGTTGAAGGTAGCAGTTCTCATGGAGAGCCCTCCGAAGTGGCAACAACGAAGGGCCTTTGGTAAGTACTGGAATCATTGCTAATTACAGAGTGGTGACTTTTCTACGGAGATGATATATTTTGATAATTTCGATCCCAATTGATTGTTTTGTTTCAGGTCAACAGCGGGAAGAAATCCGAGTCCATTACCGCGGCAAGAAATGGCAAATCTTGACAAAGATGGTGATAGTCGTAAATCAGCAATGAAATCTGATGTGAAAGGCTTGGATTCTAAAGCAATCCCACAATTTCATGCTCACGTTTCTTCCTCTGAGTTTCAGGGGACGATTTCAAATTTAACGTCCTCTCGACAACAACCAACGAAGGCCCAGAAGACAGCCCATCAAATCCATATTCGCTTCGAAAAAATCTGATCTCTCTTAATGCCTTGTTCCTCAAATTATTGAGATTTAGAACCTTATGTTTGTTGAATTGTGTGGACAGAGAAGTGCGGAGAGCAGTGTCTAGAAGGAGGAGGAGGAAAAGGAAGAAGCGAAAGAAGGAGGAGGAGGAAAAGGAAGAAGCGAAAAGAGAGTGTCTAGTTCTTACAGAGGTAATTTTGAGATTGAGACTGCATTTTTCTTTTTTGATTTTTGCTTATGCTGTTTTGAGGGAAAACTTGAATGACCCTTTTCTGATAGTTGAAGGTAGCAGTTCTCATGGAGAGCCCTCCGAAGTGGCAACAACGAAGGGCCTTTGGTAAGTACTGGAATCATTGCTAATTACAGAGTGGTGACTTTTCTACGGAGATGATATATTTTGATAATTTCGATCCCAATTGATTGTTTTGTTTCAGGTCAACAGCGGGAAGAAATCCGAGTCCATTACCGCGGCAAGAAATGGCAAATCTTGACAAAGATGGTGATAGTCGTAAATCAGCAATGAAATCTGATGTGAAAGGCTTGGATTCTAAAGCAATCCCACAATTTCATGCTCACGTTTCTTCCTCTGAGTTTCAGGGGACGATTTCAAATTTAACGTCCTCTCGACAACAACCAACGAAGGCCCAGAAGACAGCCCATCAAATCCATATTCGCTTCGAAAAAATCTGATCTCTCTTAATGCCTTGTTCCTCAAATTATTGAGATTTAGAACCTTATGTTTGTTGAATTGTGTGGACAGAGAAGTGCGGAGAGCAGTGTCTAGAAGGAGGAGGAGGAAAAGGAAGAAGCGAAAGAAGGAGGAGGAGGAAAAGGAAGAAGCGAAAAGAGAGTGTCTAGTTCTTACAGAGGTAATTTTGAGATTGAGACTGCATTTTTCTTTTTTGATTTTTGCTTATGCTGTTTTGAGGGAAAACTTGAATGACCCTTTTCTGATAGTTGAAGGTAGCAGTTCTCATGGAGAGCCCTCCGAAGTGGCAACAACGAAGGGCCTTTGGTAAGTACTGGAATCATTGCTAATTACAGAGTGGTGACTTTTCTACGGAGATGATATATTTTGATAATTTCGATCCCAATTGATTGTTTTGTTTCAGGTCAACAGCGGGAAGAAATCCGAGTCCATTACCGCGGCAAGAAATGGCAAATCTTGACAAAGATGGTGATAGTCGTAAATCAGCAATGAAATCTGATGTGAAAGGCTTGGATTCTAAAGCAATCCCACAATTTCATGCTCACGTTTCTTCCTCTGAGTTTCAGGGGACGATTTCAAATTTAACGTCCTCTCGACAACAACCAACGAAGGCCCAGAAGACAGCCCATCAAATCCATATTCGCTTCGAAAAAATCTGATCTCTCTTAATGCCTTGTTCCTCAAATTATTGAGATTTAGAACCTTATGTTTGTTGAATTGTGTGGACAGAGAAGTGCGGAGAGCAGTGTCTAGAAGGAGGAGGAGGAAAAGGAAGAAGCGAAAGAAGGAGGAGGAGGAAAAGGAAGAAGCGAAAAGAGAGTGTCTAGTTCTTACAGAGGTAATTTTGAGATTGAGACTGCATTTTTCTTTTTTGATTTTTGCTTATGCTGTTTTGAGGGAAAACTTGAATGACCCTTTTCTGATAGTTGAAGGTAGCAGTTCTCATGGAGAGCCCTCCGAAGTGGCAACAACGAAGGGCCTTTGGTAAGTACTGGAATCATTGCTAATTACAGAGTGGTGACTTTTCTACGGAGATGATATATTTTGATAATTTCGATCCCAATTGATTGTTTTGTTTCAGGTCAACAGCGGGAAGAAATCCGAGTCCATTACCGCGGCAAGAAATGGCAAATCTTGACAAAGATGGTGATAGTCGTAAATCAGCAATGAAATCTGATGTGAAAGGCTTGGATTCTAAAGCAATCCCACAATTTCATGCTCACGTTTCTTCCTCTGAGTTTCAGGGGACGATTTCAAATTTAACGTCCTCTCGACAACAACCAACGAAGGCCCAGAAGACAGCCCATCAAATCCATATTCGCTTCGAAAAAATCTGATCTCTCTTAATGCCTTGTTCCTCAAATTATTGAGATTTAGAACCTTATGTTTGTTGAATTGTGTGGACAGAGAAGTGCGGAGAGCAGTGTCTAGAAGGAGGAGGAGGAAAAGGAAGAAGCGAAAGAAGGAGGAGGAGGAAAAGGAAGAAGCGAAAAGAGAGTGTCTAGTTCTTACAGAGGTAATTTTGAGATTGAGACTGCATTTTTCTTTTTTGATTTTTGCTTATGCTGTTTTGAGGGAAAACTTGAATGACCCTTTTCTGATAGTTGAAGGTAGCAGTTCTCATGGAGAGCCCTCCGAAGTGGCAACAACGAAGGGCCTTTGGTAAGTACTGGAATCATTGCTAATTACAGAGTGGTGACTTTTCTACGGAGATGATATATTTTGATAATTTCGATCCCAATTGATTGTTTTGTTTCAGGTCAACAGCGGGAAGAAATCCGAGTCCATTACCGCGGCAAGAAATGGCAAATCTTGACAAAGATGGTGATAGTCGTAAATCAGCAATGAAATCTGATGTGAAAGGCTTGGATTCTAAAGCAATCCCACAATTTCATGCTCACGTTTCTTCCTCTGAGTTTCAGGGGACGATTTCAAATTTAACGTCCTCTCGACAACAACCAACGAAGGCCCAGAAGACAGCCCATCAAATCCATATTCGCTTCGAAAAAATCTGATCTCTCTTAATGCCTTGTTCCTCAAATTATTGAGATTTAGAACCTTATGTTTGTTGAATTGTGTGGACAGAGAAGTGCGGAGAGCAGTGTCTAGAAGGAGGAGGAGGAAAAGGAAGAAGCGAAAGAAGGAGGAGGAGGAAAAGGAAGAAGCGAAAAGAGAGTGTCTAGTTCTTACAGAGGTAATTTTGAGATTGAGACTGCATTTTTCTTTTTTGATTTTTGCTTATGCTGTTTTGAGGGAAAACTTGAATGACCCTTTTCTGATAGTTGAAGGTAGCAGTTCTCATGGAGAGCCCTCCGAAGTGGCAACAACGAAGGGCCTTTGGTAAGTACTGGAATCATTGCTAATTACAGAGTGGTGACTTTTCTACGGAGATGATATATTTTGATAATTTCGATCCCAATTGATTGTTTTGTTTCAGGTCAACAGCGGGAAGAAATCCGAGTCCATTACCGCGGCAAGAAATGGCAAATCTTGACAAAGATGGTGATAGTCGTAAATCAGCAATGAAATCTGATGTGAAAGGCTTGGATTCTAAAGCAATCCCACAATTTCATGCTCACGTTTCTTCCTCTGAGTTTCAGGGGACGATTTCAAATTTAACGTCCTCTCGACAACAACCAACGAAGGCCCAGAAGACAGCCCATCAAATCCATATTCGCTTCGAAAAAATCTGATCTCTCTTAATGCCTTGTTCCTCAAATTATTGAGATTTAGAACCTTATGTTTGTTGAATTGTGTGGACAGAGAAGTGCGGAGAGCAGTGTCTAGAAGGAGGAGGAGGAAAAGGAAGAAGCGAAAGAAGGAGGAGGAGGAAAAGGAAGAAGCGAAAAGAGAGTGTCTAGTTCTTACAGAGGTAATTTTGAGATTGAGACTGCATTTTTCTTTTTTGATTTTTGCTTATGCTGTTTTGAGGGAAAACTTGAATGACCCTTTTCTGATAGTTGAAGGTAGCAGTTCTCATGGAGAGCCCTCCGAAGTGGCAACAACGAAGGGCCTTTGGTAAGTACTGGAATCATTGCTAATTACAGAGTGGTGACTTTTCTACGGAGATGATATATTTTGATAATTTCGATCCCAATTGATTGTTTTGTTTCAGGTCAACAGCGGGAAGAAATCCGAGTCCATTACCGCGGCAAGAAATGGCAAATCTTGACAAAGATGGTGATAGTCGTAAATCAGCAATGAAATCTGATGTGAAAGGCTTGGATTCTAAAGCAATCCCACAATTTCATGCTCACGTTTCTTCCTCTGAGTTTCAGGGGACGATTTCAAATTTAACGTCCTCTCGACAACAACCAACGAAGGCCCAGAAGACAGCCCATCAAATCCATATTCGCTTCGAAAAAATCTGATCTCTCTTAATGCCTTGTTCCTCAAATTATTGAGATTTAGAACCTTATGTTTGTTGAATTGTGTGGACAGAGAAGTGCGGAGAGCAGTGTCTAGAAGGAGGAGGAGGAAAAGGAAGAAGCGAAAGAAGGAGGAGGAGGAAAAGGAAGAAGCGAAAAGAGAGTGTCTAGTTCTTACAGAGGTAATTTTGAGATTGAGACTGCATTTTTCTTTTTTGATTTTTGCTTATGCTGTTTTGAGGGAAAACTTGAATGACCCTTTTCTGATAGTTGAAGGTAGCAGTTCTCATGGAGAGCCCTCCGAAGTGGCAACAACGAAGGGCCTTTGGTAAGTACTGGAATCATTGCTAATTACAGAGTGGTGACTTTTCTACGGAGATGATATATTTTGATAATTTCGATCCCAATTGATTGTTTTGTTTCAGGTCAACAGCGGGAAGAAATCCGAGTCCATTACCGCGGCAAGAAATGGCAAATCTTGACAAAGATGGTGATAGTCGTAAATCAGCAATGAAATCTGATGTGAAAGGCTTGGATTCTAAAGCAATCCCACAATTTCATGCTCACGTTTCTTCCTCTGAGTTTCAGGGGACGATTTCAAATTTAACGTCCTCTCGACAACAACCAACGAAGGCCCAGAAGACAGCCCATCAAATCCATATTCGCTTCGAAAAAATCTGATCTCTCTTAATGCCTTGTTCCTCAAATTATTGAGATTTAGAACCTTATGTTTGTTGAATTGTGTGGACAGAGAAGTGCGGAGAGCAGTGTCTAGAAGGAGGAGGAGGAAAAGGAAGAAGCGAAAGAAGGAGGAGGAGGAAAAGGAAGAAGCGAAAAGAGAGTGTCTAGTTCTTACAGAGGTAATTTTGAGATTGAGACTGCATTTTTCTTTTTTGATTTTTGCTTATGCTGTTTTGAGGGAAAACTTGAATGACCCTTTTCTGATAGTTGAAGGTAGCAGTTCTCATGGAGAGCCCTCCGAAGTGGCAACAACGAAGGGCCTTTGGTAAGTACTGGAATCATTGCTAATTACAGAGTGGTGACTTTTCTACGGAGATGATATATTTTGATAATTTCGATCCCAATTGATTGTTTTGTTTCAGGTCAACAGCGGGAAGAAATCCGAGTCCATTACCGCGGCAAGAAATGGCAAATCTTGACAAAGATGGTGATAGTCGTAAATCAGCAATGAAATCTGATGTGAAAGGCTTGGATTCTAAAGCAATCCCACAATTTCATGCTCACGTTTCTTCCTCTGAGTTTCAGGGGACGATTTCAAATTTAACGTCCTCTCGACAACAACCAACGAAGGCCCAGAAGACAGCCCATCAAATCCATATTCGCTTCGAAAAAATCTGATCTCTCTTAATGCCTTGTTCCTCAAATTATTGAGATTTAGAACCTTATGTTTGTTGAATTGTGTGGACAGAGAAGTGCGGAGAGCAGTGTCTAGAAGGAGGAGGAGGAAAAGGAAGAAGCGAAAGAAGGAGGAGGAGGAAAAGGAAGAAGCGAAAAGAGAGTGTCTAGTTCTTACAGAGGTAATTTTGAGATTGAGACTGCATTTTTCTTTTTTGATTTTTGCTTATGCTGTTTTGAGGGAAAACTTGAATGACCCTTTTCTGATAGTTGAAGGTAGCAGTTCTCATGGAGAGCCCTCCGAAGTGGCAACAACGAAGGGCCTTTGGTAAGTACTGGAATCATTGCTAATTACAGAGTGGTGACTTTTCTACGGAGATGATATATTTTGATAATTTCGATCCCAATTGATTGTTTTGTTTCAGGTCAACAGCGGGAAGAAATCCGAGTCCATTACCGCGGCAAGAAATGGCAAATCTTGACAAAGATGGTGATAGTCGTAAATCAGCAATGAAATCTGATGTGAAAGGCTTGGATTCTAAAGCAATCCCACAATTTCATGCTCACGTTTCTTCCTCTGAGTTTCAGGGGACGATTTCAAATTTAACGTCCTCTCGACAACAACCAACGAAGGCCCAGAAGACAGCCCATCAAATCCATATTCGCTTCGAAAAAATCTGATCTCTCTTAATGCCTTGTTCCTCAAATTATTGAGATTTAGAACCTTATGTTTGTTGAATTGTGTGGACAGAGAAGTGCGGAGAGCAGTGTCTAGAAGGAGGAGGAGGAAAAGGAAGAAGCGAAAGAAGGAGGAGGAGGAAAAGGAAGAAGCGAAAAGAGAGTGTCTAGTTCTTACAGAGGTAATTTTGAGATTGAGACTGCATTTTTCTTTTTTGATTTTTGCTTATGCTGTTTTGAGGGAAAACTTGAATGACCCTTTTCTGATAGTTGAAGGTAGCAGTTCTCATGGAGAGCCCTCCGAAGTGGCAACAACGAAGGGCCTTTGGTAAGTACTGGAATCATTGCTAATTACAGAGTGGTGACTTTTCTACGGAGATGATATATTTTGATAATTTCGATCCCAATTGATTGTTTTGTTTCAGGTCAACAGCGGGAAGAAATCCGAGTCCATTACCGCGGCAAGAAATGGCAAATCTTGACAAAGATGGTGATAGTCGTAAATCAGCAATGAAATCTGATGTGAAAGGCTTGGATTCTAAAGCAATCCCACAATTTCATGCTCACGTTTCTTCCTCTGAGTTTCAGGGGACGATTTCAAATTTAACGTCCTCCTCGACAACAACCAACGAAGGCCCAGAAGACAGCCCATCAAATCCATATTCGCTTCGAAAAAATCTGATCTCTCTTAATGCCTTGTTCCTCAAATTATTGAGATTTAGAACCTTATGTTTGTTGAATTGTGTGGACAGAGAAGTGCGGAGAGCAGTGTCTAGAAGGAGGAGGAGGAAAAGGAAGAAGCGAAAGAAGGAGGAGGAGGAAAAGGAAGAAGCGAAAAGAGAGTGTCTAGTTCTTACAGAGGTAATTTTGAGATTGAGACTGCATTTTTCTTTTTTGATTTTTGCTTATGCTGTTTTGAGGGAAAACTTGAATGACCCTTTTCTGATAGTTGAAGGTAGCAGTTCTCATGGAGAGCCCTCCGAAGTGGCAACAACGAAGGGCCTTTGGTAAGTACTGGAATCATTGCTAATTACAGAGTGGTGACTTTTCTACGGAGATGATATATTTTGATAATTTCGATCCCAATTGATTGTTTTGTTTCAGGTCAACAGCGGGAAGAAATCCGAGTCCATTACCGCGGCAAGAAATGGCAAATCTTGACAAAGATGGTGATAGTCGTAAATCAGCAATGAAATCTGATGTGAAAGGCTTGGATTCTAAAGCAATCCCACAATTTCATGCTCACGTTTCTTCCTCTGAGTTTCAGGGGACGATTTCAAATTTAACGTCCTCTCGACAACAACCAACGAAGGCCCAGAAGACAGCCCATCAAATCCATATTCGCTTCGAAAAAATCTGATCTCTCTTAATGCCTTGTTCCTCAAATTATTGAGATTTAGAACCTTATGTTTGTTGAATTGTGTGGACAGAGAAGTGCGGAGAGCAGTGTCTAGAAGGAGGAGGAGGAAAAGGAAGAAGCGAAAGAAGGAGGAGGAGGAAAAGGAAGAAGCGAAAAGAGAGTGTCTAGTTCTTACAGAGGTAATTTTGAGATTGAGACTGCATTTTTCTTTTTTGATTTTTGCTTATGCTGTTTTGAGGGAAAACTTGAATGACCCTTTTCTGATAGTTGAAGGTAGCAGTTCTCATGGAGAGCCCTCCGAAGTGGCAACAACGAAGGGCCTTTGGTAAGTACTGGAATCATTGCTAATTACAGAGTGGTGACTTTTCTACGGAGATGATATATTTTGATAATTTCGATCCCAATTGATTGTTTTGTTTCAGGTCAACAGCGGGAAGAAATCCGAGTCCATTACCGCGGCAAGAAATGGCAAATCTTGACAAAGATGGTGATAGTCGTAAATCAGCAATGAAATCTGATGTGAAAGGCTTGGATTCTAAAGCAATCCCACAATTTCATGCTCACGTTTCTTCCTCTGAGTTTCAGGGGACGATTTCAAATTTAACGTCCTCTCGACAACAACCAACGAAGGCCCAGAAGACAGCCCATCAAATCCATATTCGCTTCGAAAAAATCTGATCTCTCTTAATGCCTTGTTCCTCAAATTATTGAGATTTAGAACCTTATGTTTGTTGAATTGTGTGGACAGAGAAGTGCGGAGAGCAGTGTCTAGAAGGAGGAGGAGGAAAAGGAAGAAGCGAAAGAAGGAGGAGGAGGAAAAGGAAGAAGCGAAAAGAGAGTGTCTAGTTCTTACAGAGGTAATTTTGAGATTGAGACTGCATTTTTCTTTTTTGATTTTTGCTTATGCTGTTTTGAGGGAAAACTTGAATGACCCTTTTCTGATAGTTGAAGGTAGCAGTTCTCATGGAGAGCCCTCCGAAGTGGCAACAACGAAGGGCCTTTGGTAAGTACTGGAATCATTGCTAATTACAGAGTGGTGACTTTTCTACGGAGATGATATATTTTGATAATTTCGATCCCAATTGATTGTTTTGTTTCAGGTCAACAGCGGGAAGAAATCCGAGTCCATTACCGCGGCAAGAAATGGCAAATCTTGACAAAGATGGTGATAGTCGTAAATCAGCAATGAAATCTGATGTGAAAGGCTTGGATTCTAAAGCAATCCCACAATTTCATGCTCACGTTTCTTCCTCTGAGTTTCAGGGGACGATTTCAAATTTAACGTCCTCTCGACAACAACCAACGAAGGCCCAGAAGACAGCCCATCAAATCCATATTCGCTTCGAAAAAATCTGATCTCTCTTAATGCCTTGTTCCTCAAATTATTGAGATTTAGAACCTTATGTTTGTTGAATTGTGTGGACAGAGAAGTGCGGAGAGCAGTGTCTAGAAGGAGGAGGAGGAAAAGGAAGAAGCGAAAGAAGGAGGAGGAGGAAAAGGAAGAAGCGAAAAGAGAGTGTCTAGTTCTTACAGAGGTAATTTTGAGATTGAGACTGCATTTTTCTTTTTTGATTTTTGCTTATGCTGTTTTGAGGGAAAACTTGAATGACCCTTTTCTGATAGTTGAAGGTAGCAGTTCTCATGGAGAGCCCTCCGAAGTGGCAACAACGAAGGGCCTTTGGTAAGTACTGGAATCATTGCTAATTACAGAGTGGTGACTTTTCTACGGAGATGATATATTTTGATAATTTCGATCCCAATTGATTGTTTTGTTTCAGGTCAACAGCGGGAAGAAATCCGAGTCCATTACCGCGGCAAGAAATGGCAAATCTTGACAAAGATGGTGATAGTCGTAAATCAGCAATGAAATCTGATGTGAAAGGCTTGGATTCTAAAGCAATCCCACAATTTCATGCTCACGTTTCTTCCTCTGAGTTTCAGGGGACGATTTCAAATTTAACGTCCTCTCGACAACAACCAACGAAGGCCCAGAAGACAGCCCATCAAATCCATATTCGCTTCGAAAAAATCTGATCTCTCTTAATGCCTTGTTCCTCAAATTATTGAGATTTAGAACCTTATGTTTGTTGAATTGTGTGGACAGAGAAGTGCGGAGAGCAGTGTCTAGAAGGAGGAGGAGGAAAAGGAAGAAGCGAAAGAAGGAGGAGGAGGAAAAGGAAGAAGCGAAAAGAGAGTGTCTAGTTCTTACAGAGGTAATTTTGAGATTGAGACTGCATTTTTCTTTTTTGATTTTTGCTTATGCTGTTTTGAGGGAAAACTTGAATGACCCTTTTCTGATAGTTGAAGGTAGCAGTTCTCATGGAGAGCCCTCCGAAGTGGCAACAACGAAGGGCCTTTGGTAAGTACTGGAATCATTGCTAATTACAGAGTGGTGACTTTTCTACGGAGATGATATATTTTGATAATTTCGATCCCAATTGATTGTTTTGTTTCAGGTCAACAGCGGGAAGAAATCCGAGTCCATTACCGCGGCAAGAAATGGCAAATCTTGACAAAGATGGTGATAGTCGTAAATCAGCAATGAAATCTGATGTGAAAGGCTTGGATTCTAAAGCAATCCCACAATTTCATGCTCACGTTTCTTCCTCTGAGTTTCAGGGGACGATTTCAAATTTAACGTCCTCTCGACAACAACCAACGAAGGCCCAGAAGACAGCCCATCAAATCCATATTCGCTTCGAAAAAATCTGATCTCTCTTAATGCCTTGTTCCTCAAATTATTGAGATTTAGAACCTTATGTTTGTTGAATTGTGTGGACAGAGAAGTGCGGAGAGCAGTGTCTAGAAGGAGGAGGAGGAAAAGGAAGAAGCGAAAGAAGGAGGAGGAGGAAAAGGAAGAAGCGAAAAGAGAGTGTCTAGTTCTTACAGAGGTAATTTTGAGATTGAGACTGCATTTTTCTTTTTTGATTTTTGCTTATGCTGTTTTGAGGGAAAACTTGAATGACCCTTTTCTGATAGTTGAAGGTAGCAGTTCTCATGGAGAGCCCTCCGAAGTGGCAACAACGAAGGGCCTTTGGTAAGTACTGGAATCATTGCTAATTACAGAGTGGTGACTTTTCTACGGAGATGATATATTTTGATAATTTCGATCCCAATTGATTGTTTTGTTTCAGGTCAACAGCGGGAAGAAATCCGAGTCCATTACCGCGGCAAGAAATGGCAAATCTTGACAAAGATGGTGATAGTCGTAAATCAGCAATGAAATCTGATGTGAAAGGCTTGGATTCTAAAGCAATCCCACAATTTCATGCTCACGTTTCTTCCTCTGAGTTTCAGGGGACGATTTCAAATTTAACGTCCTCTCGACAACAACCAACGAAGGCCCAGAAGACAGCCCATCAAATCCATATTCGCTTCGAAAAAATCTGATCTCTCTTAATGCCTTGTTCCTCAAATTATTGAGATTTAGAACCTTATGTTTGTTGAATTGTGTGGACAGAGAAGTGCGGAGAGCAGTGTCTAGAAGGAGGAGGAGGAAAAGGAAGAAGCGAAAGAAGGAGGAGGAGGAAAAGGAAGAAGCGAAAAGAGAGTGTCTAGTTCTTACAGAGGTAATTTTGAGATTGAGACTGCATTTTTCTTTTTTGATTTTTGCTTATGCTGTTTTGAGGGAAAACTTGAATGACCCTTTTCTGATAGTTGAAGGTAGCAGTTCTCATGGAGAGCCCTCCGAAGTGGCAACAACGAAGGGCCTTTGGTAAGTACTGGAATCATTGCTAATTACAGAGTGGTGACTTTTCTACGGAGATGATATATTTTGATAATTTCGATCCCAATTGATTGTTTTGTTTCAGGTCAACAGCGGGAAGAAATCCGAGTCCATTACCGCGGCAAGAAATGGCAAATCTTGACAAAGATGGTGATAGTCGTAAATCAGCAATGAAATCTGATGTGAAAGGCTTGGATTCTAAAGCAATCCCACAATTTCATGCTCACGTTTCTTCCTCTGAGTTTCAGGGGACGATTTCAAATTTAACGTCCTCTCGACAACAACCAACGAAGGCCCAGAAGACAGCCCATCAAATCCATATTCGCTTCGAAAAAATCTGATCTCTCTTAATGCCTTGTTCCTCAAATTATTGAGATTTAGAACCTTATGTTTGTTGAATTGTGTGGACAGAGAAGTGCGGAGAGCAGTGTCTAGAAGGAGGAGGAGGAAAAGGAAGAAGCGAAAGAAGGAGGAGGAGGAAAAGGAAGAAGCGAAAAGAGAGTGTCTAGTTCTTACAGAGGTAATTTTGAGATTGAGACTGCATTTTTCTTTTTTGATTTTTGCTTATGCTGTTTTGAGGGAAAACTTGAATGACCCTTTTCTGATAGTTGAAGGTAGCAGTTCTCATGGAGAGCCCTCCGAAGTGGCAACAACGAAGGGCCTTTGGTAAGTACTGGAATCATTGCTAATTACAGAGTGGTGACTTTTCTACGGAGATGATATATTTTGATAATTTCGATCCCAATTGATTGTTTTGTTTCAGGTCAACAGCGGGAAGAAATCCGAGTCCATTACCGCGGCAAGAAATGGCAAATCTTGACAAAGATGGTGATAGTCGTAAATCAGCAATGAAATCTGATGTGAAAGGCTTGGATTCTAAAGCAATCCCACAATTTCATGCTCACGTTTCTTCCTCTGAGTTTCAGGGGACGATTTCAAATTTAACGTCCTCTCGACAACAACCAACGAAGGCCCAGAAGACAGCCCATCAAATCCATATTCGCTTCGAAAAAATCTGATCTCTCTTAATGCCTTGTTCCTCAAATTATTGAGATTTAGAACCTTATGTTTGTTGAATTGTGTGGACAGAGAAGTGCGGAGAGCAGTGTCTAGAAGGAGGAGGAGGAAAAGGAAGAAGCGAAAGAAGGAGGAGGAGGAAAAGGAAGAAGCGAAAAGAGAGTGTCTAGTTCTTACAGAGGTAATTTTGAGATTGAGACTGCATTTTTCTTTTTTGATTTTTGCTTATGCTGTTTTGAGGGAAAACTTGAATGACCCTTTTCTGATAGTTGAAGGTAGCAGTTCTCATGGAGAGCCCTCCGAAGTGGCAACAACGAAGGGCCTTTGGTAAGTACTGGAATCATTGCTAATTACAGAGTGGTGACTTTTCTACGGAGATGATATATTTTGATAATTTCGATCCCAATTGATTGTTTTGTTTCAGGTCAACAGCGGGAAGAAATCCGAGTCCATTACCGCGGCAAGAAATGGCAAATCTTGACAAAGATGGTGATAGTCGTAAATCAGCAATGAAATCTGATGTGAAAGGCTTGGATTCTAAAGCAATCCCACAATTTCATGCTCACGTTTCTTCCTCTGAGTTTCAGGGGACGATTTCAAATTTAACGTCCTCTCGACAACAACCAACGAAGGCCCAGAAGACAGCCCATCAAATCCATATTCGCTTCGAAAAAATCTGATCTCTCTTAATGCCTTGTTCCTCAAATTATTGAGATTTAGAACCTTATGTTTGTTGAATTGTGTGGACAGAGAAGTGCGGAGAGCAGTGTCTAGAAGGAGGAGGAGGAAAAGGAAGAAGCGAAAGAAGGAGGAGGAGGAAAAGGAAGAAGCGAAAAGAGAGTGTCTAGTTCTTACAGAGGTAATTTTGAGATTGAGACTGCATTTTTCTTTTTTGATTTTTGCTTATGCTGTTTTGAGGGAAAACTTGAATGACCCTTTTCTGATAGTTGAAGGTAGCAGTTCTCATGGAGAGCCCTCCGAAGTGGCAACAACGAAGGGCCTTTGGTAAGTACTGGAATCATTGCTAATTACAGAGTGGTGACTTTTCTACGGAGATGATATATTTTGATAATTTCGATCCCAATTGATTGTTTTGTTTCAGGTCAACAGCGGGAAGAAATCCGAGTCCATTACCGCGGCAAGAAATGGCAAATCTTGACAAAGATGGTGATAGTCGTAAATCAGCAATGAAATCTGATGTGAAAGGCTTGGATTCTAAAGCAATCCCACAATTTCATGCTCACGTTTCTTCCTCTGAGTTTCAGGGGACGATTTCAAATTTAACGTCCTCTCGACAACAACCAACGAAGGCCCAGAAGACAGCCCATCAAATCCATATTCGCTTCGAAAAAATCTGATCTCTCTTAATGCCTTGTTCCTCAAATTATTGAGATTTAGAACCTTATGTTTGTTGAATTGTGTGGACAGAGAAGTGCGGAGAGCAGTGTCTAGAAGGAGGAGGAGGAAAAGGAAGAAGCGAAAGAAGGAGGAGGAGGAAAAGGAAGAAGCGAAAAGAGAGTGTCTAGTTCTTACAGAGGTAATTTTGAGATTGAGACTGCATTTTTCTTTTTTGATTTTTGCTTATGCTGTTTTGAGGGAAAACTTGAATGACCCTTTTCTGATAGTTGAAGGTAGCAGTTCTCATGGAGAGCCCTCCGAAGTGGCAACAACGAAGGGCCTTTGGTAAGTACTGGAATCATTGCTAATTACAGAGTGGTGACTTTTCTACGGAGATGATATATTTTGATAATTTCGATCCCAATTGATTGTTTTGTTTCAGGTCAACAGCGGGAAGAAATCCGAGTCCATTACCGCGGCAAGAAATGGCAAATCTTGACAAAGATGGTGATAGTCGTAAATCAGCAATGAAATCTGATGTGAAAGGCTTGGATTCTAAAGCAATCCCACAATTTCATGCTCACGTTTCTTCCTCTGAGTTTCAGGGGACGATTTCAAATTTAACGTCCTCTCGACAACAACCAACGAAGGCCCAGAAGACAGCCCATCAAATCCATATTCGCTTCGAAAAAATCTGATCTCTCTTAATGCCTTGTTCCTCAAATTATTGAGATTTAGAACCTTATGTTTGTTGAATTGTGTGGACAGAGAAGTGCGGAGAGCAGTGTCTAGAAGGAGGAGGAGGAAAAGGAAGAAGCGAAAGAAGGAGGAGGAGGAAAAGGAAGAAGCGAAAAGAGAGTGTCTAGTTCTTACAGAGGTAATTTTGAGATTGAGACTGCATTTTTCTTTTTTGATTTTTGCTTATGCTGTTTTGAGGGAAAACTTGAATGACCCTTTTCTGATAGTTGAAGGTAGCAGTTCTCATGGAGAGCCCTCCGAAGTGGCAACAACGAAGGGCCTTTGGTAAGTACTGGAATCATTGCTAATTACAGAGTGGTGACTTTTCTACGGAGATGATATATTTTGATAATTTCGATCCCAATTGATTGTTTTGTTTCAGGTCAACAGCGGGAAGAAATCCGAGTCCATTACCGCGGCAAGAAATGGCAAATCTTGACAAAGATGGTGATAGTCGTAAATCAGCAATGAAATCTGATGTGAAAGGCTTGGATTCTAAAGCAATCCCACAATTTCATGCTCACGTTTCTTCCTCTGAGTTTCAGGGGACGATTTCAAATTTAACGTCCTCTCGACAACAACCAACGAAGGCCCAGAAGACAGCCCATCAAATCCATATTCGCTTCGAAAAAATCTGATCTCTCTTAATGCCTTGTTCCTCAAATTATTGAGATTTAGAACCTTATGTTTGTTGAATTGTGTGGACAGAGAAGTGCGGAGAGCAGTGTCTAGAAGGAGGAGGAGGAAAAGGAAGAAGCGAAAGAAGGAGGAGGAGGAAAAGGAAGAAGCGAAAAGAGAGTGTCTAGTTCTTACAGAGGTAATTTTGAGATTGAGACTGCATTTTTCTTTTTTGATTTTTGCTTATGCTGTTTTGAGGGAAAACTTGAATGACCCTTTTCTGATAGTTGAAGGTAGCAGTTCTCATGGAGAGCCCTCCGAAGTGGCAACAACGAAGGGCCTTTGGTAAGTACTGGAATCATTGCTAATTACAGAGTGGTGACTTTTCTACGGAGATGATATATTTTGATAATTTCGATCCCAATTGATTGTTTTGTTTCAGGTCAACAGCGGGAAGAAATCCGAGTCCATTACCGCGGCAAGAAATGGCAAATCTTGACAAAGATGGTGATAGTCGTAAATCAGCAATGAAATCTGATGTGAAAGGCTTGGATTCTAAAGCAATCCCACAATTTCATGCTCACGTTTCTTCCTCTGAGTTTCAGGGGACGATTTCAAATTTAACGTCCTCTCGACAACAACCAACGAAGGCCCAGAAGACAGCCCATCAAATCCATATTCGCTTCGAAAAAATCTGATCTCTCTTAATGCCTTGTTCCTCAAATTATTGAGATTTAGAACCTTATGTTTGTTGAATTGTGTGGACAGAGAAGTGCGGAGAGCAGTGTCTAGAAGGAGGAGGAGGAAAAGGAAGAAGCGAAAGAAGGAGGAGGAGGAAAAGGAAGAAGCGAAAAGAGAGTGTCTAGTTCTTACAGAGGTAATTTTGAGATTGAGACTGCATTTTTCTTTTTTGATTTTTGCTTATGCTGTTTTGAGGGAAAACTTGAATGACCCTTTTCTGATAGTTGAAGGTAGCAGTTCTCATGGAGAGCCCTCCGAAGTGGCAACAACGAAGGGCCTTTGGTAAGTACTGGAATCATTGCTAATTACAGAGTGGTGACTTTTCTACGGAGATGATATATTTTGATAATTTCGATCCCAATTGATTGTTTTGTTTCAGGTCAACAGCGGGAAGAAATCCGAGTCCATTACCGCGGCAAGAAATGGCAAATCTTGACAAAGATGGTGATAGTCGTAAATCAGCAATGAAATCTGATGTGAAAGGCTTGGATTCTAAAGCAATCCCACAATTTCATGCTCACGTTTCTTCCTCTGAGTTTCAGGGGACGATTTCAAATTTAACGTCCTCTCGACAACAACCAACGAAGGCCCAGAAGACAGCCCATCAAATCCATATTCGCTTCGAAAAAATCTGATCTCTCTTAATGCCTTGTTCCTCAAATTATTGAGATTTAGAACCTTATGTTTGTTGAATTGTGTGGACAGAGAAGTGCGGAGAGCAGTGTCTAGAAGGAGGAGGAGGAAAAGGAAGAAGCGAAAGAAGGAGGAGGAGGAAAAGGAAGAAGCGAAAAGAGAGTGTCTAGTTCTTACAGAGGTAATTTTGAGATTGAGACTGCATTTTTCTTTTTTGATTTTTGCTTATGCTGTTTTGAGGGAAAACTTGAATGACCCTTTTCTGATAGTTGAAGGTAGCAGTTCTCATGGAGAGCCCTCCGAAGTGGCAACAACGAAGGGCCTTTGGTAAGTACTGGAATCATTGCTAATTACAGAGTGGTGACTTTTCTACGGAGATGATATATTTTGATAATTTCGATCCCAATTGATTGTTTTGTTTCAGGTCAACAGCGGGAAGAAATCCGAGTCCATTACCGCGGCAAGAAATGGCAAATCTTGACAAAGATGGTGATAGTCGTAAATCAGCAATGAAATCTGATGTGAAAGGCTTGGATTCTAAAGCAATCCCACAATTTCATGCTCACGTTTCTTCCTCTGAGTTTCAGGGGACGATTTCAAATTTAACGTCCTCTCGACAACAACCAACGAAGGCCCAGAAGACAGCCCATCAAATCCATATTCGCTTCGAAAAAATCTGATCTCTCTTAATGCCTTGTTCCTCAAATTATTGAGATTTAGAACCTTATGTTTGTTGAATTGTGTGGACAGAGAAGTGCGGAGAGCAGTGTCTAGAAGGAGGAGGAGGAAAAGGAAGAAGCGAAAGAAGGAGGAGGAGGAAAAGGAAGAAGCGAAAAGAGAGTGTCTAGTTCTTACAGAGGTAATTTTGAGATTGAGACTGCATTTTTCTTTTTTGATTTTTGCTTATGCTGTTTTGAGGGAAAACTTGAATGACCCTTTTCTGATAGTTGAAGGTAGCAGTTCTCATGGAGAGCCCTCCGAAGTGGCAACAACGAAGGGCCTTTGGTAAGTACTGGAATCATTGCTAATTACAGAGTGGTGACTTTTCTACGGAGATGATATATTTTGATAATTTCGATCCCAATTGATTGTTTTGTTTCAGGTCAACAGCGGGAAGAAATCCGAGTCCATTACCGCGGCAAGAAATGGCAAATCTTGACAAAGATGGTGATAGTCGTAAATCAGCAATGAAATCTGATGTGAAAGGCTTGGATTCTAAAGCAATCCCACAATTTCATGCTCACGTTTCTTCCTCTGAGTTTCAGGGGACGATTTCAAATTTAACGTCCTCTCGACAACAACCAACGAAGGCCCAGAAGACAGCCCATCAAATCCATATTCGCTTCGAAAAAATCTGATCTCTCTTAATGCCTTGTTCCTCAAATTATTGAGATTTAGAACCTTATGTTTGTTGAATTGTGTGGACAGAGAAGTGCGGAGAGCAGTGTCTAGAAGGAGGAGGAGGAAAAGGAAGAAGCGAAAGAAGGAGGAGGAGGAAAAGGAAGAAGCGAAAAGAGAGTGTCTAGTTCTTACAGAGGTAATTTTGAGATTGAGACTGCATTTTTCTTTTTTGATTTTTGCTTATGCTGTTTTGAGGGAAAACTTGAATGACCCTTTTCTGATAGTTGAAGGTAGCAGTTCTCATGGAGAGCCCTCCGAAGTGGCAACAACGAAGGGCCTTTGGTAAGTACTGGAATCATTGCTAATTACAGAGTGGTGACTTTTCTACGGAGATGATATATTTTGATAATTTCGATCCCAATTGATTGTTTTGTTTCAGGTCAACAGCGGGAAGAAATCCGAGTCCATTACCGCGGCAAGAAATGGCAAATCTTGACAAAGATGGTGATAGTCGTAAATCAGCAATGAAATCTGATGTGAAAGGCTTGGATTCTAAAGCAATCCCACAATTTCATGCTCACGTTTCTTCCTCTGAGTTTCAGGGGACGATTTCAAATTTAACGTCCTCTCGACAACAACCAACGAAGGCCCAGAAGACAGCCCATCAAATCCATATTCGCTTCGAAAAAATCTGATCTCTCTTAATGCCTTGTTCCTCAAATTATTGAGATTTAGAACCTTATGTTTGTTGAATTGTGTGGACAGAGAAGTGCGGAGAGCAGTGTCTAGAAGGAGGAGGAGGAAAAGGAAGAAGCGAAAGAAGGAGGAGGAGGAAAAGGAAGAAGCGAAAAGAGAGTGTCTAGTTCTTACAGAGGTAATTTTGAGATTGAGACTGCATTTTTCTTTTTTGATTTTTGCTTATGCTGTTTTGAGGGAAAACTTGAATGACCCTTTTCTGATAGTTGAAGGTAGCAGTTCTCATGGAGAGCCCTCCGAAGTGGCAACAACGAAGGGCCTTTGGTAAGTACTGGAATCATTGCTAATTACAGAGTGGTGACTTTTCTACGGAGATGATATATTTTGATAATTTCGATCCCAATTGATTGTTTTGTTTCAGGTCAACAGCGGGAAGAAATCCGAGTCCATTACCGCGGCAAGAAATGGCAAATCTTGACAAAGATGGTGATAGTCGTAAATCAGCAATGAAATCTGATGTGAAAGGCTTGGATTCTAAAGCAATCCCACAATTTCATGCTCACGTTTCTTCCTCTGAGTTTCAGGGGACGATTTCAAATTTAACGTCCTCTCGACAACAACCAACGAAGGCCCAGAAGACAGCCCATCAAATCCATATTCGCTTCGAAAAAATCTGATCTCTCTTAATGCCTTGTTCCTCAAATTATTGAGATTTAGAACCTTATGTTTGTTGAATTGTGTGGACAGAGAAGTGCGGAGAGCAGTGTCTAGAAGGAGGAGGAGGAAAAGGAAGAAGCGAAAGAAGGAGGAGGAGGAAAAGGAAGAAGCGAAAAGAGAGTGTCTAGTTCTTACAGAGGTAATTTTGAGATTGAGACTGCATTTTTCTTTTTTGATTTTTGCTTATGCTGTTTTGAGGGAAAACTTGAATGACCCTTTTCTGATAGTTGAAGGTAGCAGTTCTCATGGAGAGCCCTCCGAAGTGGCAACAACGAAGGGCCTTTGGTAAGTACTGGAATCATTGCTAATTACAGAGTGGTGACTTTTCTACGGAGATGATATATTTTGATAATTTCGATCCCAATTGATTGTTTTGTTTCAGGTCAACAGCGGGAAGAAATCCGAGTCCATTACCGCGGCAAGAAATGGCAAATCTTGACAAAGATGGTGATAGTCGTAAATCAGCAATGAAATCTGATGTGAAAGGCTTGGATTCTAAAGCAATCCCACAATTTCATGCTCACGTTTCTTCCTCTGAGTTTCAGGGGACGATTTCAAATTTAACGTCCTCTCGACAACAACCAACGAAGGCCCAGAAGACAGCCCATCAAATCCATATTCGCTTCGAAAAAATCTGATCTCTCTTAATGCCTTGTTCCTCAAATTATTGAGATTTAGAACCTTATGTTTGTTGAATTGTGTGGACAGAGAAGTGCGGAGAGCAGTGTCTAGAAGGAGGAGGAGGAAAAGGAAGAAGCGAAAGAAGGAGGAGGAGGAAAAGGAAGAAGCGAAAAGAGAGTGTCTAGTTCTTACAGAGGTAATTTTGAGATTGAGACTGCATTTTTCTTTTTTGATTTTTGCTTATGCTGTTTTGAGGGAAAACTTGAATGACCCTTTTCTGATAGTTGAAGGTAGCAGTTCTCATGGAGAGCCCTCCGAAGTGGCAACAACGAAGGGCCTTTGGTAAGTACTGGAATCATTGCTAATTACAGAGTGGTGACTTTTCTACGGAGATGATATATTTTGATAATTTCGATCCCAATTGATTGTTTTGTTTCAGGTCAACAGCGGGAAGAAATCCGAGTCCATTACCGCGGCAAGAAATGGCAA
>CM045919.1:7000617-7044584 GCA_025169955.1 Salix arbutifolia | reverse complement strand
TTGAAGGTAGCAGTTCTCATGGAGAGCCCTCCGAAGTGGCAACAACGAAGGGCCTTTGGTAAGTACTGGAATCATTGCTAATTACAGAGTGGTGATTTTTTCTACGGAGATGATATATTTTGATAATTTTCGATCCCAATTGATTGTTTTGTTTCAGGTCAACAGCGGGAAGAAATCCGAGTCCATTACCGCGGCAAGAAATGGCAAATCTTGACAAAGATGGTGATAGTCGTAAATCAGCAATGAAATCTGATGTGAAAGGCTTGGATTCTAAAGCAATCCCACAATTTCATGCTCACGTTTCTTCCTCTGAGTTTCAGGGGACGATTTCAAATTTAACGTCCTCTCGACAACAACCAACGAAGGCCCAGAAGACAGCCCATCAAATCCATATTCGCTTCGAAAAAAATCTGATCTCTCTTAATGCCTTGTTCCTCAAATTATTGAGATTTAGAACCTTATGTTTGTTGAATTGTGTGGACAGAGAAGTGCGGAGAGCAGTGTCTAGAAGGAGGAGGAGGAAAAAGGAAGAAGCGAAAAGAGAGTGTCTAGTTCTTACAGAGGTAATTTTGAGATTGAGACTGCATTTTTCTTTTTTGATTTTTGCTTATGCTGTTTTGAGGGAAAACTTGAATGACCCTTTTTCTGATAGTTGAAGGTAGCAGTTCTCATGGAGAGCCCTCCGAAGTGGCAAACAACGAAGGGCCTTTGGTAAGTACTGGAATCATTGCTAATTACAGAGTGGTGATTTTTCTACGGAGATGATATATTTTGATAATTTCGATCCCAATTGATTGTTTTGTTTCAGGTCAACAGCGGGAAGAAATCCGAGTCCATTACCGCGGCAAGAAATGGCAAATCTTGACAAAGATGGTGATAGTCGTAAATCAGCAATGAAATCTGATGTGAAAGGCTTGGATTCTAAAGCAATCCCACAATTTCATGCTCACGTTTCTTCCTCTGAGTTTCAGGGGACGATTTCAAATTTAACGTCCTCTCGACAACAACCAACGAAGGCCCAGAAGACAGCCCATCAAATCCATATTCGCTTCGAAAAAATCTGATCTCTCTTAATGCCTTGTTCCTCAAATTATTGAGATTTAGAACCTTATGTTTGTTGAATTGTGTGGACAGAGAAGTGCGGGAGAGCAGTGTCTAGAAGGAGGAGGAGGAAAAGGAAGAAGCGAAAGAAGGAGGAGGAGGAAAAGGAAGAAGCGAAAAGAGAGTGTCTAGTTCTTACAGAGGTAATTTTGAGATTGAGACTGCATTTTTCTTTTTTGATTTTTGCTTATGCTGTTTTGAGGGAAAACTTGAATGACCCTTTTCTGATAGTTGAAGGTAGCAGTTCTCATGGAGAGCCCTCCGAAGTGGCAACAACGAAGGGCCTTTGGTAAGTACTGGAATCATTGCTAATTACAGAGTGGTGATTTTTCTACGGAGATGATATATTTTGATAATTTCGATCCCAATTGATTGTTTTGTTTCAGGTCAACAGCGGGAAGAAACCCGAGTCCATTACCGCGGCAAGAAATGGCAAATCTTGACAAAGATGGTGATAGTCGTAAATCAGCAATGAAATCTGATGTGAAAGGCTTGGATTCTAAAGCAATCCCACAATTTCATGCTCACGTTTCTTCCTCTGAGTTTCAGGGGACGATTTCAAATTTAACGTCCTCTCGACAACAACCAACGAAGGCCCAGAAGACAGCCCATCAAATCCATATTCGCTTCGAAAAAATCTGATCTCTCTTAATGCCTTGTTCCTCAAATTATTGAGATTTAGAACCTTATGTTTGTTGAATTGTGTGGACAGAGAAGTGCGGAGAGCAGTGTCTAGAAGGAGGAGGAGGAAAAGGAAGAAGCGAAAGAAGGAGGAGGAGGAAAAGGAAGAAGCGAAAAGAGAGTGTCTAGTTCTTACAGAGGTAATTTTGAGATTGAGACTGCATTTTTCTTTTTTGATTTTTGCTTATGCTGTTTTGAGGGAAAACTTGAATGACCCTTTTCTGATAGTTGAAGGTAGCAGTTCTCATGGAGAGCCCTCCGAAGTGGCAACAACGAAGGGCCTTTGGTAAGTACTGGAATCATTGCTAATTACAGAGTGGTGATTTTTCTACGGAGATGATATATTTTGATAATTTCGATCCCAATTGATTGTTTTGTTTCAGGTCAACAGCGGGAAGAAACCCGAGGTCCATTACCGCGGCAAGAAATGGCAAATCTTGACAAAGATGGTGATAGTCGTAAATCAGCAATGAAATCTGATGTGAAAGGCTTGGATTCTAAAGCAATCCCACAATTTCATGCTCACGTTTCTTCCTCTGAGTTTCAGGGGACGATTTCAAATTTAACGTCCTCTCGACAACAACCAACGAAGGCCCAGAAGACAGCCCATCAAATCCATATTCGCTTCGAAAAAATCTGATCTCTCTTAATGCCTTGTTCCTCAAATTATTGAGATTTAGAACCTTATGTTTGTTGAATTGTGTGGACAGAGAAGTGCGGAGAGCAGTGTCTAGAAGGAGGAGGAGGAAAAGGAAGAAGCGAAAGAAGGAGGAGGAGGAAAAGGAGAAGCGAAAAGAGAGTGTCTAGTTCTTACAGAGGTAATTTTGAGATTGAGACTGCATTTTTCTTTTTTGATTTTTGCTTATGCTGTTTTGAGGGAAAACTTGAATGACCCTTTTCTGATAGTTGAAGGTAGCAGTTCTCATGGAGAGCCCTCCGAAGTGGCAACAACGAAGGGCCTTTGGTAAGTACTGGAATCATTGCTAATTACAGAGTGGTGATTTTTCTACGGAGATGATATATTTTGATAATTTCGATCCCAATTGATTGTTTTGTTTCAGGTCAACAGCGGGAAGAAACCCGAGTCCATTACCGCGGCAAGAAATGGCAAATCTTGACAAAGATGGTGATAGTCGTAAATCAGCAATGAAATCTGATGTGAAAGGCTTGGATTCTAAAGCAATCCCACAATTTCATGCTCACGTTTCTTCCTCTGAGTTTCAGGGGACGATTTCAAATTTAACGTCCTCTCGACAACAACCAACGAAGGCCCAGAAGACAGCCCATCAAATCCATATTCGCTTCGAAAAAATCTGATCTCTCTTAATGCCTTGTTCCTCAAATTATTGAGATTTAGAACCTTATGTTTGTTGAATTGTGTGGACAGAGAAGTGCGGAGAGCAGTGTCTAGAAGGAGGAGGAGGAAAAGGAAGAAGCGAAAGAAGGAGGAGGAGGAAAAGGAAGAAGCGAAAAGAGAGTGTCTAGTTCTTACAGAGGTAATTTTGAGATTGAGACTGCATTTTTCTTTTTTGATTTTTGCTTATGCTGTTTTGAGGGAAAACTTGAATGACCCTTTTCTGATAGTTGAAGGTAGCAGTTCTCATGGAGAGCCCTCCGAAGTGGCAACAACGAAGGGCCTTTGGTAAGTACTGGAATCATTGCTAATTACAGAGTGGTGATTTTTCTACGGAGATGATATATTTTGATAATTTCGATCCCAATTGATTGTTTTGTTTCAGGTCAACAGCGGGAAGAAACCCGAGTCCATTACCGCGGCAAGAAATGGCAAATCTTGACAAAGATGGTGATAGTCGTAAATCAGCAATGAAATCTGATGTGAAAGGCTTGGATTCTAAAGCAATCCCACAATTTCATGCTCACGTTTCTTCCTCTGAGTTTCAGGGGACGATTTCAAATTTAACGTCCTCTCGACAACAACCAACGAAGGCCCAGAAGACAGCCCATCAAATCCATATTCGCTTCGAAAAAATCTGATCTCTCTTAATGCCTTGTTCCTCAAATTATTGAGATTTAGAACCTTATGTTTGTTGAATTGTGTGGACAGAGAAGTGCGGGAGAGCAGTGTCTAGAAGGAGGAGGAGGAAAAGGAAGAAGCGAAAGAAGGAGGAGGAGGAAAAGGAAGAAGCGAAAAGAGAGTGTCTAGTTCTTACAGAGGTAATTTTGAGATTGAGACTGCATTTTTCTTTTTTGATTTTTGCTTATGCTGTTTTGAGGGAAAACTTGAATGACCCTTTTCTGATAGTTGAAGGTAGCAGTTCTCATGGAGAGCCCTCCGAAGTGGCAACAACGAAGGGCCTTTGGTAAGTACTGGAATCATTGCTAATTACAGAGTGGTGATTTTTCTACGGAGATGATATATTTTGATAATTTCGATCCCAATTGATTGTTTTGTTTCAGGTCAACAGCGGGAAGAAACCCGAGTCCATTACCGCGGCAAGAAATGGCAAATCTTGACAAAGATGGTGATAGTCGTAAATCAGCAATGAAATCTGATGTGAAAGGCTTGGATTCTAAAGCAATCCCACAATTTCATGCTCACGTTTCTTCCTCTGAGTTTCAGGGGACGATTTCAAATTTAACGTCCTCTCGACAACAACCAACGAAGGCCCAGAAGACAGCCCATCAAATCCATATTCGCTTCGAAAAAATCTGATCTCTCTTAATGCCTTGTTCCTCAAATTATTGAGATTTAGAACCTTATGTTTGTTGAATTGTGTGGACAGAGAAGTGCGGAGAGCAGTGTCTAGAAGGAGGAGGAGGAAAAGGAAGAAGCGAAAGAAGGAGGAGGAGGAAAAGGAAGAAGCGAAAAGAGAGTGTCTAGTTCTTACAGAGGTAATTTTGAGATTGAGACTGCATTTTTCTTTTTTGATTTTTGCTTATGCTGTTTTGAGGGAAAACTTGAATGACCCTTTTCTGATAGTTGAAGGTAGCAGTTCTCATGGAGAGCCCTCCGAAGTGGCAACAACGAAGGGCCTTTGGTAAGTACTGGAATCATTGCTAATTACAGAGTGGTGATTTTTCTACGGAGATGATATATTTTGATAATTTCGATCCCAATTGATTGTTTTGTTTCAGGTCAACAGCGGGAAGAAACCCGAGTCCATTACCGCGGCAAGAAATGGCAAATCTTGACAAAGATGGTGATAGTCGTAAATCAGCAATGAAATCTGATGTGAAAGGCTTGGATTCTAAAGCAATCCCACAATTTCATGCTCACGTTTCTTCCTCTGAGTTTCAGGGGACGATTTCAAATTTAACGTCCTCTCGACAACAACCAACGAAGGCCCAGAAGACAGCCCATCAAATCCATATTCGCTTCGAAAAAATCTGATCTCTCTTAATGCCTTGTTCCTCAAATTATTGAGATTTAGAACCTTATGTTTGTTGAATTGTGTGGACAGAGAAGTGCGGAGAGCAGTGTCTAGAAGGAGGAGGAGGAAAAGGAAGAAGCGAAAGAAGGAGGAGGAGGAAAAGGAAGAAGCGAAAAGAGAGTGTCTAGTTCTTACAGAGGTAATTTTGAGATTGAGACTGCATTTTTCTTTTTTGATTTTTGCTTATGCTGTTTTGAGGGAAAACTTGAATGACCCTTTTCTGATAGTTGAAGGTAGCAGTTCTCATGGAGAGCCCTCCGAAGTGGCAACAACGAAGGGCCTTTGGTAAGTACTGGAATCATTGCTAATTACAGAGTGGTGATTTTTCTACGGAGATGATATATTTTGATAATTTCGATCCCAATTGATTGTTTTGTTTCAGGTCAACAGCGGGAAGAAACCCGAGTCCATTACCGCGGCAAGAAATGGCAAATCTTGACAAAGATGGTGATAGTCGTAAATCAGCAATGAAATCTGATGTGAAAGGCTTGGATTCTAAAGCAATCCCACAATTTCATGCTCACGTTTCTTCCTCTGAGTTTCAGGGGACGATTTCAAATTTAACGTCCTCTCGACAACAACCAACGAAGGCCCAGAAGACAGCCCATCAAATCCATATTCGCTTCGAAAAAATCTGATCTCTCTTAATGCCTTGTTCCTCAAATTATTGAGATTTAGAACCTTATGTTTGTTGAATTGTGTGGACAGAGAAGTGCGGAGAGCAGTGTCTAGAAGGAGGAGGAGGAAAAGGAAGAAGCGAAAGAAGGAGGAGGAGGAAAAGGAAGAAGCGAAAAGAGAGTGTCTAGTTCTTACAGAGGTAATTTTGAGATTGAGACTGCATTTTTCTTTTTTGATTTTTGCTTATGCTGTTTTGAGGGAAAACTTGAATGACCCTTTTCTGATAGTTGAAGGTAGCAGTTCTCATGGAGAGCCCTCCGAAGTGGCAACAACGAAGGGCCTTTGGTAAGTACTGGAATCATTGCTAATTACAGAGTGGTGATTTTTCTACGGAGATGATATATTTTGATAATTTCGATCCCAATTGATTGTTTTGTTTCAGGTCAACAGCGGGAAGAAACCCGAGTCCATTACCGCGGCAAGAAATGGCAAATCTTGACAAAGATGGTGATAGTCGTAAATCAGCAATGAAATCTGATGTGAAAGGCTTGGATTCTAAAGCAATCCCACAATTTCATGCTCACGTTTCTTCCTCTGAGTTTCAGGGGACGATTTCAAATTTAACGTCCTCTCGACAACAACCAACGAAGGCCCAGAAGACAGCCCATCAAATCCATATTCGCTTCGAAAAAATCTGATCTCTCTTAATGCCTTGTTCCTCAAATTATTGAGATTTAGAACCTTATGTTTGTTGAATTGTGTGGACAGAGAAGTGCGGAGAGCAGTGTCTAGAAGGAGGAGGAGGAAAAGGAAGAAGCGAAAGAAGGAGGAGGAGGAAAAGGAAGAAGCGAAAAGAGAGTGTCTAGTTCTTACAGAGGTAATTTTGAGATTGAGACTGCATTTTTCTTTTTTGATTTTTGCTTATGCTGTTTTGAGGGAAAACTTGAATGACCCTTTTCTGATAGTTGAAGGTAGCAGTTCTCATGGAGAGCCCTCCGAAGTGGCAACAACGAAGGGCCTTTGGTAAGTACTGGAATCATTGCTAATTACAGAGTGGTGATTTTTCTACGGAGATGATATATTTTGATAATTTCGATCCCAATTGATTGTTTTGTTTCAGGTCAACAGCGGGAAGAAACCCGAGTCCATTACCGCGGCAAGAAATGGCAAATCTTGACAAAGATGGTGATAGTCGTAAATCAGCAATGAAATCTGATGTGAAAGGCTTGGATTCTAAAGCAATCCCACAATTTCATGCTCACGTTTCTTCCTCTGAGTTTCAGGGGACGATTTCAAATTTAACGTCCTCTCGACAACAACCAACGAAGGCCCAGAAGACAGCCCATCAAATCCATATTCGCTTCGAAAAAATCTGATCTCTCTTAATGCCTTGTTCCTCAAATTATTGAGATTTAGAACCTTATGTTTGTTGAATTGTGTGGACAGAGAAGTGCGGAGAGCAGTGTCTAGAAGGAGGAGGAGGAAAAGGAAGAAGCGAAAGAAGGAGGAGGAGGAAAAGGAAGAAGCGAAAAGAGAGTGTCTAGTTCTTACAGAGGTAATTTTGAGATTGAGACTGCATTTTTCTTTTTTGATTTTTGCTTATGCTGTTTTGAGGGAAAACTTGAATGACCCTTTTCTGATAGTTGAAGGTAGCAGTTCTCATGGAGAGCCCTCCGAAGTGGCAACAACGAAGGGCCTTTGGTAAGTACTGGAATCATTGCTAATTACAGAGTGGTGATTTTTCTACGGAGATGATATATTTTGATAATTTCGATCCCAATTGATTGTTTTGTTTCAGGTCAACAGCGGGAAGAAACCCGAGTCCATTACCGCGGCAAGAAATGGCAAATCTTGACAAAGATGGTGATAGTCGTAAATCAGCAATGAAATCTGATGTGAAAGGCTTGGATTCTAAAGCAATCCCACAATTTCATGCTCACGTTTCTTCCTCTGAGTTTCAGGGGACGATTTCAAATTTAACGTCCTCTCGACAACAACCAACGAAGGCCCAGAAGACAGCCCATCAAATCCATATTCGCTTCGAAAAAATCTGATCTCTCTTAATGCCTTGTTCCTCAAATTATTGAGATTTAGAACCTTATGTTTGTTGAATTGTGTGGACAGAGAAGTGCGGAGAGCAGTGTCTAGAAGGAGGAGGAGGAAAAGGAAGAAGCGAAAGAAGGAGGAGGAGGAAAAGGAAGAAGCGAAAAGAGAGTGTCTAGTTCTTACAGAGGTAATTTTGAGATTGAGACTGCATTTTTCTTTTTTGATTTTTGCTTATGCTGTTTTGAGGGAAAACTTGAATGACCCTTTTCTGATAGTTGAAGGTAGCAGTTCTCATGGAGAGCCCTCCGAAGTGGCAACAACGAAGGGCCTTTGGTAAGTACTGGAATCATTGCTAATTACAGAGTGGTGATTTTTCTACGGAGATGATATATTTTGATAATTTCGATCCCAATTGATTGTTTTGTTTCAGGTCAACAGCGGGAAGAAACCCGAGTCCATTACCGCGGCAAGAAATGGCAAATCTTGACAAAGATGGTGATAGTCGTAAATCAGCAATGAAATCTGATGTGAAAGGCTTGGATTCTAAAGCAATCCCACAATTTCATGCTCACGTTTCTTCCTCTGAGTTTCAGGGGACGATTTCAAATTTAACGTCCTCTCGACAACAACCAACGAAGGCCCAGAAGACAGCCCATCAAATCCATATTCGCTTCGAAAAAATCTGATCTCTCTTAATGCCTTGTTCCTCAAATTATTGAGATTTAGAACCTTATGTTTGTTGAATTGTGTGGACAGAGAAGTGCGGAGAGCAGTGTCTAGAAGGAGGAGGAGGAAAAGGAAGAAGCGAAAAGAGAGTGTCTAGTTCTTACAGAGGTAATTTTGAGATTGAGACTGCATTTTTCTTTTTTGATTTTTGCTTATGCTGTTTTGAGGGAAAACTTGAATGACCCTTTTCTGATAGTTGAAGGTAGCAGTTCTCATGGAGAGCCCTCCGAAGTGGCAACAACGAAGGGCCTTTGGTAAGTACTGGAATCATTGCTAATTACAGAGTGGTGATTTTTCTACGGAGATGATATATTTTGATAATTTCGATCCCAATTGATTGTTTTGTTTCAGGTCAACAGCGGGAAGAAACCCGAGTCCATTACCGCGGCAAGAAATGGCAAATCTTGACAAAGATGGTGATAGTCGTAAATCAGCAATGAAATCTGATGTGAAAGGCTTGGATTCTAAAGCAATCCCACAATTTCATGCTCACGTTTCTTCCTCTGAGTTTCAGGGGACGATTTCAAATTTAACGTCCTCTCGACAACAACCAACGAAGGCCCAGAAGACAGCCCATCAAATCCATATTCGCTTCGAAAAAATCTGATCTCTCTTAATGCCTTGTTCCTCAAATTATTGAGATTTAGAACCTTATGTTTGTTGAATTGTGTGGACAGAGAAGTGCGGAGAGCAGTGTCTAGAAGGAGGAGGAGGAAAAGGAAGAAGCGAAAGAAGGAGGAGGAGGAAAAGGAAGAAGCGAAAAGAGAGTGTCTAGTTCTTACAGAGGTAATTTTGAGATTGAGACTGCATTTTTCTTTTTTGATTTTTGCTTATGCTGTTTTGAGGGAAAACTTGAATGACCCTTTTCTGATAGTTGAAGGTAGCAGTTCTCATGGAGAGCCCTCCGAAGTGGCAACAACGAAGGGCCTTTGGTAAGTACTGGAATCATTGCTAATTACAGAGTGGTGATTTTTCTACGGAGATGATATATTTTGATAATTTCGATCCCAATTGATTGTTTTGTTTCAGGTCAACAGCGGGAAGAAACCCGAGTCCATTACCGCGGCAAGAAATGGCAAATCTTGACAAAGATGGTGATAGTCGTAAATCAGCAATGAAATCTGATGTGAAAGGCTTGGATTCTAAAGCAATCCCACAATTTCATGCTCACGTTTCTTCCTCTGAGTTTCAGGGGACGATTTCAAATTTAACGTCCTCTCGACAACAACCAACGAAGGCCCAGAAGACAGCCCATCAAATCCATATTCGCTTCGAAAAAATCTGATCTCTCTTAATGCCTTGTTCCTCAAATTATTGAGATTTAGAACCTTATGTTTGTTGAATTGTGTGGACAGAGAAGTGCGGAGAGCAGTGTCTAGAAGGAGGAGGAGGAAAAGGAAGAAGCGAAAGAAGGAGGAGGAGGAAAAGGAAGAAGCGAAAAGAGAGTGTCTAGTTCTTACAGAGGTAATTTTGAGATTGAGACTGCATTTTTCTTTTTTGATTTTTGCTTATGCTGTTTTGAGGGAAAACTTGAATGACCCTTTTCTGATAGTTGAAGGTAGCAGTTCTCATGGAGAGCCCTCCGAAGTGGCAACAACGAAGGGCCTTTGGTAAGTACTGGAATCATTGCTAATTACAGAGTGGTGATTTTTCTACGGAGATGATATATTTTGATAATTTCGATCCCAATTGATTGTTTTGTTTCAGGTCAACAGCGGGAAGAAACCCGAGTCCATTACCGCGGCAAGAAATGGCAAATCTTGACAAAGATGGTGATAGTCGTAAATCAGCAATGAAATCTGATGTGAAAGGCTTGGATTCTAAAGCAATCCCACAATTTCATGCTCACGTTTCTTCCTCTGAGTTTCAGGGGACGATTTCAAATTTAACGTCCTCTCGACAACAACCAACGAAGGCCCAGAAGACAGCCCATCAAATCCATATTCGCTTCGAAAAAATCTGATCTCTCTTAATGCCTTGTTCCTCAAATTATTGAGATTTAGAACCTTATGTTTGTTGAATTGTGTGGACAGAGAAGTGCGGAGAGCAGTGTCTAGAAGGAGGAGGAGGAAAAGGAAGAAGCGAAAGAAGGAGGAGGAGGAAAAGGAAGAAGCGAAAAGAGAGTGTCTAGTTCTTACAGAGGTAATTTTGAGATTGAGACTGCATTTTTCTTTTTTGATTTTTGCTTATGCTGTTTTGAGGGAAAACTTGAATGACCCTTTTCTGATAGTTGAAGGTAGCAGTTCTCATGGAGAGCCCTCCGAAGTGGCAACAACGAAGGGCCTTTGGTAAGTACTGGAATCATTGCTAATTACAGAGTGGTGATTTTTCTACGGAGATGATATATTTTGATAATTTCGATCCCAATTGATTGTTTTGTTTCAGGTCAACAGCGGGAAGAAACCCGAGTCCATTACCGCGGCAAGAAATGGCAAATCTTGACAAAGATGGTGATAGTCGTAAATCAGCAATGAAATCTGATGTGAAAGGCTTGGATTCTAAAGCAATCCCACAATTTCATGCTCACGTTTCTTCCTCTGAGTTTCAGGGGACGATTTCAAATTTAACGTCCTCTCGACAACAACCAACGAAGGCCCAGAAGACAGCCCATCAAATCCATATTCGCTTCGAAAAAATCTGATCTCTCTTAATGCCTTGTTCCTCAAATTATTGAGATTTAGAACCTTATGTTTGTTGAATTGTGTGGACAGAGAAGTGCGGAGAGCAGTGTCTAGAAGGAGGAGGAGGAAAAGGAAGAAGCGAAAGAAGGAGGAGGAGGAAAAGGAAGAAGCGAAAAGAGAGTGTCTAGTTCTTACAGAGGTAATTTTGAGATTGAGACTGCATTTTTCTTTTTTGATTTTTGCTTATGCTGTTTTGAGGGAAAACTTGAATGACCCTTTTCTGATAGTTGAAGGTAGCAGTTCTCATGGAGAGCCCTCCGAAGTGGCAACAACGAAGGGCCTTTGGTAAGTACTGGAATCATTGCTAATTACAGAGTGGTGATTTTTCTACGGAGATGATATATTTTGATAATTTCGATCCCAATTGATTGTTTTGTTTCAGGTCAACAGCGGGAAGAAACCCGAGTCCATTACCGCGGCAAGAAATGGCAAATCTTGACAAAGATGGTGATAGTCGTAAATCAGCAATGAAATCTGATGTGAAAGGCTTGGATTCTAAAGCAATCCCACAATTTCATGCTCACGTTTCTTCCTCTGAGTTTCAGGGGACGATTTCAAATTTAACGTCCTCTCGACAACAACCAACGAAGGCCCAGAAGACAGCCCATCAAATCCATATTCGCTTCGAAAAAATCTGATCTCTCTTAATGCCTTGTTCCTCAAATTATTGAGATTTAGAACCTTATGTTTGTTGAATTGTGTGGACAGAGAAGTGCGGAGAGCAGTGTCTAGAAGGAGGAGGAGGAAAAGGAAGAAGCGAAAGAAGGAGGAGGAGGAAAAGGAAGAAGCGAAAAGAGAGTGTCTAGTTCTTACAGAGGTAATTTTGAGATTGAGACTGCATTTTTCTTTTTTGATTTTTGCTTATGCTGTTTTGAGGGAAAACTTGAATGACCCTTTTCTGATAGTTGAAGGTAGCAGTTCTCATGGAGAGCCCTCCGAAGTGGCAACAACGAAGGGCCTTTGGTAAGTACTGGAATCATTGCTAATTACAGAGTGGTGATTTTTCTACGGAGATGATATATTTTGATAATTTCGATCCCAATTGATTGTTTTGTTTCAGGTCAACAGCGGGAAGAAACCCGAGTCCATTACCGCGGCAAGAAATGGCAAATCTTGACAAAGATGGTGATAGTCGTAAATCAGCAATGAAATCTGATGTGAAAGGCTTGGATTCTAAAGCAATCCCACAATTTCATGCTCACGTTTCTTCCTCTGAGTTTCAGGGGACGATTTCAAATTTAACGTCCTCTCGACAACAACCAACGAAGGCCCAGAAGACAGCCCATCAAATCCATATTCGCTTCGAAAAAATCTGATCTCTCTTAATGCCTTGTTCCTCAAATTATTGAGATTTAGAACCTTATGTTTGTTGAATTGTGTGGACAGAGAAGTGCGGAGAGCAGTGTCTAGAAGGAGGAGGAGGAAAAGGAAGAAGCGAAAGAAGGAGGAGGAGGAAAAGGAAGAAGCGAAAAGAGAGTGTCTAGTTCTTACAGAGGTAATTTTGAGATTGAGACTGCATTTTTCTTTTTTGATTTTTGCTTATGCTGTTTTGAGGGAAAACTTGAATGACCCTTTTCTGATAGTTGAAGGTAGCAGTTCTCATGGAGAGCCCTCCGAAGTGGCAACAACGAAGGGCCTTTGGTAAGTACTGGAATCATTGCTAATTACAGAGTGGTGATTTTTCTACGGAGATGATATATTTTGATAATTTCGATCCCAATTGATTGTTTTGTTTCAGGTCAACAGCGGGAAGAAACCCGAGTCCATTACCGCGGCAAGAAATGGCAAATCTTGACAAAGATGGTGATAGTCGTAAATCAGCAATGAAATCTGATGTGAAAGGCTTGGATTCTAAAGCAATCCCACAATTTCATGCTCACGTTTCTTCCTCTGAGTTTCAGGGGACGATTTCAAATTTAACGTCCTCTCGACAACAACCAACGAAGGCCCAGAAGACAGCCCATCAAATCCATATTCGCTTCGAAAAAATCTGATCTCTCTTAATGCCTTGTTCCTCAAATTATTGAGATTTAGAACCTTATGTTTGTTGAATTGTGTGGACAGAGAAGTGCGGAGAGCAGTGTCTAGAAGGAGGAGGAGGAAAAGGAAGAAGCGAAAGAAGGAGGAGGAGGAAAAGGAAGAAGCGAAAAGAGAGTGTCTAGTTCTTACAGAGGTAATTTTGAGATTGAGACTGCATTTTTCTTTTTTGATTTTTGCTTATGCTGTTTTGAGGGAAAACTTGAATGACCCTTTTCTGATAGTTGAAGGTAGCAGTTCTCATGGAGAGCCCTCCGAAGTGGCAACAACGAAGGGCCTTTGGTAAGTACTGGAATCATTGCTAATTACAGAGTGGTGATTTTTCTACGGAGATGATATATTTTGATAATTTCGATCCCAATTGATTGTTTTGTTTCAGGTCAACAGCGGGAAGAAACCCGAGTCCATTACCGCGGCAAGAAATGGCAAATCTTGACAAAGATGGTGATAGTCGTAAATCAGCAATGAAATCTGATGTGAAAGGCTTGGATTCTAAAGCAATCCCACAATTTCATGCTCACGTTTCTTCCTCTGAGTTTCAGGGGACGATTTCAAATTTAACGTCCTCTCGACAACAACCAACGAAGGCCCAGAAGACAGCCCATCAAATCCATATTCGCTTCGAAAAAATCTGATCTCTCTTAATGCCTTGTTCCTCAAATTATTGAGATTTAGAACCTTATGTTTGTTGAATTGTGTGGACAGAGAAGTGCGGAGAGCAGTGTCTAGAAGGAGGAGGAGGAAAAGGAAGAAGCGAAAGAAGGAGGAGGAGGAAAAGGAAGAAGCGAAAAGAGAGTGTCTAGTTCTTACAGAGGTAATTTTGAGATTGAGACTGCATTTTTCTTTTTTGATTTTTGCTTATGCTGTTTTGAGGGAAAACTTGAATGACCCTTTTCTGATAGTTGAAGGTAGCAGTTCTCATGGAGAGCCCTCCGAAGTGGCAACAACGAAGGGCCTTTGGTAAGTACTGGAATCATTGCTAATTACAGAGTGGTGATTTTTCTACGGAGATGATATATTTTGATAATTTCGATCCCAATTGATTGTTTTGTTTCAGGTCAACAGCGGGAAGAAACCCGAGTCCATTACCGCGGCAAGAAATGGCAAATCTTGACAAAGATGGTGATAGTCGTAAATCAGCAATGAAATCTGATGTGAAAGGCTTGGATTCTAAAGCAATCCCACAATTTCATGCTCACGTTTCTTCCTCTGAGTTTCAGGGGACGATTTCAAATTTAACGTCCTCTCGACAACAACCAACGAAGGCCCAGAAGACAGCCCATCAAATCCATATTCGCTTCGAAAAAATCTGATCTCTCTTAATGCCTTGTTCCTCAAATTATTGAGATTTAGAACCTTATGTTTGTTGAATTGTGTGGACAGAGAAGTGCGGAGAGCAGTGTCTAGAAGGAGGAGGAGGAAAAGGAAGAAGCGAAAGAAGGAGGAGGAGGAAAAGGAAGAAGCGAAAAGAGAGTGTCTAGTTCTTACAGAGGTAATTTTGAGATTGAGACTGCATTTTTCTTTTTTGATTTTTGCTTATGCTGTTTTGAGGGAAAACTTGAATGACCCTTTTCTGATAGTTGAAGGTAGCAGTTCTCATGGAGAGCCCTCCGAAGTGGCAACAACGAAGGGCCTTTGGTAAGTACTGGAATCATTGCTAATTACAGAGTGGTGATTTTTCTACGGAGATGATATATTTTGATAATTTCGATCCCAATTGATTGTTTTGTTTCAGGTCAACAGCGGGAAGAAACCCGAGTCCATTACCGCGGCAAGAAATGGCAAATCTTGACAAAGATGGTGATAGTCGTAAATCAGCAATGAAATCTGATGTGAAAGGCTTGGATTCTAAAGCAATCCCACAATTTCATGCTCACGTTTCTTCCTCTGAGTTTCAGGGGACGATTTCAAATTTAACGTCCTCTCGACAACAACCAACGAAGGCCCAGAAGACAGCCCATCAAATCCATATTCGCTTCGAAAAAATCTGATCTCTCTTAATGCCTTGTTCCTCAAATTATTGAGATTTAGAACCTTATGTTTGTTGAATTGTGTGGACAGAGAAGTGCGGAGAGCAGTGTCTAGAAGGAGGAGGAGGAAAAGGAAGAAGCGAAAGAAGGAGGAGGAGGAAAAGGAAGAAGCGAAAAGAGAGTGTCTAGTTCTTACAGAGGTAATTTTGAGATTGAGACTGCATTTTTCTTTTTTGATTTTTGCTTATGCTGTTTTGAGGGAAAACTTGAATGACCCTTTTCTGATAGTTGAAGGTAGCAGTTCTCATGGAGAGCCCTCCGAAGTGGCAACAACGAAGGGCCTTTGGTAAGTACTGGAATCATTGCTAATTACAGAGTGGTGATTTTTCTACGGAGATGATATATTTTGATAATTTCGATCCCAATTGATTGTTTTGTTTCAGGTCAACAGCGGGAAGAAACCCGAGTCCATTACCGCGGCAAGAAATGGCAAATCTTGACAAAGATGGTGATAGTCGTAAATCAGCAATGAAATCTGATGTGAAAGGCTTGGATTCTAAAGCAATCCCACAATTTCATGCTCACGTTTCTTCCTCTGAGTTTCAGGGGACGATTTCAAATTTAACGTCCTCTCGACAACAACCAACGAAGGCCCAGAAGACAGCCCATCAAATCCATATTCGCTTCGAAAAAATCTGATCTCTCTTAATGCCTTGTTCCTCAAATTATTGAGATTTAGAACCTTATGTTTGTTGAATTGTGTGGACAGAGAAGTGCGGAGAGCAGTGTCTAGAAGGAGGAGGAGGAAAAGGAAGAAGCGAAAGAAGGAGGAGGAGGAAAAGGAAGAAGCGAAAAGAGAGTGTCTAGTTCTTACAGAGGTAATTTTGAGATTGAGACTGCATTTTTCTTTTTTGATTTTTGCTTATGCTGTTTTGAGGGAAAACTTGAATGACCCTTTTCTGATAGTTGAAGGTAGCAGTTCTCATGGAGAGCCCTCCGAAGTGGCAACAACGAAGGGCCTTTGGTAAGTACTGGAATCATTGCTAATTACAGAGTGGTGATTTTTCTACGGAGATGATATATTTTGATAATTTCGATCCCAATTGATTGTTTTGTTTCAGGTCAACAGCGGGAAGAAACCCGAGTCCATTACCGCGGCAAGAAATGGCAAATCTTGACAAAGATGGTGATAGTCGTAAATCAGCAATGAAATCTGATGTGAAAGGCTTGGATTCTAAAGCAATCCCACAATTTCATGCTCACGTTTCTTCCTCTGAGTTTCAGGGGACGATTTCAAATTTAACGTCCTCTCGACAACAACCAACGAAGGCCCAGAAGACAGCCCATCAAATCCATATTCGCTTCGAAAAAATCTGATCTCTCTTAATGCCTTGTTCCTCAAATTATTGAGATTTAGAACCTTATGTTTGTTGAATTGTGTGGACAGAGAAGTGCGGAGAGCAGTGTCTAGAAGGAGGAGGAGGAAAAGGAAGAAGCGAAAGAAGGAGGAGGAGGAAAAGGAAGAAGCGAAAAGAGAGTGTCTAGTTCTTACAGAGGTAATTTTGAGATTGAGACTGCATTTTTCTTTTTTGATTTTTGCTTATGCTGTTTTGAGGGAAAACTTGAATGACCCTTTTCTGATAGTTGAAGGTAGCAGTTCTCATGGAGAGCCCTCCGAAGTGGCAACAACGAAGGGCCTTTGGTAAGTACTGGAATCATTGCTAATTACAGAGTGGTGATTTTTCTACGGAGATGATATATTTTGATAATTTCGATCCCAATTGATTGTTTTGTTTCAGGTCAACAGCGGGAAGAAACCCGAGTCCATTACCGCGGCAAGAAATGGCAAATCTTGACAAAGATGGTGATAGTCGTAAATCAGCAATGAAATCTGATGTGAAAGGCTTGGATTCTAAAGCAATCCCACAATTTCATGCTCACGTTTCTTCCTCTGAGTTTCAGGGGACGATTTCAAATTTAACGTCCTCTCGACAACAACCAACGAAGGCCCAGAAGACAGCCCATCAAATCCATATTCGCTTCGAAAAAATCTGATCTCTCTTAATGCCTTGTTCCTCAAATTATTGAGATTTAGAACCTTATGTTTGTTGAATTGTGTGGACAGAGAAGTGCGGAGAGCAGTGTCTAGAAGGAGGAGGAGGAAAAGGAAGAAGCGAAAGAAGGAGGAGGAGGAAAAGGAAGAAGCGAAAAGAGAGTGTCTAGTTCTTACAGAGGTAATTTTGAGATTGAGACTGCATTTTTCTTTTTTGATTTTTGCTTATGCTGTTTTGAGGGAAAACTTGAATGACCCTTTTCTGATAGTTGAAGGTAGCAGTTCTCATGGAGAGCCCTCCGAAGTGGCAACAACGAAGGGCCTTTGGTAAGTACTGGAATCATTGCTAATTACAGAGTGGTGATTTTTCTACGGAGATGATATATTTTGATAATTTCGATCCCAATTGATTGTTTTGTTTCAGGTCAACAGCGGGAAGAAACCCGAGTCCATTACCGCGGCAAGAAATGGCAAATCTTGACAAAGATGGTGATAGTCGTAAATCAGCAATGAAATCTGATGTGAAAGGCTTGGATTCTAAAGCAATCCCACAATTTCATGCTCACGTTTCTTCCTCTGAGTTTCAGGGGACGATTTCAAATTTAACGTCCTCTCGACAACAACCAACGAAGGCCCAGAAGACAGCCCATCAAATCCATATTCGCTTCGAAAAAATCTGATCTCTCTTAATGCCTTGTTCCTCAAATTATTGAGATTTAGAACCTTATGTTTGTTGAATTGTGTGGACAGAGAAGTGCGGAGAGCAGTGTCTAGAAGGAGGAGGAGGAAAAGGAAGAAGCGAAAGAAGGAGGAGGAGGAAAAGGAAGAAGCGAAAAGAGAGTGTCTAGTTCTTACAGAGGTAATTTTGAGATTGAGACTGCATTTTTCTTTTTTGATTTTTGCTTATGCTGTTTTGAGGGAAAACTTGAATGACCCTTTTCTGATAGTTGAAGGTAGCAGTTCTCATGGAGAGCCCTCCGAAGTGGCAACAACGAAGGGCCTTTGGTAAGTACTGGAATCATTGCTAATTACAGAGTGGTGATTTTTCTACGGAGATGATATATTTTGATAATTTCGATCCCAATTGATTGTTTTGTTTCAGGTCAACAGCGGGAAGAAACCCGAGTCCATTACCGCGGCAAGAAATGGCAAATCTTGACAAAGATGGTGATAGTCGTAAATCAGCAATGAAATCTGATGTGAAAGGCTTGGATTCTAAAGCAATCCCACAATTTCATGCTCACGTTTCTTCCTCTGAGTTTCAGGGGACGATTTCAAATTTAACGTCCTCTCGACAACAACCAACGAAGGCCCAGAAGACAGCCCATCAAATCCATATTCGCTTCGAAAAAATCTGATCTCTCTTAATGCCTTGTTCCTCAAATTATTGAGATTTAGAACCTTATGTTTGTTGAATTGTGTGGACAGAGAAGTGCGGAGAGCAGTGTCTAGAAGGAGGAGGAGGAAAAGGAAGAAGCGAAAGAAGGAGGAGGAGGAAAAGGAAGAAGCGAAAAGAGAGTGTCTAGTTCTTACAGAGGTAATTTTGAGATTGAGACTGCATTTTTCTTTTTTGATTTTTGCTTATGCTGTTTTGAGGGAAAACTTGAATGACCCTTTTCTGATAGTTGAAGGTAGCAGTTCTCATGGAGAGCCCTCCGAAGTGGCAACAACGAAGGGCCTTTGGTAAGTACTGGAATCATTGCTAATTACAGAGTGGTGATTTTTCTACGGAGATGATATATTTTGATAATTTCGATCCCAATTGATTGTTTTGTTTCAGGTCAACAGCGGGAAGAAACCCGAGTCCATTACCGCGGCAAGAAATGGCAAATCTTGACAAAGATGGTGATAGTCGTAAATCAGCAATGAAATCTGATGTGAAAGGCTTGGATTCTAAAGCAATCCCACAATTTCATGCTCACGTTTCTTCCTCTGAGTTTCAGGGGACGATTTCAAATTTAACGTCCTCTCGACAACAACCAACGAAGGCCCAGAAGACAGCCCATCAAATCCATATTCGCTTCGAAAAAATCTGATCTCTCTTAATGCCTTGTTCCTCAAATTATTGAGATTTAGAACCTTATGTTTGTTGAATTGTGTGGACAGAGAAGTGCGGAGAGCAGTGTCTAGAAGGAGGAGGAGGAAAAGGAAGAAGCGAAAGAAGGAGGAGGAGGAAAAGGAAGAAGCGAAAAGAGAGTGTCTAGTTCTTACAGAGGTAATTTTGAGATTGAGACTGCATTTTTCTTTTTTGATTTTTGCTTATGCTGTTTTGAGGGAAAACTTGAATGACCCTTTTCTGATAGTTGAAGGTAGCAGTTCTCATGGAGAGCCCTCCGAAGTGGCAACAACGAAGGGCCTTTGGTAAGTACTGGAATCATTGCTAATTACAGAGTGGTGATTTTTCTACGGAGATGATATATTTTGATAATTTCGATCCCAATTGATTGTTTTGTTTCAGGTCAACAGCGGGAAGAAACCCGAGTCCATTACCGCGGCAAGAAATGGCAAATCTTGACAAAGATGGTGATAGTCGTAAATCAGCAATGAAATCTGATGTGAAAGGCTTGGATTCTAAAGCAATCCCACAATTTCATGCTCACGTTTCTTCCTCTGAGTTTCAGGGGACGATTTCAAATTTAACGTCCTCTCGACAACAACCAACGAAGGCCCAGAAGACAGCCCATCAAATCCATATTCGCTTCGAAAAAATCTGATCTCTCTTAATGCCTTGTTCCTCAAATTATTGAGATTTAGAACCTTATGTTTGTTGAATTGTGTGGACAGAGAAGTGCGGAGAGCAGTGTCTAGAAGGAGGAGGAGGAAAAGGAAGAAGCGAAAGAAGGAGGAGGAGGAAAAGGAAGAAGCGAAAAGAGAGTGTCTAGTTCTTACAGAGGTAATTTTGAGATTGAGACTGCATTTTTCTTTTTTGATTTTTGCTTATGCTGTTTTGAGGGAAAACTTGAATGACCCTTTTCTGATAGTTGAAGGTAGCAGTTCTCATGGAGAGCCCTCCGAAGTGGCAACAACGAAGGGCCTTTGGTAAGTACTGGAATCATTGCTAATTACAGAGTGGTGATTTTTCTACGGAGATGATATATTTTGATAATTTCGATCCCAATTGATTGTTTTGTTTCAGGTCAACAGCGGGAAGAAACCCGAGTCCATTACCGCGGCAAGAAATGGCAAATCTTGACAAAGATGGTGATAGTCGTAAATCAGCAATGAAATCTGATGTGAAAGGCTTGGATTCTAAAGCAATCCCACAATTTCATGCTCACGTTTCTTCCTCTGAGTTTCAGGGGACGATTTCAAATTTAACGTCCTCTCGACAACAACCAACGAAGGCCCAGAAGACAGCCCATCAAATCCATATTCGCTTCGAAAAAATCTGATCTCTCTTAATGCCTTGTTCCTCAAATTATTGAGATTTAGAACCTTATGTTTGTTGAATTGTGTGGACAGAGAAGTGCGGAGAGCAGTGTCTAGAAGGAGGAGGAGGAAAAGGAAGAAGCGAAAGAAGGAGGAGGAGGAAAAGGAAGAAGCGAAAAGAGAGTGTCTAGTTCTTACAGAGGTAATTTTGAGATTGAGACTGCATTTTTCTTTTTTGATTTTTGCTTATGCTGTTTTGAGGGAAAACTTGAATGACCCTTTTCTGATAGTTGAAGGTAGCAGTTCTCATGGAGAGCCCTCCGAAGTGGCAACAACGAAGGGCCTTTGGTAAGTACTGGAATCATTGCTAATTACAGAGTGGTGATTTTTCTACGGAGATGATATATTTTGATAATTTCGATCCCAATTGATTGTTTTGTTTCAGGTCAACAGCGGGAAGAAACCCGAGTCCATTACCGCGGCAAGAAATGGCAAATCTTGACAAAGATGGTGATAGTCGTAAATCAGCAATGAAATCTGATGTGAAAGGCTTGGATTCTAAAGCAATCCCACAATTTCATGCTCACGTTTCTTCCTCTGAGTTTCAGGGGACGATTTCAAATTTAACGTCCTCTCGACAACAACCAACGAAGGCCCAGAAGACAGCCCATCAAATCCATATTCGCTTCGAAAAAATCTGATCTCTCTTAATGCCTTGTTCCTCAAATTATTGAGATTTAGAACCTTATGTTTGTTGAATTGTGTGGACAGAGAAGTGCGGAGAGCAGTGTCTAGAAGGAGGAGGAGGAAAAGGAAGAAGCGAAAGAAGGAGGAGGAGGAAAAGGAAGAAGCGAAAAGAGAGTGTCTAGTTCTTACAGAGGTAATTTTGAGATTGAGACTGCATTTTTCTTTTTTGATTTTTGCTTATGCTGTTTTGAGGGAAAACTTGAATGACCCTTTTCTGATAGTTGAAGGTAGCAGTTCTCATGGAGAGCCCTCCGAAGTGGCAACAACGAAGGGCCTTTGGTAAGTACTGGAATCATTGCTAATTACAGAGTGGTGATTTTTCTACGGAGATGATATATTTTGATAATTTCGATCCCAATTGATTGTTTTGTTTCAGGTCAACAGCGGGAAGAAACCCGAGTCCATTACCGCGGCAAGAAATGGCAAATCTTGACAAAGATGGTGATAGTCGTAAATCAGCAATGAAATCTGATGTGAAAGGCTTGGATTCTAAAGCAATCCCACAATTTCATGCTCACGTTTCTTCCTCTGAGTTTCAGGGGACGATTTCAAATTTAACGTCCTCTCGACAACAACCAACGAAGGCCCAGAAGACAGCCCATCAAATCCATATTCGCTTCGAAAAAATCTGATCTCTCTTAATGCCTTGTTCCTCAAATTATTGAGATTTAGAACCTTATGTTTGTTGAATTGTGTGGACAGAGAAGTGCGGAGAGCAGTGTCTAGAAGGAGGAGGAGGAAAAGGAAGAAGCGAAAGAAGGAGGAGGAGGAAAAGGAAGAAGCGAAAAGAGAGTGTCTAGTTCTTACAGAGGTAATTTTGAGATTGAGACTGCATTTTTCTTTTTTGATTTTTGCTTATGCTGTTTTGAGGGAAAACTTGAATGACCCTTTTCTGATAGTTGAAGGTAGCAGTTCTCATGGAGAGCCCTCCGAAGTGGCAACAACGAAGGGCCTTTGGTAAGTACTGGAATCATTGCTAATTACAGAGTGGTGATTTTTCTACGGAGATGATATATTTTGATAATTTCGATCCCAATTGATTGTTTTGTTTCAGGTCAACAGCGGGAAGAAACCCGAGTCCATTACCGCGGCAAGAAATGGCAAATCTTGACAAAGATGGTGATAGTCGTAAATCAGCAATGAAATCTGATGTGAAAGGCTTGGATTCTAAAGCAATCCCACAATTTCATGCTCACGTTTCTTCCTCTGAGTTTCAGGGGACGATTTCAAATTTAACGTCCTCTCGACAACAACCAACGAAGGCCCAGAAGACAGCCCATCAAATCCATATTCGCTTCGAAAAAATCTGATCTCTCTTAATGCCTTGTTCCTCAAATTATTGAGATTTAGAACCTTATGTTTGTTGAATTGTGTGGACAGAGAAGTGCGGAGAGCAGTGTCTAGAAGGAGGAGGAGGAAAAGGAAGAAGCGAAAGAAGGAGGAGGAGGAAAAGGAAGAAGCGAAAAGAGAGTGTCTAGTTCTTACAGAGGTAATTTTGAGATTGAGACTGCATTTTTCTTTTTTGATTTTTGCTTATGCTGTTTTGAGGGAAAACTTGAATGACCCTTTTCTGATAGTTGAAGGTAGCAGTTCTCATGGAGAGCCCTCCGAAGTGGCAACAACGAAGGGCCTTTGGTAAGTACTGGAATCATTGCTAATTACAGAGTGGTGATTTTTCTACGGAGATGATATATTTTGATAATTTCGATCCCAATTGATTGTTTTGTTTCAGGTCAACAGCGGGAAGAAACCCGAGTCCATTACCGCGGCAAGAAATGGCAAATCTTGACAAAGATGGTGATAGTCGTAAATCAGCAATGAAATCTGATGTGAAAGGCTTGGATTCTAAAGCAATCCCACAATTTCATGCTCACGTTTCTTCCTCTGAGTTTCAGGGGACGATTTCAAATTTAACGTCCTCTCGACAACAACCAACGAAGGCCCAGAAGACAGCCCATCAAATCCATATTCGCTTCGAAAAAATCTGATCTCTCTTAATGCCTTGTTCCTCAAATTATTGAGATTTAGAACCTTATGTTTGTTGAATTGTGTGGACAGAGAAGTGCGGAGAGCAGTGTCTAGAAGGAGGAGGAGGAAAAGGAAGAAGCGAAAGAAGGAGGAGGAGGAAAAGGAAGAAGCGAAAAGAGAGTGTCTAGTTCTTACAGAGGTAATTTTGAGATTGAGACTGCATTTTTCTTTTTTGATTTTTGCTTATGCTGTTTTGAGGGAAAACTTGAATGACCCTTTTCTGATAGTTGAAGGTAGCAGTTCTCATGGAGAGCCCTCCGAAGTGGCAACAACGAAGGGCCTTTGGTAAGTACTGGAATCATTGCTAATTACAGAGTGGTGATTTTTCTACGGAGATGATATATTTTGATAATTTCGATCCCAATTGATTGTTTTGTTTCAGGTCAACAGCGGGAAGAAACCCGAGTCCATTACCGCGGCAAGAAATGGCAAATCTTGACAAAGATGGTGATAGTCGTAAATCAGCAATGAAATCTGATGTGAAAGGCTTGGATTCTAAAGCAATCCCACAATTTCATGCTCACGTTTCTTCCTCTGAGTTTCAGGGGACGATTTCAAATTTAACGTCCTCTCGACAACAACCAACGAAGGCCCAGAAGACAGCCCATCAAATCCATATTCGCTTCGAAAAAATCTGATCTCTCTTAATGCCTTGTTCCTCAAATTATTGAGATTTAGAACCTTATGTTTGTTGAATTGTGTGGACAGAGAAGTGCGGAGAGCAGTGTCTAGAAGGAGGAGGAGGAAAAGGAAGAAGCGAAAGAAGGAGGAGGAGGAAAAGGAAGAAGCGAAAAGAGAGTGTCTAGTTCTTACAGAGGTAATTTTGAGATTGAGACTGCATTTTTCTTTTTTGATTTTTGCTTATGCTGTTTTGAGGGAAAACTTGAATGACCCTTTTCTGATAGTTGAAGGTAGCAGTTCTCATGGAGAGCCCTCCGAAGTGGCAACAACGAAGGGCCTTTGGTAAGTACTGGAATCATTGCTAATTACAGAGTGGTGATTTTTCTACGGAGATGATATATTTTGATAATTTCGATCCCAATTGATTGTTTTGTTTCAGGTCAACAGCGGGAAGAAACCCGAGTCCATTACCGCGGCAAGAAATGGCAAATCTTGACAAAGATGGTGATAGTCGTAAATCAGCAATGAAATCTGATGTGAAAGGCTTGGATTCTAAAGCAATCCCACAATTTCATGCTCACGTTTCTTCCTCTGAGTTTCAGGGGACGATTTCAAATTTAACGTCCTCTCGACAACAACCAACGAAGGCCCAGAAGACAGCCCATCAAATCCATATTCGCTTCGAAAAAATCTGATCTCTCTTAATGCCTTGTTCCTCAAATTATTGAGATTTAGAACCTTATGTTTGTTGAATTGTGTGGACAGAGAAGTGCGGAGAGCAGTGTCTAGAAGGAGGAGGAGGAAAAGGAAGAAGCGAAAGAAGGAGGAGGAGGAAAAGGAAGAAGCGAAAAGAGAGTGTCTAGTTCTTACAGAGGTAATTTTGAGATTGAGACTGCATTTTTCTTTTTTGATTTTTGCTTATGCTGTTTTGAGGGAAAACTTGAATGACCCTTTTCTGATAGTTGAAGGTAGCAGTTCTCATGGAGAGCCCTCCGAAGTGGCAACAACGAAGGGCCTTTGGTAAGTACTGGAATCATTGCTAATTACAGAGTGGTGATTTTTCTACGGAGATGATATATTTTGATAATTTCGATCCCAATTGATTGTTTTGTTTCAGGTCAACAGCGGGAAGAAATCCGAGTCCATTACCGCGGCAAGAAATGGCAAATCTTGACAAAGATGGTGATAGTCGTAAATCAGCAATGAAATCTGATGTGAAAGGCTTGGATTCTAAAGCAATCCCACAATTTCATGCTCACGTTTCTTCCTCTGAGTTTCAGGGGACGATTTCAAATTTAACGTCCTCTCGACAACAACCAACGAAGGCCCAGAAGACAGCCCATCAAATCCATATTCGCTTCGAAAAAATCTGATCTCTCTTAATGCCTTGTTCCTCAAATTATTGAGATTTAGAACCTTATGTTTGTTGAATTGTGTGGACAGAGAAGTGCGGAGAGCAGTGTCTAGAAGGAGGAGGAGGAAAAGGAAGAAGCGAAAGAAGGAGGAGGAGGAAAAGGAAGAAGCGAAAAGAGAGTGTCTAGTTCTTACAGAGGTAATTTTGAGATTGAGACTGCATTTTTCTTTTTTGATTTTTGCTTATGCTGTTTTGAGGGAAAACTTGAATGACCCTTTTCTGATAGTTGAAGGTAGCAGTTCTCATGGAGAGCCCTCCGAAGTGGCAACAACGAAGGGCCTTTGGTAAGTACTGGAATCATTGCTAATTACAGAGTGGTGATTTTTCTACGGAGATGATATATTTTGATAATTTCGATCCCAATTGATTGTTTTGTTTCAGGTCAACAGCGGGAAGAAATCCGAGTCCATTACCGCGGCAAGAAATGGCAAATCTTGACAAAGATGGTGATAGTCGTAAATCAGCAATGAAATCTGATGTGAAAGGCTTGGATTCTAAAGCAATCCCACAATTTCATGCTCACGTTTCTTCCTCTGAGTTTCAGGGGACGATTTCAAATTTAACGTCCTCTCGACAACAACCAACGAAGGCCCAGAAGACAGCCCATCAAATCCATATTCGCTTCGAAAAAATCTGATCTCTCTTAATGCCTTGTTCCTCAAATTATTGAGATTTAGAACCTTATGTTTGTTGAATTGTGTGGACAGAGAAGTGCGGAGAGCAGTGTCTAGAAGGAGGAGGAGGAAAAGGAAGAAGCGAAAGAAGGAGGAGGAGGAAAAGGAAGAAGCGAAAAGAGAGTGTCTAGTTCTTACAGAGGTAATTTTGAGATTGAGACTGCATTTTTCTTTTTTGATTTTTGCTTATGCTGTTTTGAGGGAAAACTTGAATGACCCTTTTCTGATAGTTGAAGGTAGCAGTTCTCATGGAGAGCCCTCCGAAGTGGCAACAACGAAGGGCCTTTGGTAAGTACTGGAATCATTGCTAATTACAGAGTGGTGATTTTTCTACGGAGATGATATATTTTGATAATTTCGATCCCAATTGATTGTTTTGTTTCAGGTCAACAGCGGGAAGAAATCCGAGTCCATTACCGCGGCAAGAAATGGCAAATCTTGACAAAGATGGTGATAGTCGTAAATCAGCAATGAAATCTGATGTGAAAGGCTTGGATTCTAAAGCAATCCCACAATTTCATGCTCACGTTTCTTCCTCTGAGTTTCAGGGGACGATTTCAAATTTAACGTCCTCTCGACAACAACCAACGAAGGCCCAGAAGACAGCCCATCAAATCCATATTCGCTTCGAAAAAATCTGATCTCTCTTAATGCCTTGTTCCTCAAATTATTGAGATTTAGAACCTTATGTTTGTTGAATTGTGTGGACAGAGAAGTGCGGAGAGCAGTGTCTAGAAGGAGGAGGAGGAAAAGGAAGAAGCGAAAGAAGGAGGAGGAGGAAAAGGAAGAAGCGAAAAGAGAGTGTCTAGTTCTTACAGAGGTAATTTTGAGATTGAGACTGCATTTTTCTTTTTTGATTTTTGCTTATGCTGTTTTGAGGGAAAACTTGAATGACCCTTTTCTGATAGTTGAAGGTAGCAGTTCTCATGGAGAGCCCTCCGAAGTGGCAACAACGAAGGGCCTTTGGTAAGTACTGGAATCATTGCTAATTACAGAGTGGTGATTTTTCTACGGAGATGATATATTTTGATAATTTCGATCCCAATTGATTGTTTTGTTTCAGGTCAACAGCGGGAAGAAATCCGAGTCCATTACCGCGGCAAGAAATGGCAAATCTTGACAAAGATGGTGATAGTCGTAAATCAGCAATGAAATCTGATGTGAAAGGCTTGGATTCTAAAGCAATCCCACAATTTCATGCTCACGTTTCTTCCTCTGAGTTTCAGGGGACGATTTCAAATTTAACGTCCTCTCGACAACAACCAACGAAGGCCCAGAAGACAGCCCATCAAATCCATATTCGCTTCGAAAAAATCTGATCTCTCTTAATGCCTTGTTCCTCAAATTATTGAGATTTAGAACCTTATGTTTGTTGAATTGTGTGGACAGAGAAGTGCGGAGAGCAGTGTCTAGAAGGAGGAGGAGGAAAAGGAAGAAGCGAAAGAAGGAGGAGGAGGAAAAGGAAGAAGCGAAAAGAGAGTGTCTAGTTCTTACAGAGGTAATTTTGAGATTGAGACTGCATTTTTCTTTTTTGATTTTTGCTTATGCTGTTTTGAGGGAAAACTTGAATGACCCTTTTCTGATAGTTGAAGGTAGCAGTTCTCATGGAGAGCCCTCCGAAGTGGCAACAACGAAGGGCCTTTGGTAAGTACTGGAATCATTGCTAATTACAGAGTGGTGATTTTTCTACGGAGATGATATATTTTGATAATTTCGATCCCAATTGATTGTTTTGTTTCAGGTCAACAGCGGGAAGAAATCCGAGTCCATTACCGCGGCAAGAAATGGCAAATCTTGACAAAGATGGTGATAGTCGTAAATCAGCAATGAAATCTGATGTGAAAGGCTTGGATTCTAAAGCAATCCCACAATTTCATGCTCACGTTTCTTCCTCTGAGTTTCAGGGGACGATTTCAAATTTAACGTCCTCTCGACAACAACCAACGAAGGCCCAGAAGACAGCCCATCAAATCCATATTCGCTTCGAAAAAATCTGATCTCTCTTAATGCCTTGTTCCTCAAATTATTGAGATTTAGAACCTTATGTTTGTTGAATTGTGTGGACAGAGAAGTGCGGAGAGCAGTGTCTAGAAGGAGGAGGAGGAAAAGGAAGAAGCGAAAGAAGGAGGAGGAGGAAAAGGAAGAAGCGAAAAGAGAGTGTCTAGTTCTTACAGAGGTAATTTTGAGATTGAGACTGCATTTTTCTTTTTTGATTTTTGCTTATGCTGTTTTGAGGGAAAACTTGAATGACCCTTTTCTGATAGTTGAAGGTAGCAGTTCTCATGGAGAGCCCTCCGAAGTGGCAACAACGAAGGGCCTTTGGTAAGTACTGGAATCATTGCTAATTACAGAGTGGTGATTTTTCTACGGAGATGATATATTTTGATAATTTCGATCCCAATTGATTGTTTTGTTTCAGGTCAACAGCGGGAAGAAATCCGAGTCCATTACCGCGGCAAGAAATGGCAAATCTTGACAAAGATGGTGATAGTCGTAAATCAGCAATGAAATCTGATGTGAAAGGCTTGGATTCTAAAGCAATCCCACAATTTCATGCTCACGTTTCTTCCTCTGAGTTTCAGGGGACGATTTCAAATTTAACGTCCTCTCGACAACAACCAACGAAGGCCCAGAAGACAGCCCATCAAATCCATATTCGCTTCGAAAAAATCTGATCTCTCTTAATGCCTTGTTCCTCAAATTATTGAGATTTAGAACCTTATGTTTGTTGAATTGTGTGGACAGAGAAGTGCGGAGAGCAGTGTCTAGAAGGAGGAGGAGGAAAAGGAAGAAGCGAAAGAAGGAGGAGGAGGAAAAGGAAGAAGCGAAAAGAGAGTGTCTAGTTCTTACAGAGGTAATTTTGAGATTGAGACTGCATTTTTCTTTTTTGATTTTTGCTTATGCTGTTTTGAGGGAAAACTTGAATGACCCTTTTCTGATAGTTGAAGGTAGCAGTTCTCATGGAGAGCCCTCCGAAGTGGCAACAACGAAGGGCCTTTGGTAAGTACTGGAATCATTGCTAATTACAGAGTGGTGATTTTTCTACGGAGATGATATATTTTGATAATTTCGATCCCAATTGATTGTTTTGTTTCAGGTCAACAGCGGGAAGAAATCCGAGTCCATTACCGCGGCAAGAAATGGCAAATCTTGACAAAGATGGTGATAGTCGTAAATCAGCAATGAAATCTGATGTGAAAGGCTTGGATTCTAAAGCAATCCCACAATTTCATGCTCACGTTTCTTCCTCTGAGTTTCAGGGGACGATTTCAAATTTAACGTCCTCTCGACAACAACCAACGAAGGCCCAGAAGACAGCCCATCAAATCCATATTCGCTTCGAAAAAATCTGATCTCTCTTAATGCCTTGTTCCTCAAATTATTGAGATTTAGAACCTTATGTTTGTTGAATTGTGTGGACAGAGAAGTGCGGAGAGCAGTGTCTAGAAGGAGGAGGAGGAAAAGGAAGAAGCGAAAGAAGGAGGAGGAGGAAAAGGAAGAAGCGAAAAGAGAGTGTCTAGTTCTTACAGAGGTAATTTTGAGATTGAGACTGCATTTTTCTTTTTTGATTTTTGCTTATGCTGTTTTGAGGGAAAACTTGAATGACCCTTTTCTGATAGTTGAAGGTAGCAGTTCTCATGGAGAGCCCTCCGAAGTGGCAACAACGAAGGGCCTTTGGTAAGTACTGGAATCATTGCTAATTACAGAGTGGTGATTTTTCTACGGAGATGATATATTTTGATAATTTCGATCCCAATTGATTGTTTTGTTTCAGGTCAACAGCGGGAAGAAATCCGAGTCCATTACCGCGGCAAGAAATGGCAAATCTTGACAAAGATGGTGATAGTCGTAAATCAGCAATGAAATCTGATGTGAAAGGCTTGGATTCTAAAGCAATCCCACAATTTCATGCTCACGTTTCTTCCTCTGAGTTTCAGGGGACGATTTCAAATTTAACGTCCTCTCGACAACAACCAACGAAGGCCCAGAAGACAGCCCATCAAATCCATATTCGCTTCGAAAAAATCTGATCTCTCTTAATGCCTTGTTCCTCAAATTATTGAGATTTAGAACCTTATGTTTGTTGAATTGTGTGGACAGAGAAGTGCGGAGAGCAGTGTCTAGAAGGAGGAGGAGGAAAAGGAAGAAGCGAAAGAAGGAGGAGGAGGAAAAGGAAGAAGCGAAAAGAGAGTGTCTAGTTCTTACAGAGGTAATTTTGAGATTGAGACTGCATTTTTCTTTTTTGATTTTTGCTTATGCTGTTTTGAGGGAAAACTTGAATGACCCTTTTCTGATAGTTGAAGGTAGCAGTTCTCATGGAGAGCCCTCCGAAGTGGCAACAACGAAGGGCCTTTGGTAAGTACTGGAATCATTGCTAATTACAGAGTGGTGATTTTTCTACGGAGATGATATATTTTGATAATTTCGATCCCAATTGATTGTTTTGTTTCAGGTCAACAGCGGGAAGAAATCCGAGTCCATTACCGCGGCAAGAAATGGCAAATCTTGACAAAGATGGTGATAGTCGTAAATCAGCAATGAAATCTGATGTGAAAGGCTTGGATTCTAAAGCAATCCCACAATTTCATGCTCACGTTTCTTCCTCTGAGTTTCAGGGGACGATTTCAAATTTAACGTCCTCTCGACAACAACCAACGAAGGCCCAGAAGACAGCCCATCAAATCCATATTCGCTTCGAAAAAATCTGATCTCTCTTAATGCCTTGTTCCTCAAATTATTGAGATTTAGAACCTTATGTTTGTTGAATTGTGTGGACAGAGAAGTGCGGAGAGCAGTGTCTAGAAGGAGGAGGAGGAAAAGGAAGAAGCGAAAGAAGGAGGAGGAGGAAAAGGAAGAAGCGAAAAGAGAGTGTCTAGTTCTTACAGAGGTAATTTTGAGATTGAGACTGCATTTTTCTTTTTTGATTTTTGCTTATGCTGTTTTGAGGGAAAACTTGAATGACCCTTTTCTGATAGTTGAAGGTAGCAGTTCTCATGGAGAGCCCTCCGAAGTGGCAACAACGAAGGGCCTTTGGTAAGTACTGGAATCATTGCTAATTACAGAGTGGTGATTTTTCTACGGAGATGATATATTTTGATAATTTCGATCCCAATTGATTGTTTTGTTTCAGGTCAACAGCGGGAAGAAATCCGAGTCCATTACCGCGGCAAGAAATGGCAAATCTTGACAAAGATGGTGATAGTCGTAAATCAGCAATGAAATCTGATGTGAAAGGCTTGGATTCTAAAGCAATCCCACAATTTCATGCTCACGTTTCTTCCTCTGAGTTTCAGGGGACGATTTCAAATTTAACGTCCTCTCGACAACAACCAACGAAGGCCCAGAAGACAGCCCATCAAATCCATATTCGCTTCGAAAAAATCTGATCTCTCTTAATGCCTTGTTCCTCAAATTATTGAGATTTAGAACCTTATGTTTGTTGAATTGTGTGGACAGAGAAGTGCGGAGAGCAGTGTCTAGAAGGAGGAGGAGGAAAAGGAAGAAGCGAAAGAAGGAGGAGGAGGAAAAGGAAGAAGCGAAAAGAGAGTGTCTAGTTCTTACAGAGGTAATTTTGAGATTGAGACTGCATTTTTCTTTTTTGATTTTTGCTTATGCTGTTTTGAGGGAAAACTTGAATGACCCTTTTCTGATAGTTGAAGGTAGCAGTTCTCATGGAGAGCCCTCCGAAGTGGCAACAACGAAGGGCCTTTGGTAAGTACTGGAATCATTGCTAATTACAGAGTGGTGATTTTTCTACGGAGATGATATATTTTGATAATTTCGATCCCAATTGATTGTTTTGTTTCAGGTCAACAGCGGGAAGAAATCCGAGTCCATTACCGCGGCAAGAAATGGCAAATCTTGACAAAGATGGTGATAGTCGTAAATCAGCAATGAAATCTGATGTGAAAGGCTTGGATTCTAAAGCAATCCCACAATTTCATGCTCACGTTTCTTCCTCTGAGTTTCAGGGACGATTTCAAATTTAACGTCCTCTCGACAACAACCAACGAAGGCCCAGAAGACAGCCCATCAAATCCATATTCGCTTCGAAAAAATCTGATCTCTCTTAATGCCTTGTTCCTCAAATTATTGAGATTTAGAACCTTATGTTTGTTGAATTGTGTGGACAGAGAAGTGCGGAGAGCAGTGTCTAGAAGGAGGAGGAGGAAAAGGAAGAAGCGAAAGAAGGAGGAGGAGGAAAAGGAAGAAGCGAAAAGAGAGTGTCTAGTTCTTACAGAGGTAATTTTGAGATTGAGACTGCATTTTTCTTTTTTGATTTTTGCTTATGCTGTTTTGAGGGAAAACTTGAATGACCCTTTTCTGATAGTTGAAGGTAGCAGTTCTCATGGAGAGCCCTCCGAAGTGGCAACAACGAAGGGCCTTTGGTAAGTACTGGAATCATTGCTAATTACAGAGTGGTGATTTTTCTACGGAGATGATATATTTTGATAATTTCGATCCCAATTGATTGTTTTGTTTCAGGTCAACAGCGGGAAGAAATCCGAGTCCATTACCGCGGCAAGAAATGGCAAATCTTGACAAAGATGGTGATAGTCGTAAATCAGCAATGAAATCTGATGTGAAAGGCTTGGATTCTAAAGCAATCCCACAATTTCATGCTCACGTTTCTTCCTCTGAGTTTCAGGGGACGATTTCAAATTTAACGTCCTCTCGACAACAACCAACGAAGGCCCAGAAGACAGCCCATCAAATCCATATTCGCTTCGAAAAAATCTGATCTCTCTTAATGCCTTGTTCCTCAAATTATTGAGATTTAGAACCTTATGTTTGTTGAATTGTGTGGACAGAGAAGTGCGGAGAGCAGTGTCTAGAAGGAGGAGGAGGAAAAGGAAGAAGCGAAAAGAGAGTGTCTAGTTCTTACAGAGGTAATTTTGAGATTGAGACTGCATTTTTCTTTTTTGATTTTTGCTTATGCTGTTTTGAGGGAAAACTTGAATGACCCTTTTCTGATAGTTGAAGGTAGCAGTTCTCATGGAGAGCCCTCCGAAGTGGCAACAACGAAGGGCCTTTGGTAAGTACTGGAATCATTGCTAATTACAGAGTGGTGATTTTTCTACGGAGATGATATATTTTGATAATTTCGATCCCAATTGATTGTTTTGTTTCAGGTCAACAGCGGGAAGAAATCCGAGTCCATTACCGCGGCAAGAAATGGCAAATCTTGACAAAGATGGTGATAGTCGTAAATCAGCAATGAAATCTGATGTGAAAGGCTTGGATTCTAAAGCAATCCCACAATTTCATGCTCACGTTTCTTCCTCTGAGTTTCAGGGGACGATTTCAAATTTAACGTCCTCTCGACAACAACCAACGAAGGCCCAGAAGACAGCCCATCAAATCCATATTCGCTTCGAAAAAATCTGATCTCTCTTAATGCCTTGTTCCTCAAATTATTGAGATTTAGAACCTTATGTTTGTTGAATTGTGTGGACAGAGAAGTGCGGAGAGCAGTGTCTAGAAGGAGGAGGAGGAAAAGGAAGAAGCGAAAAGAGAGTGTCTAGTTCTTACAGAGGTAATTTTGAGATTGAGACTGCATTTTTCTTTTTTGATTTTTGCTTATGCTGTTTTGAGGGAAAACTTGAATGACCCTTTTCTGATAGTTGAAGGTAGCAGTTCTCATGGAGAGCCCTCCGAAGTGGCAACAACGAAGGGCCTTTGGTAAGTACTGGAATCATTGCTAATTACAGAGTGGTGATTTTTCTACGGAGATGATATATTTTGATAATTTCGATCCCAATTGATTGTTTTGTTTCAGGTCAACAGCGGGAAGAAATCCGAGTCCATTACCGCGGCAAGAAATGGCAAATCTTGACAAAGATGGTGATAGTCGTAAATCAGCAATGAAATCTGATGTGAAAGGCTTGGATTCTAAAGCAATCCCACAATTTCATGCTCACGTTTCTTCCTCTGAGTTTCAGGGGACGATTTCAAATTTAACGTCCTCTCGACAACAACCAACGAAGGCCCAGAAGACAGCCCATCAAATCCATATTCGCTTCGAAAAAATCTGATCTCTCTTAATGCCTTGTTCCTCAAATTATTGAGATTTAGAACCTTATGTTTGTTGAATTGTGTGGACAGAGAAGTGCGGAGAGCAGTGTCTAGAAGGAGGAGGAGGAAAAGGAAGAAGCGAAAGAAGGAGGAGGAGGAAAAGGAAGAAGCGAAAAGAGAGTGTCTAGTTCTTACAGAGGTAATTTTGAGATTGAGACTGCATTTTTCTTTTTTGATTTTTGCTTATGCTGTTTTGAGGGAAAACTTGAATGACCCTTTTCTGATAGTTGAAGGTAGCAGTTCTCATGGAGAGCCCTCCGAAGTGGCAACAACGAAGGGCCTTTGGTAAGTACTGGAATCATTGCTAATTACAGAGTGGTGATTTTTCTACGGAGATGATATATTTTGATAATTTCGATCCCAATTGATTGTTTTGTTTCAGGTCAACAGCGGGAAGAAATCCGAGTCCATTACCGCGGCAAGAAATGGCAAATCTTGACAAAGATGGTGATAGTCGTAAATCAGCAATGAAATCTGATGTGAAAGGCTTGGATTCTAAAGCAATCCCACAATTTCATGCTCACGTTTCTTCCTCTGAGTTTCAGGGGACGATTTCAAATTTAACGTCCTCTCGACAACAACCAACGAAGGCCCAGAAGACAGCCCATCAAATCCATATTCGCTTCGAAAAAATCTGATCTCTCTTAATGCCTTGTTCCTCAAATTATTGAGATTTAGAACCTTATGTTTGTTGAATTGTGTGGACAGAGAAGTGCGGAGAGCAGTGTCTAGAAGGAGGAGGAGGAAAAGGAAGAAGCGAAAGAAGGAGGAGGAGGAAAAGGAAGAAGCGAAAAGAGAGTGTCTAGTTCTTACAGAGGTAATTTTGAGATTGAGACTGCATTTTTCTTTTTTGATTTTTGCTTATGCTGTTTTGAGGGAAAACTTGAATGACCCTTTTCTGATAGTTGAAGGTAGCAGTTCTCATGGAGAGCCCTCCGAAGTGGCAACAACGAAGGGCCTTTGGTAAGTACTGGAATCATTGCTAATTACAGAGTGGTGATTTTTCTACGGAGATGATATATTTTGATAATTTCGATCCCAATTGATTGTTTTGTTTCAGGTCAACAGCGGGAAGAAATCCGAGTCCATTACCGCGGCAAGAAATGGCAAATCTTGACAAAGATGGTGATAGTCGTAAATCAGCAATGAAATCTGATGTGAAAGGCTTGGATTCTAAAGCAATCCCACAATTTCATGCTCACGTTTCTTCCTCTGAGTTTCAGGGGACGATTTCAAATTTAACGTCCTCTCGACAACAACCAACGAAGGCCCAGAAGACAGCCCATCAAATCCATATTCGCTTCGAAAAAATCTGATCTCTCTTAATGCCTTGTTCCTCAAATTATTGAGATTTAGAACCTTATGTTTGTTGAATTGTGTGGACAGAGAAGTGCGGAGAGCAGTGTCTAGAAGGAGGAGGAGGAAAAGGAAGAAGCGAAAAGAGAGTGTCTAGTTCTTACAGAGGTAATTTTGAGATTGAGACTGCATTTTTCTTTTTTGATTTTTGCTTATGCTGTTTTGAGGGAAAACTTGAATGACCCTTTTCTGATAGTTGAAGGTAGCAGTTCTCATGGAGAGCCCTCCGAAGTGGCAACAACGAAGGGCCTTTGGTAAGTACTGGAATCATTGCTAATTACAGAGTGGTGATTTTTCTACGGAGATGATATATTTTGATAATTTCGATCCCAATTGATTGTTTTGTTTCAGGTCAACAGCGGGAAGAAATCCGAGTCCATTACCGCGGCAAGAAATGGCAAATCTTGACAAAGATGGTGATAGTCGTAAATCAGCAATGAAATCTGATGTGAAAGGCTTGGATTCTAAAGCAATCCCACAATTTCATGCTCACGTTTCTTCCTCTGAGTTTCAGGGGACGATTTCAAATTTAACGTCCTCTCGACAACAACCAACGAAGGCCCAGAAGACAGCCCATCAAATCCATATTCGCTTCGAAAAAATCTGATCTCTCTTAATGCCTTGTTCCTCAAATTATTGAGATTTAGAACCTTATGTTTGTTGAATTGTGTGGACAGAGAAGTGCGGGAGAGCAGTGTCTAGAAGGAGGAGGAGGAAAAGGAAGAAGCGAAAGAAGGAGGAGGAGGAAAAGGAAGAAGCGAAAAGAGAGTGTCTAGTTCTTACAGAGGTAATTTTGAGATTGAGACTGCATTTTTCTTTTTTGATTTTTGCTTATGCTGTTTTGAGGGAAAACTTGAATGACCCTTTTCTGATAGTTGAAGGTAGCAGTTCTCATGGAGAGCCCTCCGAAGTGGCAACAACGAAGGGCCTTTGGTAAGTACTGGAATCATTGCTAATTACAGAGTGGTGATTTTTCTACGGAGATGATATATTTTGATAATTTCGATCCCAATTGATTGTTTTGTTTCAGGTCAACAGCGGGAAGAAATCCGAGTCCATTACCGCGGCAAGAAATGGCAAATCTTGACAAAGATGGTGATAGTCGTAAATCAGCAATGAAATCTGATGTGAAAGGCTTGGATTCTAAAGCAATCCCACAATTTCATGCTCACGTTTCTTCCTCTGAGTTTCAGGGGACGATTTCAAATTTAACGTCCTCTCGACAACAACCAACGAAGGCCCAGAAGACAGCCCATCAAATCCATATTCGCTTCGAAAAAATCTGATCTCTCTTAATGCCTTGTTCCTCAAATTATTGAGATTTAGAACCTTATGTTTGTTGAATTGTGTGGACAGAGAAGTGCGGAGAGCAGTGTCTAGAAGGAGGAGGAGGAAAAGGAAGAAGCGAAAGAAGGAGGAGGAGGAAAAGGAAGAAGCGAAAAGAGAGTGTCTAGTTCTTACAGAGGTAATTTGAGATTGAGACTGCATTTTTCTTTTTTGATTTTTGCTTATGCTGTTTTGAGGGAAAACTTGAATGACCCTTTTCTGATAGTTGAAGGTAGCAGTTCTCATGGAGAGCCCTCCGAAGTGGCAACAACGAAGGGCCTTTGGTAAGTACTGGAATCATTGCTAATTACAGAGTGGTGATTTTTCTACGGAGATGATATATTTTGATAATTTCGATCCCAATTGATTGTTTTGTTTCAGGTCAACAGCGGGAAGAAATCCGAGTCCATTACCGCGGCAAGAAATGGCAAATCTTGACAAAGATGGTGATAGTCGTAAATCAGCAATGAAATCTGATGTGAAAGGCTTGGATTCTAAAGCAATCCCACAATTTCATGCTCACGTTTCTTCCTCTGAGTTTCAGGGGACGATTTCAAATTTAACGTCCTCTCGACAACAACCAACGAAGGCCCAGAAGACAGCCCATCAAATCCATATTCGCTTCGAAAAAATCTGATCTCTCTTAATGCCTTGTTCCTCAAATTATTGAGATTTAGAACCTTATGTTTGTTGAATTGTGTGGACAGAGAAGTGCGGAGAGCAGTGTCTAGAAGGAGGAGGAGGAAAAGGAAGAAGCGAAAGAAGGAGGAGGAGGAAAAGGAAGAAGCGAAAAGAGAGTGTCTAGTTCTTACAGAGGTAATTTTGAGATTGAGACTGCATTTTTCTTTTTTGATTTTTGCTTATGCTGTTTTGAGGGAAAACTTGAATGACCCTTTTCTGATAGTTGAAGGTAGCAGTTCTCATGGAGAGCCCTCCGAAGTGGCAACAACGAAGGGCCTTTGGTAAGTACTGGAATCATTGCTAATTACAGAGTGGTGATTTTTCTACGGAGATGATATATTTTGATAATTTCGATCCCAATTGATTGTTTTGTTTCAGGTCAACAGCGGGAAGAAATCCGAGTCCATTACCGCGGCAAGAAATGGCAAATCTTGACAAAGATGGTGATAGTCGTAAATCAGCAATGAAATCTGATGTGAAAGGCTTGGATTCTAAAGCAATCCCACAATTTCATGCTCACGTTTCTTCCTCTGAGTTTCAGGGGACGATTTCAAATTTAACGTCCTCTCGACAACAACCAACGAAGGCCCAGAAGACAGCCCATCAAATCCATATTCGCTTCGAAAAAATCTGATCTCTCTTAATGCCTTGTTCCTCAAATTATTGAGATTTAGAACCTTATGTTTGTTGAATTGTGTGGACAGAGAAGTGCGGAGAGCAGTGTCTAGAAGGAGGAGGAGGAAAAGGAAGAAGCGAAAGAAGGAGGAGGAGGAAAAGGAAGAAGCGAAAAGAGAGTGTCTAGTTCTTACAGAGGTAATTTTGAGATTGAGACTGCATTTTTCTTTTTTGATTTTTGCTTATGCTGTTTTGAGGGAAAACTTGAATGACCCTTTTCTGATAGTTGAAGGTAGCAGTTCTCATGGAGAGCCCTCCGAAGTGGGCAACAACGAAGGGCCTTTGGTAAGTACTGGAATCATTGCTAATTACAGAGTGGTGATTTTTCTACGGAGATGATATATTTTGATAATTTCGATCCCAATTGATTGTTTTGTTTCAGGTCAACAGCGGGAAGAAATCCGAGTCCATTACCGCGGCAAGAAATGGCAAATCTTGACAAAGATGGTGATAGTCGTAAATCAGCAATGAAATCTGATGTGAAAGGCTTGGATTCTAAAGCAATCCCACAATTTCATGCTCACGTTTCTTCCTCTGAGTTTCAGGGGACGATTTCAAATTTAACGTCCTCTCGACAACAACCAACGAAGGCCCAGAAGACAGCCCATCAAATCCATATTCGCTTCGAAAAAATCTGATCTCTCTTAATGCCTTGTTCCTCAAATTATTGAGATTTAGAACCTTATGTTTGTTGAATTGTGTGGACAGAGAAGTGCGGAGAGCAGTGTCTAGAAGGAGGAGGAGGAAAAGGAAGAAGCGAAAGAAGGAGGAGGAGGAAAAGGAAGAAGCGAAAAGAGAGTGTCTAGTTCTTACAGAGGTAATTTTGAGATTGAGACTGCATTTTTCTTTTTTGATTTTTGCTTATGCTGTTTTGAGGGAAAACTTGAATGACCCTTTTCTGATAGTTGAAGGTAGCAGTTCTCATGGAGAGCCCTCCGAAGTGGCAACAACGAAGGGCCTTTGGTAAGTACTGGAATCATTGCTAATTACAGAGTGGTGATTTTTCTACGGAGATGATATATTTTGATAATTTCGATCCCAATTGATTGTTTTGTTTCAGGTCAACAGCGGGAAGAAATCCGAGTCCATTACCGCGGCAAGAAATGGCAAATCTTGACAAAGATGGTGATAGTCGTAAATCAGCAATGAAATCTGATGTGAAAGGCTTGGATTCTAAAGCAATCCCACAATTTCATGCTCACGTTTCTTCCTCTGAGTTTCAGGGGACGATTTCAAATTTAACGTCCTCTCGACAACAACCAACGAAGGCCCAGAAGACAGCCCATCAAATCCATATTCGCTTCGAAAAAATCTGATCTCTCTTAATGCCTTGTTCCTCAAATTATTGAGATTTAGAACCTTATGTTTGTTGAATTGTGTGGACAGAGAAGTGCGGAGAGCAGTGTCTAGAAGGAGGAGGAGGAAAAGGAAGAAGCGAAAGAAGGAGGAGGAGGAAAAGGAAGAAGCGAAAAGAGAGTGTCTAGTTCTTACAGAGGTAATTTTGAGATTGAGACTGCATTTTTCTTTTTTGATTTTTGCTTATGCTGTTTTGAGGGAAAACTTGAATGACCCTTTTCTGATAGTTGAAGGTAGCAGTTCTCATGGAGAGCCCTCCGAAGTGGCAACAACGAAGGGCCTTTGGTAAGTACTGGAATCATTGCTAATTACAGAGTGGTGATTTTTCTACGGAGATGATATATTTTGATAATTTCGATCCCAATTGATTGTTTTGTTTCAGGTCAACAGCGGGAAGAAATCCGAGTCCATTACCGCGGCAAGAAATGGCAAATCTTGACAAAGATGGTGATAGTCGTAAATCAGCAATGAAATCTGATGTGAAAGGCTTGGATTCTAAAGCAATCCCACAATTTCATGCTCACGTTTCTTCCTCTGAGTTTCAGGGGACGATTTCAAATTTAACGTCCTCTCGACAACAACCAACGAAGGCCCAGAAGACAGCCCATCAAATCCATATTCGCTTCGAAAAAATCTGATCTCTCTTAATGCCTTGTTCCTCAAATTATTGAGATTTAGAACCTTATGTTTGTTGAATTGTGTGGACAGAGAAGTGCGGAGAGCAGTGTCTAGAAGGAGGAGGAGGAAAAGGAAGAAGCGAAAGAAGGAGGAGGAGGAAAAGGAAGAAGCGAAAGAAGGAGGAGGAGGAAAAGGAAGAAGCGAAAAGAGAGTGTCTAGTTCTTACAGAGGTAATTTTGAGATTGAGACTGCATTTTTCTTTTTTGATTTTTGCTTATGCTGTTTTGAGGGAAAACTTGAATGACCCTTTTCTGATAGTTGAAGGTAGCAGTTCTCATGGAGAGCCCTCCGAAGTGGCAACAACGAAGGGCCTTTGGTAAGTACTGGAATCATTGCTAATTACAGAGTGGTGATTTTTCTACGGAGATGATATATTTTGATAATTTCGATCCCAATTGATTGTTTTGTTTCAGGTCAACAGCGGGAAGAAATCCGAGTCCATTACCGCGGCAAGAAATGGCAAATCTTGACAAAGATGGTGATAGTCGTAAATCAGCAATGAAATCTGATGTGAAAGGCTTGGATTCTAAAGCAATCCCACAATTTCATGCTCACGTTTCTTCCTCTGAGTTTCAGGGGACGATTTCAAATTTAACGTCCTCTCGACAACAACCAACGAAGGCCCAGAAGACAGCCCATCAAATCCATATTCGCTTCGAAAAAATCTGATCTCTCTTAATGCCTTGTTCCTCAAATTATTGAGATTTAGAACCTTATGTTTGTTGAATTGTGTGGACAGAGAAGTGCGGAGAGCAGTGTCTAGAAGGAGGAGGAGGAAAAGGAAGAAGCGAAAGAAGGAGGAGGAGGAAAAGGAAGAAGCGAAAAGAGAGTGTCTAGTTCTTACAGAGGTAATTTTGAGATTGAGACTGCATTTTTCTTTTTTGATTTTTGCTTATGCTGTTTTGAGGGAAAACTTGAATGACCCTTTTCTGATAGTTGAAGGTAGCAGTTCTCATGGAGAGCCCTCCGAAGTGGCAACAACGAAGGGCCTTTGGTAAGTACTGGAATCATTGCTAATTACAGAGTGGTGATTTTTCTACGGAGATGATATATTTTGATAATTTCGATCCCAATTGATTGTTTTGTTTCAGGTCAACAGCGGGAAGAAATCCGAGTCCATTACCGCGGCAAGAAATGGCAAATCTTGACAAAGATGGTGATAGTCGTAAATCAGCAATGAAATCTGATGTGAAAGGCTTGGATTCTAAAGCAATCCCACAATTTCATGCTCACGTTTCTTCCTCTGAGTTTCAGGGGACGATTTCAAATTTAACGTCCTCTCGACAACAACCAACGAAGGCCCAGAAGACAGCCCATCAAATCCATATTCGCTTCGAAAAAATCTGATCTCTCTTAATGCCTTGTTCCTCAAATTATTGAGATTTAGAACCTTATGTTTGTTGAATTGTGTGGACAGAGAAGTGCGGAGAGCAGTGTCTAGAAGGAGGAGGAGGAAAAGGAAGAAGCGAAAGAAGGAGGAGGAGGAAAAGGAAGAAGCGAAAAGAGAGTGTCTAGTTCTTACAGAGGTAATTTTGAGATTGAGACTGCATTTTTCTTTTTTGATTTTTGCTTATGCTGTTTTGAGGGAAAACTTGAATGACCCTTTTCTGATAGTTGAAGGTAGCAGTTCTCATGGAGAGCCCTCCGAAGTGGCAACAACGAAGGGCCTTTGGTAAGTACTGGAATCATTGCTAATTACAGAGTGGTGATTTTTCTACGGAGATGATATATTTTGATAATTTCGATCCCAATTGATTGTTTTGTTTCAGGTCAACAGCGGGGAAGAAATCCGAGTCCATTACCGCGGCAAGAAATGGCAAATCTTGACAAAGATGGTGATAGTCGTAAATCAGCAATGAAATCTGATGTGAAAGGCTTGGATTCTAAAGCAATCCCACAATTTCATGCTCACGTTTCTTCCTCTGAGTTTCAGGGGACGATTTCAAATTTAACGTCCTCTCGACAACAACCAACGAAGGCCCAGAAGACAGCCCATCAAATCCATATTCGCTTCGAAAAAATCTGATCTCTCTTAATGCCTTGTTCCTCAAATTATTGAGATTTAGAACCTTATGTTTGTTGAATTGTGTGGACAGAGAAGTGCGGAGAGCAGTGTCTAGAAGGAGGAGGAGGAAAAGGAAGAAGCGAAAGAAGGAGGAGGAGGAAAAGGAAGAAGCGAAAAGAGAGTGTCTAGTTCTTACAGAGGTAATTTTGAGATTGAGACTGCATTTTTCTTTTTTGATTTTTGCTTATGCTGTTTTGAGGGAAAACTTGAATGACCCTTTTCTGATAGTTGAAGGTAGCAGTTCTCATGGAGAGCCCTCCGAAGTGGCAACAACGAAGGGCCTTTGGTAAGTACTGGAATCATTGCTAATTACAGAGTGGTGATTTTTCTACGGAGATGATATATTTTGATAATTTCGATCCCAATTGATTGTTTTGTTTCAGGTCAACAGCGGGAAGAAATCCGAGTCCATTACCGCGGCAAGAAATGGCAAATCTTGACAAAGATGGTGATAGTCGTAAATCAGCAATGAAATCTGATGTGAAAGGCTTGGATTCTAAAGCAATCCCACAATTTCATGCTCACGTTTCTTCCTCTGAGTTTCAGGGGGACGATTTCAAATTTAACGTCCTCTCGACAACAACCAACGAAGGCCCAGAAGACAGCCCATCAAATCCATATTCGCTTCGAAAAAATCTGATCTCTCTTAATGCCTTGTTCCTCAAATTATTGAGATTTAGAACCTTATGTTTGTTGAATTGTGTGGACAGAGAAGTGCGGAGAGCAGTGTCTAGAAGGAGGAGGAGGAAAAGGAAGAAGCGAAAGAAGGAGGAGGAGGAAAAGGAAGAAGCGAAAAGAGAGTGTCTAGTTCTTACAGAGGTAATTTTGAGATTGAGACTGCATTTTTCTTTTTTGATTTTTGCTTATGCTGTTTTGAGGGAAAACTTGAATGACCCTTTTCTGATAGTTGAAGGTAGCAGTTCTCATGGAGAGCCCTCCGAAGTGGCAACAACGAAGGGCCTTTGGTAAGTACTGGAATCATTGCTAATTACAGAGTGGTGATTTTTCTACGGAGATGATATATTTTGATAATTTCGATCCCAATTGATTGTTTTGTTTCAGGTCAACAGCGGGAAGAAATCCGAGTCCATTACCGCGGCAAGAAATGGCAAATCTTGACAAAGATGGTGATAGTCGTAAATCAGCAATGAAATCTGATGTGAAAGGCTTGGATTCTAAAGCAATCCCACAATTTCATGCTCACGTTTCTTCCTCTGAGTTTCAGGGGACGATTTCAAATTTAACGTCCTCTCGACAACAACCAACGAAGGCCCAGAAGACAGCCCATCAAATCCATATTCGCTTCGAAAAAATCTGATCTCTCTTAATGCCTTGTTCCTCAAATTATTGAGATTTAGAACCTTATGTTTGTTGAATTGTGTGGACAGAGAAGTGCGGAGAGCAGTGTCTAGAAGGAGGAGGAGGAAAAGGAAGAAGCGAAAGAAGGAGGAGGAGGAAAAGGAAGAAGCGAAAGAAGGAGGAGGAGGAAAAGGAAGAAGCGAAAAGAGAGTGTCTAGTTCTTACAGAGGTAATTTTGAGATTGAGACTGCATTTTTCTTTTTTGATTTTTGCTTATGCTGTTTTGAGGGAAAACTT
>CM045919.1:6955438-7000517 GCA_025169955.1 Salix arbutifolia | reverse complement strand
GGCCTTTGGTAAGTACTGGAATCATTGCTAATTACAGAGTGGTGACTTTTCTACGGAGATGATATATTTTGATAATTTCGATCCCAATTGATTGTTTTGTTTCAGGTCAACAGCGGGAAGAAATCCGAGTCCATTACCGCGGCAAGAAATGGCAAATCTTGACAAAGATGGTGATAGTCGTAAATCAGCAATGAAATCTGATGTGAAAGGCTTGGATTCTAAAGCAATCCCACAATTTCATGCTCACGTTTCTTCCTCTGAGTTTCAGGGGACGATTTCAAATTTAACGTCCTCTCGACAACAACCAACGAAGGCCCAGAAGACAGCCCATCAAATCCATATTCGCTTCGAAAAAATCTGATCTCTCTTAATGCCTTGTTCCTCAAATTATTGAGATTTAGAACCTTATGTTTGTTGAATTGTGTGGACAGAGAAGTGCGGAGAGCAGTGTCTAGAAGGAGGAGGAGGAAAAGGAAGAAGCGAAAGAAGGAGGAGGAGGAAAAGGAAGAAGCGAAAAGAGAGTGTCTAGTTCTTACAGAGGTAATTTTGAGATTGAGACTGCATTTTTCTTTTTTGATTTTTGCTTATGCTGTTTTGAGGGAAAACTTGAATGACCCTTTTCTGATAGTTGAAGGTAGCAGTTCTCATGGAGAGCCCTCCGAAGTGGCAACAACGAAGGGCCTTTGGTAAGTACTGGAATCATTGCTAATTACAGAGTGGTGACTTTTCTACGGAGATGATATATTTTGATAATTTCGATCCCAATTGATTGTTTTGTTTCAGGTCAACAGCGGGAAGAAATCCGAGTCCATTACCGCGGCAAGAAATGGCAAATCTTGACAAAGATGGTGATAGTCGTAAATCAGCAATGAAATCTGATGTGAAAGGCTTGGATTCTAAAGCAATCCCACAATTTCATGCTCACGTTTCTTCCTCTGAGTTTCAGGGGACGATTTCAAATTTAACGTCCTCTCGACAACAACCAACGAAGGCCCAGAAGACAGCCCATCAAATCCATATTCGCTTCGAAAAAATCTGATCTCTCTTAATGCCTTGTTCCTCAAATTATTGAGATTTAGAACCTTATGTTTGTTGAATTGTGTGGACAGAGAAGTGCGGAGAGCAGTGTCTAGAAGGAGGAGGAGGAAAAGGAAGAAGCGAAAGAAGGAGGAGGAGGAAAAGGAAGAAGCGAAAAGAGAGTGTCTAGTTCTTACAGAGGTAATTTTGAGATTGAGACTGCATTTTTCTTTTTTGATTTTTGCTTATGCTGTTTTGAGGGAAAACTTGAATGACCCTTTTCTGATAGTTGAAGGTAGCAGTTCTCATGGAGAGCCCTCCGAAGTGGCAACAACGAAGGGCCTTTGGTAAGTACTGGAATCATTGCTAATTACAGAGTGGTGACTTTTCTACGGAGATGATATATTTTGATAATTTCGATCCCAATTGATTGTTTTGTTTCAGGTCAACAGCGGGAAGAAATCCGAGTCCATTACCGCGGCAAGAAATGGCAAATCTTGACAAAGATGGTGATAGTCGTAAATCAGCAATGAAATCTGATGTGAAAGGCTTGGATTCTAAAGCAATCCCACAATTTCATGCTCACGTTTCTTCCTCTGAGTTTCAGGGGACGATTTCAAATTTAACGTCCTCTCGACAACAACCAACGAAGGCCCAGAAGACAGCCCATCAAATCCATATTCGCTTCGAAAAAATCTGATCTCTCTTAATGCCTTGTTCCTCAAATTATTGAGATTTAGAACCTTATGTTTGTTGAATTGTGTGGACAGAGAAGTGCGGAGAGCAGTGTCTAGAAGGAGGAGGAGGAAAAGGAAGAAGCGAAAGAAGGAGGAGGAGGAAAAGGAAGAAGCGAAAAGAGAGTGTCTAGTTCTTACAGAGGTAATTTTGAGATTGAGACTGCATTTTTCTTTTTTGATTTTTGCTTATGCTGTTTTGAGGGAAAACTTGAATGACCCTTTTCTGATAGTTGAAGGTAGCAGTTCTCATGGAGAGCCCTCCGAAGTGGCAACAACGAAGGGCCTTTGGTAAGTACTGGAATCATTGCTAATTACAGAGTGGTGACTTTTCTACGGAGATGATATATTTTGATAATTTCGATCCCAATTGATTGTTTTGTTTCAGGTCAACAGCGGGAAGAAATCCGAGTCCATTACCGCGGCAAGAAATGGCAAATCTTGACAAAGATGGTGATAGTCGTAAATCAGCAATGAAATCTGATGTGAAAGGCTTGGATTCTAAAGCAATCCCACAATTTCATGCTCACGTTTCTTCCTCTGAGTTTCAGGGGACGATTTCAAATTTAACGTCCTCTCGACAACAACCAACGAAGGCCCAGAAGACAGCCCATCAAATCCATATTCGCTTCGAAAAAATCTGATCTCTCTTAATGCCTTGTTCCTCAAATTATTGAGATTTAGAACCTTATGTTTGTTGAATTGTGTGGACAGAGAAGTGCGGAGAGCAGTGTCTAGAAGGAGGAGGAGGAAAAGGAAGAAGCGAAAGAAGGAGGAGGAGGAAAAGGAAGAAGCGAAAAGAGAGTGTCTAGTTCTTACAGAGGTAATTTTGAGATTGAGACTGCATTTTTCTTTTTTGATTTTTGCTTATGCTGTTTTGAGGGAAAACTTGAATGACCCTTTTCTGATAGTTGAAGGTAGCAGTTCTCATGGAGAGCCCTCCGAAGTGGCAACAACGAAGGGCCTTTGGTAAGTACTGGAATCATTGCTAATTACAGAGTGGTGACTTTTCTACGGAGATGATATATTTTGATAATTTCGATCCCAATTGATTGTTTTGTTTCAGGTCAACAGCGGGAAGAAATCCGAGTCCATTACCGCGGCAAGAAATGGCAAATCTTGACAAAGATGGTGATAGTCGTAAATCAGCAATGAAATCTGATGTGAAAGGCTTGGATTCTAAAGCAATCCCACAATTTCATGCTCACGTTTCTTCCTCTGAGTTTCAGGGGACGATTTCAAATTTAACGTCCTCTCGACAACAACCAACGAAGGCCCAGAAGACAGCCCATCAAATCCATATTCGCTTCGAAAAAATCTGATCTCTCTTAATGCCTTGTTCCTCAAATTATTGAGATTTAGAACCTTATGTTTGTTGAATTGTGTGGACAGAGAAGTGCGGAGAGCAGTGTCTAGAAGGAGGAGGAGGAAAAGGAAGAAGCGAAAGAAGGAGGAGGAGGAAAAGGAAGAAGCGAAAAGAGAGTGTCTAGTTCTTACAGAGGTAATTTTGAGATTGAGACTGCATTTTTCTTTTTTGATTTTTGCTTATGCTGTTTTGAGGGAAAACTTGAATGACCCTTTTCTGATAGTTGAAGGTAGCAGTTCTCATGGAGAGCCCTCCGAAGTGGCAACAACGAAGGGCCTTTGGTAAGTACTGGAATCATTGCTAATTACAGAGTGGTGACTTTTCTACGGAGATGATATATTTTGATAATTTCGATCCCAATTGATTGTTTTGTTTCAGGTCAACAGCGGGAAGAAATCCGAGTCCATTACCGCGGCAAGAAATGGCAAATCTTGACAAAGATGGTGATAGTCGTAAATCAGCAATGAAATCTGATGTGAAAGGCTTGGATTCTAAAGCAATCCCACAATTTCATGCTCACGTTTCTTCCTCTGAGTTTCAGGGGACGATTTCAAATTTAACGTCCTCTCGACAACAACCAACGAAGGCCCAGAAGACAGCCCATCAAATCCATATTCGCTTCGAAAAAATCTGATCTCTCTTAATGCCTTGTTCCTCAAATTATTGAGATTTAGAACCTTATGTTTGTTGAATTGTGTGGACAGAGAAGTGCGGAGAGCAGTGTCTAGAAGGAGGAGGAGGAAAAGGAAGAAGCGAAAGAAGGAGGAGGAGGAAAAGGAAGAAGCGAAAAGAGAGTGTCTAGTTCTTACAGAGGTAATTTTGAGATTGAGACTGCATTTTTCTTTTTTGATTTTTGCTTATGCTGTTTTGAGGGAAAACTTGAATGACCCTTTTCTGATAGTTGAAGGTAGCAGTTCTCATGGAGAGCCCTCCGAAGTGGCAACAACGAAGGGCCTTTGGTAAGTACTGGAATCATTGCTAATTACAGAGTGGTGACTTTTCTACGGAGATGATATATTTTGATAATTTCGATCCCAATTGATTGTTTTGTTTCAGGTCAACAGCGGGAAGAAATCCGAGTCCATTACCGCGGCAAGAAATGGCAAATCTTGACAAAGATGGTGATAGTCGTAAATCAGCAATGAAATCTGATGTGAAAGGCTTGGATTCTAAAGCAATCCCACAATTTCATGCTCACGTTTCTTCCTCTGAGTTTCAGGGGACGATTTCAAATTTAACGTCCTCTCGACAACAACCAACGAAGGCCCAGAAGACAGCCCATCAAATCCATATTCGCTTCGAAAAAATCTGATCTCTCTTAATGCCTTGTTCCTCAAATTATTGAGATTTAGAACCTTATGTTTGTTGAATTGTGTGGACAGAGAAGTGCGGAGAGCAGTGTCTAGAAGGAGGAGGAGGAAAAGGAAGAAGCGAAAGAAGGAGGAGGAGGAAAAGGAAGAAGCGAAAAGAGAGTGTCTAGTTCTTACAGAGGTAATTTTGAGATTGAGACTGCATTTTTCTTTTTTGATTTTTGCTTATGCTGTTTTGAGGGAAAACTTGAATGACCCTTTTCTGATAGTTGAAGGTAGCAGTTCTCATGGAGAGCCCTCCGAAGTGGCAACAACGAAGGGCCTTTGGTAAGTACTGGAATCATTGCTAATTACAGAGTGGTGACTTTTCTACGGAGATGATATATTTTGATAATTTCGATCCCAATTGATTGTTTTGTTTCAGGTCAACAGCGGGAAGAAATCCGAGTCCATTACCGCGGCAAGAAATGGCAAATCTTGACAAAGATGGTGATAGTCGTAAATCAGCAATGAAATCTGATGTGAAAGGCTTGGATTCTAAAGCAATCCCACAATTTCATGCTCACGTTTCTTCCTCTGAGTTTCAGGGGACGATTTCAAATTTAACGTCCTCTCGACAACAACCAACGAAGGCCCAGAAGACAGCCCATCAAATCCATATTCGCTTCGAAAAAATCTGATCTCTCTTAATGCCTTGTTCCTCAAATTATTGAGATTTAGAACCTTATGTTTGTTGAATTGTGTGGACAGAGAAGTGCGGAGAGCAGTGTCTAGAAGGAGGAGGAGGAAAAGGAAGAAGCGAAAGAAGGAGGAGGAGGAAAAGGAAGAAGCGAAAAGAGAGTGTCTAGTTCTTACAGAGGTAATTTTGAGATTGAGACTGCATTTTTCTTTTTTGATTTTTGCTTATGCTGTTTTGAGGGAAAACTTGAATGACCCTTTTCTGATAGTTGAAGGTAGCAGTTCTCATGGAGAGCCCTCCGAAGTGGCAACAACGAAGGGCCTTTGGTAAGTACTGGAATCATTGCTAATTACAGAGTGGTGACTTTTCTACGGAGATGATATATTTTGATAATTTCGATCCCAATTGATTGTTTTGTTTCAGGTCAACAGCGGGAAGAAATCCGAGTCCATTACCGCGGCAAGAAATGGCAAATCTTGACAAAGATGGTGATAGTCGTAAATCAGCAATGAAATCTGATGTGAAAGGCTTGGATTCTAAAGCAATCCCACAATTTCATGCTCACGTTTCTTCCTCTGAGTTTCAGGGGACGATTTCAAATTTAACGTCCTCTCGACAACAACCAACGAAGGCCCAGAAGACAGCCCATCAAATCCATATTCGCTTCGAAAAAATCTGATCTCTCTTAATGCCTTGTTCCTCAAATTATTGAGATTTAGAACCTTATGTTTGTTGAATTGTGTGGACAGAGAAGTGCGGAGAGCAGTGTCTAGAAGGAGGAGGAGGAAAAGGAAGAAGCGAAAGAAGGAGGAGGAGGAAAAGGAAGAAGCGAAAAGAGAGTGTCTAGTTCTTACAGAGGTAATTTTGAGATTGAGACTGCATTTTTCTTTTTTGATTTTTGCTTATGCTGTTTTGAGGGAAAACTTGAATGACCCTTTTCTGATAGTTGAAGGTAGCAGTTCTCATGGAGAGCCCTCCGAAGTGGCAACAACGAAGGGCCTTTGGTAAGTACTGGAATCATTGCTAATTACAGAGTGGTGACTTTTCTACGGAGATGATATATTTTGATAATTTCGATCCCAATTGATTGTTTTGTTTCAGGTCAACAGCGGGAAGAAATCCGAGTCCATTACCGCGGCAAGAAATGGCAAATCTTGACAAAGATGGTGATAGTCGTAAATCAGCAATGAAATCTGATGTGAAAGGCTTGGATTCTAAAGCAATCCCACAATTTCATGCTCACGTTTCTTCCTCTGAGTTTCAGGGGACGATTTCAAATTTAACGTCCTCTCGACAACAACCAACGAAGGCCCAGAAGACAGCCCATCAAATCCATATTCGCTTCGAAAAAATCTGATCTCTCTTAATGCCTTGTTCCTCAAATTATTGAGATTTAGAACCTTATGTTTGTTGAATTGTGTGGACAGAGAAGTGCGGAGAGCAGTGTCTAGAAGGAGGAGGAGGAAAAGGAAGAAGCGAAAGAAGGAGGAGGAGGAAAAGGAAGAAGCGAAAAGAGAGTGTCTAGTTCTTACAGAGGTAATTTTGAGATTGAGACTGCATTTTTCTTTTTTGATTTTTGCTTATGCTGTTTTGAGGGAAAACTTGAATGACCCTTTTCTGATAGTTGAAGGTAGCAGTTCTCATGGAGAGCCCTCCGAAGTGGCAACAACGAAGGGCCTTTGGTAAGTACTGGAATCATTGCTAATTACAGAGTGGTGACTTTTCTACGGAGATGATATATTTTGATAATTTCGATCCCAATTGATTGTTTTGTTTCAGGTCAACAGCGGGAAGAAATCCGAGTCCATTACCGCGGCAAGAAATGGCAAATCTTGACAAAGATGGTGATAGTCGTAAATCAGCAATGAAATCTGATGTGAAAGGCTTGGATTCTAAAGCAATCCCACAATTTCATGCTCACGTTTCTTCCTCTGAGTTTCAGGGGACGATTTCAAATTTAACGTCCTCTCGACAACAACCAACGAAGGCCCAGAAGACAGCCCATCAAATCCATATTCGCTTCGAAAAAATCTGATCTCTCTTAATGCCTTGTTCCTCAAATTATTGAGATTTAGAACCTTATGTTTGTTGAATTGTGTGGACAGAGAAGTGCGGAGAGCAGTGTCTAGAAGGAGGAGGAGGAAAAGGAAGAAGCGAAAGAAGGAGGAGGAGGAAAAGGAAGAAGCGAAAAGAGAGTGTCTAGTTCTTACAGAGGTAATTTTGAGATTGAGACTGCATTTTTCTTTTTTGATTTTTGCTTATGCTGTTTTGAGGGAAAACTTGAATGACCCTTTTCTGATAGTTGAAGGTAGCAGTTCTCATGGAGAGCCCTCCGAAGTGGCAACAACGAAGGGCCTTTGGTAAGTACTGGAATCATTGCTAATTACAGAGTGGTGACTTTTCTACGGAGATGATATATTTTGATAATTTCGATCCCAATTGATTGTTTTGTTTCAGGTCAACAGCGGGAAGAAATCCGAGTCCATTACCGCGGCAAGAAATGGCAAATCTTGACAAAGATGGTGATAGTCGTAAATCAGCAATGAAATCTGATGTGAAAGGCTTGGATTCTAAAGCAATCCCACAATTTCATGCTCACGTTTCTTCCTCTGAGTTTCAGGGGACGATTTCAAATTTAACGTCCTCTCGACAACAACCAACGAAGGCCCAGAAGACAGCCCATCAAATCCATATTCGCTTCGAAAAAATCTGATCTCTCTTAATGCCTTGTTCCTCAAATTATTGAGATTTAGAACCTTATGTTTGTTGAATTGTGTGGACAGAGAAGTGCGGAGAGCAGTGTCTAGAAGGAGGAGGAGGAAAAGGAAGAAGCGAAAGAAGGAGGAGGAGGAAAAGGAAGAAGCGAAAAGAGAGTGTCTAGTTCTTACAGAGGTAATTTTGAGATTGAGACTGCATTTTTCTTTTTTGATTTTTGCTTATGCTGTTTTGAGGGAAAACTTGAATGACCCTTTTCTGATAGTTGAAGGTAGCAGTTCTCATGGAGAGCCCTCCGAAGTGGCAACAACGAAGGGCCTTTGGTAAGTACTGGAATCATTGCTAATTACAGAGTGGTGACTTTTCTACGGAGATGATATATTTTGATAATTTCGATCCCAATTGATTGTTTTGTTTCAGGTCAACAGCGGGAAGAAATCCGAGTCCATTACCGCGGCAAGAAATGGCAAATCTTGACAAAGATGGTGATAGTCGTAAATCAGCAATGAAATCTGATGTGAAAGGCTTGGATTCTAAAGCAATCCCACAATTTCATGCTCACGTTTCTTCCTCTGAGTTTCAGGGGACGATTTCAAATTTAACGTCCTCTCGACAACAACCAACGAAGGCCCAGAAGACAGCCCATCAAATCCATATTCGCTTCGAAAAAATCTGATCTCTCTTAATGCCTTGTTCCTCAAATTATTGAGATTTAGAACCTTATGTTTGTTGAATTGTGTGGACAGAGAAGTGCGGAGAGCAGTGTCTAGAAGGAGGAGGAGGAAAAGGAAGAAGCGAAAGAAGGAGGAGGAGGAAAAGGAAGAAGCGAAAAGAGAGTGTCTAGTTCTTACAGAGGTAATTTTGAGATTGAGACTGCATTTTTCTTTTTTGATTTTTGCTTATGCTGTTTTGAGGGAAAACTTGAATGACCCTTTTCTGATAGTTGAAGGTAGCAGTTCTCATGGAGAGCCCTCCGAAGTGGCAACAACGAAGGGCCTTTGGTAAGTACTGGAATCATTGCTAATTACAGAGTGGTGACTTTTCTACGGAGATGATATATTTTGATAATTTCGATCCCAATTGATTGTTTTGTTTCAGGTCAACAGCGGGAAGAAATCCGAGTCCATTACCGCGGCAAGAAATGGCAAATCTTGACAAAGATGGTGATAGTCGTAAATCAGCAATGAAATCTGATGTGAAAGGCTTGGATTCTAAAGCAATCCCACAATTTCATGCTCACGTTTCTTCCTCTGAGTTTCAGGGGACGATTTCAAATTTAACGTCCTCTCGACAACAACCAACGAAGGCCCAGAAGACAGCCCATCAAATCCATATTCGCTTCGAAAAAATCTGATCTCTCTTAATGCCTTGTTCCTCAAATTATTGAGATTTAGAACCTTATGTTTGTTGAATTGTGTGGACAGAGAAGTGCGGAGAGCAGTGTCTAGAAGGAGGAGGAGGAAAAGGAAGAAGCGAAAGAAGGAGGAGGAGGAAAAGGAAGAAGCGAAAAGAGAGTGTCTAGTTCTTACAGAGGTAATTTTGAGATTGAGACTGCATTTTTCTTTTTTGATTTTTGCTTATGCTGTTTTGAGGGAAAACTTGAATGACCCTTTTCTGATAGTTGAAGGTAGCAGTTCTCATGGAGAGCCCTCCGAAGTGGCAACAACGAAGGGCCTTTGGTAAGTACTGGAATCATTGCTAATTACAGAGTGGTGACTTTTCTACGGAGATGATATATTTTGATAATTTCGATCCCAATTGATTGTTTTGTTTCAGGTCAACAGCGGGAAGAAATCCGAGTCCATTACCGCGGCAAGAAATGGCAAATCTTGACAAAGATGGTGATAGTCGTAAATCAGCAATGAAATCTGATGTGAAAGGCTTGGATTCTAAAGCAATCCCACAATTTCATGCTCACGTTTCTTCCTCTGAGTTTCAGGGGACGATTTCAAATTTAACGTCCTCTCGACAACAACCAACGAAGGCCCAGAAGACAGCCCATCAAATCCATATTCGCTTCGAAAAAATCTGATCTCTCTTAATGCCTTGTTCCTCAAATTATTGAGATTTAGAACCTTATGTTTGTTGAATTGTGTGGACAGAGAAGTGCGGAGAGCAGTGTCTAGAAGGAGGAGGAGGAAAAGGAAGAAGCGAAAGAAGGAGGAGGAGGAAAAGGAAGAAGCGAAAAGAGAGTGTCTAGTTCTTACAGAGGTAATTTTGAGATTGAGACTGCATTTTTCTTTTTTGATTTTTGCTTATGCTGTTTTGAGGGAAAACTTGAATGACCCTTTTCTGATAGTTGAAGGTAGCAGTTCTCATGGAGAGCCCTCCGAAGTGGCAACAACGAAGGGCCTTTGGTAAGTACTGGAATCATTGCTAATTACAGAGTGGTGACTTTTCTACGGAGATGATATATTTTGATAATTTCGATCCCAATTGATTGTTTTGTTTCAGGTCAACAGCGGGAAGAAATCCGAGTCCATTACCGCGGCAAGAAATGGCAAATCTTGACAAAGATGGTGATAGTCGTAAATCAGCAATGAAATCTGATGTGAAAGGCTTGGATTCTAAAGCAATCCCACAATTTCATGCTCACGTTTCTTCCTCTGAGTTTCAGGGGACGATTTCAAATTTAACGTCCTCTCGACAACAACCAACGAAGGCCCAGAAGACAGCCCATCAAATCCATATTCGCTTCGAAAAAATCTGATCTCTCTTAATGCCTTGTTCCTCAAATTATTGAGATTTAGAACCTTATGTTTGTTGAATTGTGTGGACAGAGAAGTGCGGAGAGCAGTGTCTAGAAGGAGGAGGAGGAAAAGGAAGAAGCGAAAGAAGGAGGAGGAGGAAAAGGAAGAAGCGAAAAGAGAGTGTCTAGTTCTTACAGAGGTAATTTTGAGATTGAGACTGCATTTTTCTTTTTTGATTTTTGCTTATGCTGTTTTGAGGGAAAACTTGAATGACCCTTTTCTGATAGTTGAAGGTAGCAGTTCTCATGGAGAGCCCTCCGAAGTGGCAACAACGAAGGGCCTTTGGTAAGTACTGGAATCATTGCTAATTACAGAGTGGTGACTTTTCTACGGAGATGATATATTTTGATAATTTCGATCCCAATTGATTGTTTTGTTTCAGGTCAACAGCGGGAAGAAATCCGAGTCCATTACCGCGGCAAGAAATGGCAAATCTTGACAAAGATGGTGATAGTCGTAAATCAGCAATGAAATCTGATGTGAAAGGCTTGGATTCTAAAGCAATCCCACAATTTCATGCTCACGTTTCTTCCTCTGAGTTTCAGGGGACGATTTCAAATTTAACGTCCTCTCGACAACAACCAACGAAGGCCCAGAAGACAGCCCATCAAATCCATATTCGCTTCGAAAAAATCTGATCTCTCTTAATGCCTTGTTCCTCAAATTATTGAGATTTAGAACCTTATGTTTGTTGAATTGTGTGGACAGAGAAGTGCGGAGAGCAGTGTCTAGAAGGAGGAGGAGGAAAAGGAAGAAGCGAAAGAAGGAGGAGGAGGAAAAGGAAGAAGCGAAAAGAGAGTGTCTAGTTCTTACAGAGGTAATTTTGAGATTGAGACTGCATTTTTCTTTTTTGATTTTTGCTTATGCTGTTTTGAGGGAAAACTTGAATGACCCTTTTCTGATAGTTGAAGGTAGCAGTTCTCATGGAGAGCCCTCCGAAGTGGCAACAACGAAGGGCCTTTGGTAAGTACTGGAATCATTGCTAATTACAGAGTGGTGACTTTTCTACGGAGATGATATATTTTGATAATTTCGATCCCAATTGATTGTTTTGTTTCAGGTCAACAGCGGGAAGAAATCCGAGTCCATTACCGCGGCAAGAAATGGCAAATCTTGACAAAGATGGTGATAGTCGTAAATCAGCAATGAAATCTGATGTGAAAGGCTTGGATTCTAAAGCAATCCCACAATTTCATGCTCACGTTTCTTCCTCTGAGTTTCAGGGGACGATTTCAAATTTAACGTCCTCTCGACAACAACCAACGAAGGCCCAGAAGACAGCCCATCAAATCCATATTCGCTTCGAAAAAATCTGATCTCTCTTAATGCCTTGTTCCTCAAATTATTGAGATTTAGAACCTTATGTTTGTTGAATTGTGTGGACAGAGAAGTGCGGAGAGCAGTGTCTAGAAGGAGGAGGAGGAAAAGGAAGAAGCGAAAGAAGGAGGAGGAGGAAAAGGAAGAAGCGAAAAGAGAGTGTCTAGTTCTTACAGAGGTAATTTTGAGATTGAGACTGCATTTTTCTTTTTTGATTTTTGCTTATGCTGTTTTGAGGGAAAACTTGAATGACCCTTTTCTGATAGTTGAAGGTAGCAGTTCTCATGGAGAGCCCTCCGAAGTGGCAACAACGAAGGGCCTTTGGTAAGTACTGGAATCATTGCTAATTACAGAGTGGTGACTTTTCTACGGAGATGATATATTTTGATAATTTCGATCCCAATTGATTGTTTTGTTTCAGGTCAACAGCGGGAAGAAATCCGAGTCCATTACCGCGGCAAGAAATGGCAAATCTTGACAAAGATGGTGATAGTCGTAAATCAGCAATGAAATCTGATGTGAAAGGCTTGGATTCTAAAGCAATCCCACAATTTCATGCTCACGTTTCTTCCTCTGAGTTTCAGGGGACGATTTCAAATTTAACGTCCTCTCGACAACAACCAACGAAGGCCCAGAAGACAGCCCATCAAATCCATATTCGCTTCGAAAAAATCTGATCTCTCTTAATGCCTTGTTCCTCAAATTATTGAGATTTAGAACCTTATGTTTGTTGAATTGTGTGGACAGAGAAGTGCGGAGAGCAGTGTCTAGAAGGAGGAGGAGGAAAAGGAAGAAGCGAAAGAAGGAGGAGGAGGAAAAGGAAGAAGCGAAAAGAGAGTGTCTAGTTCTTACAGAGGTAATTTTGAGATTGAGACTGCATTTTTCTTTTTTGATTTTTGCTTATGCTGTTTTGAGGGAAAACTTGAATGACCCTTTTCTGATAGTTGAAGGTAGCAGTTCTCATGGAGAGCCCTCCGAAGTGGCAACAACGAAGGGCCTTTGGTAAGTACTGGAATCATTGCTAATTACAGAGTGGTGACTTTTCTACGGAGATGATATATTTTGATAATTTCGATCCCAATTGATTGTTTTGTTTCAGGTCAACAGCGGGAAGAAATCCGAGTCCATTACCGCGGCAAGAAATGGCAAATCTTGACAAAGATGGTGATAGTCGTAAATCAGCAATGAAATCTGATGTGAAAGGCTTGGATTCTAAAGCAATCCCACAATTTCATGCTCACGTTTCTTCCTCTGAGTTTCAGGGGACGATTTCAAATTTAACGTCCTCTCGACAACAACCAACGAAGGCCCAGAAGACAGCCCATCAAATCCATATTCGCTTCGAAAAAATCTGATCTCTCTTAATGCCTTGTTCCTCAAATTATTGAGATTTAGAACCTTATGTTTGTTGAATTGTGTGGACAGAGAAGTGCGGAGAGCAGTGTCTAGAAGGAGGAGGAGGAAAAGGAAGAAGCGAAAGAAGGAGGAGGAGGAAAAGGAAGAAGCGAAAAGAGAGTGTCTAGTTCTTACAGAGGTAATTTTGAGATTGAGACTGCATTTTTCTTTTTTGATTTTTGCTTATGCTGTTTTGAGGGAAAACTTGAATGACCCTTTTCTGATAGTTGAAGGTAGCAGTTCTCATGGAGAGCCCTCCGAAGTGGCAACAACGAAGGGCCTTTGGTAAGTACTGGAATCATTGCTAATTACAGAGTGGTGACTTTTCTACGGAGATGATATATTTTGATAATTTCGATCCCAATTGATTGTTTTGTTTCAGGTCAACAGCGGGAAGAAATCCGAGTCCATTACCGCGGCAAGAAATGGCAAATCTTGACAAAGATGGTGATAGTCGTAAATCAGCAATGAAATCTGATGTGAAAGGCTTGGATTCTAAAGCAATCCCACAATTTCATGCTCACGTTTCTTCCTCTGAGTTTCAGGGGACGATTTCAAATTTAACGTCCTCTCGACAACAACCAACGAAGGCCCAGAAGACAGCCCATCAAATCCATATTCGCTTCGAAAAAATCTGATCTCTCTTAATGCCTTGTTCCTCAAATTATTGAGATTTAGAACCTTATGTTTGTTGAATTGTGTGGACAGAGAAGTGCGGAGAGCAGTGTCTAGAAGGAGGAGGAGGAAAAGGAAGAAGCGAAAGAAGGAGGAGGAGGAAAAGGAAGAAGCGAAAAGAGAGTGTCTAGTTCTTACAGAGGTAATTTTGAGATTGAGACTGCATTTTTCTTTTTTGATTTTTGCTTATGCTGTTTTGAGGGAAAACTTGAATGACCCTTTTCTGATAGTTGAAGGTAGCAGTTCTCATGGAGAGCCCTCCGAAGTGGCAACAACGAAGGGCCTTTGGTAAGTACTGGAATCATTGCTAATTACAGAGTGGTGACTTTTCTACGGAGATGATATATTTTGATAATTTCGATCCCAATTGATTGTTTTGTTTCAGGTCAACAGCGGGAAGAAATCCGAGTCCATTACCGCGGCAAGAAATGGCAAATCTTGACAAAGATGGTGATAGTCGTAAATCAGCAATGAAATCTGATGTGAAAGGCTTGGATTCTAAAGCAATCCCACAATTTCATGCTCACGTTTCTTCCTCTGAGTTTCAGGGGACGATTTCAAATTTAACGTCCTCTCGACAACAACCAACGAAGGCCCAGAAGACAGCCCATCAAATCCATATTCGCTTCGAAAAAATCTGATCTCTCTTAATGCCTTGTTCCTCAAATTATTGAGATTTAGAACCTTATGTTTGTTGAATTGTGTGGACAGAGAAGTGCGGAGAGCAGTGTCTAGAAGGAGGAGGAGGAAAAGGAAGAAGCGAAAGAAGGAGGAGGAGGAAAAGGAAGAAGCGAAAAGAGAGTGTCTAGTTCTTACAGAGGTAATTTTGAGATTGAGACTGCATTTTTCTTTTTTGATTTTTGCTTATGCTGTTTTGAGGGAAAACTTGAATGACCCTTTTCTGATAGTTGAAGGTAGCAGTTCTCATGGAGAGCCCTCCGAAGTGGCAACAACGAAGGGCCTTTGGTAAGTACTGGAATCATTGCTAATTACAGAGTGGTGACTTTTCTACGGAGATGATATATTTTGATAATTTCGATCCCAATTGATTGTTTTGTTTCAGGTCAACAGCGGGAAGAAATCCGAGTCCATTACCGCGGCAAGAAATGGCAAATCTTGACAAAGATGGTGATAGTCGTAAATCAGCAATGAAATCTGATGTGAAAGGCTTGGATTCTAAAGCAATCCCACAATTTCATGCTCACGTTTCTTCCTCTGAGTTTCAGGGGACGATTTCAAATTTAACGTCCTCTCGACAACAACCAACGAAGGCCCAGAAGACAGCCCATCAAATCCATATTCGCTTCGAAAAAATCTGATCTCTCTTAATGCCTTGTTCCTCAAATTATTGAGATTTAGAACCTTATGTTTGTTGAATTGTGTGGACAGAGAAGTGCGGAGAGCAGTGTCTAGAAGGAGGAGGAGGAAAAGGAAGAAGCGAAAGAAGGAGGAGGAGGAAAAGGAAGAAGCGAAAAGAGAGTGTCTAGTTCTTACAGAGGTAATTTTGAGATTGAGACTGCATTTTTCTTTTTTGATTTTTGCTTATGCTGTTTTGAGGGAAAACTTGAATGACCCTTTTCTGATAGTTGAAGGTAGCAGTTCTCATGGAGAGCCCTCCGAAGTGGCAACAACGAAGGGCCTTTGGTAAGTACTGGAATCATTGCTAATTACAGAGTGGTGACTTTTCTACGGAGATGATATATTTTGATAATTTCGATCCCAATTGATTGTTTTGTTTCAGGTCAACAGCGGGAAGAAATCCGAGTCCATTACCGCGGCAAGAAATGGCAAATCTTGACAAAGATGGTGATAGTCGTAAATCAGCAATGAAATCTGATGTGAAAGGCTTGGATTCTAAAGCAATCCCACAATTTCATGCTCACGTTTCTTCCTCTGAGTTTCAGGGGACGATTTCAAATTTAACGTCCTCTCGACAACAACCAACGAAGGCCCAGAAGACAGCCCATCAAATCCATATTCGCTTCGAAAAAATCTGATCTCTCTTAATGCCTTGTTCCTCAAATTATTGAGATTTAGAACCTTATGTTTGTTGAATTGTGTGGACAGAGAAGTGCGGAGAGCAGTGTCTAGAAGGAGGAGGAGGAAAAGGAAGAAGCGAAAGAAGGAGGAGGAGGAAAAGGAAGAAGCGAAAAGAGAGTGTCTAGTTCTTACAGAGGTAATTTTGAGATTGAGACTGCATTTTTCTTTTTTGATTTTTGCTTATGCTGTTTTGAGGGAAAACTTGAATGACCCTTTTCTGATAGTTGAAGGTAGCAGTTCTCATGGAGAGCCCTCCGAAGTGGCAACAACGAAGGGCCTTTGGTAAGTACTGGAATCATTGCTAATTACAGAGTGGTGACTTTTCTACGGAGATGATATATTTTGATAATTTCGATCCCAATTGATTGTTTTGTTTCAGGTCAACAGCGGGAAGAAATCCGAGTCCATTACCGCGGCAAGAAATGGCAAATCTTGACAAAGATGGTGATAGTCGTAAATCAGCAATGAAATCTGATGTGAAAGGCTTGGATTCTAAAGCAATCCCACAATTTCATGCTCACGTTTCTTCCTCTGAGTTTCAGGGGACGATTTCAAATTTAACGTCCTCTCGACAACAACCAACGAAGGCCCAGAAGACAGCCCATCAAATCCATATTCGCTTCGAAAAAATCTGATCTCTCTTAATGCCTTGTTCCTCAAATTATTGAGATTTAGAACCTTATGTTTGTTGAATTGTGTGGACAGAGAAGTGCGGGAGAGCAGTGTCTAGAAGGAGGAGGAGGAAAAGGAAGAAGCGAAAGAAGGAGGAGGAGGAAAAGGAAGAAGCGAAAAGAGAGTGTCTAGTTCTTACAGAGGTAATTTTGAGATTGAGACTGCATTTTTCTTTTTTGATTTTTGCTTATGCTGTTTTGAGGGAAAACTTGAATGACCCTTTTCTGATAGTTGAAGGTAGCAGTTCTCATGGAGAGCCCTCCGAAGTGGCAACAACGAAGGGCCTTTGGTAAGTACTGGAATCATTGCTAATTACAGAGTGGTGACTTTTCTACGGAGATGATATATTTTGATAATTTCGATCCCAATTGATTGTTTTGTTTCAGGTCAACAGCGGGAAGAAATCCGAGTCCATTACCGCGGCAAGAAATGGCAAATCTTGACAAAGATGGTGATAGTCGTAAATCAGCAATGAAATCTGATGTGAAAGGCTTGGATTCTAAAGCAATCCCACAATTTCATGCTCACGTTTCTTCCTCTGAGTTTCAGGGGACGATTTCAAATTTAACGTCCTCTCGACAACAACCAACGAAGGCCCAGAAGACAGCCCATCAAATCCATATTCGCTTCGAAAAAATCTGATCTCTCTTAATGCCTTGTTCCTCAAATTATTGAGATTTAGAACCTTATGTTTGTTGAATTGTGTGGACAGAGAAGTGCGGAGAGCAGTGTCTAGAAGGAGGAGGAGGAAAAGGAAGAAGCGAAAGAAGGAGGAGGAGGAAAAGGAAGAAGCGAAAAGAGAGTGTCTAGTTCTTACAGAGGTAATTTTGAGATTGAGACTGCATTTTTCTTTTTTGATTTTTGCTTATGCTGTTTTGAGGGAAAACTTGAATGACCCTTTTCTGATAGTTGAAGGTAGCAGTTCTCATGGAGAGCCCTCCGAAGTGGCAACAACGAAGGGCCTTTGGTAAGTACTGGAATCATTGCTAATTACAGAGTGGTGACTTTTCTACGGAGATGATATATTTTGATAATTTCGATCCCAATTGATTGTTTTGTTTCAGGTCAACAGCGGGAAGAAATCCGAGTCCATTACCGCGGCAAGAAATGGCAAATCTTGACAAAGATGGTGATAGTCGTAAATCAGCAATGAAATCTGATGTGAAAGGCTTGGATTCTAAAGCAATCCCACAATTTCATGCTCACGTTTCTTCCTCTGAGTTTCAGGGGACGATTTCAAATTTAACGTCCTCTCGACAACAACCAACGAAGGCCCAGAAGACAGCCCATCAAATCCATATTCGCTTCGAAAAAATCTGATCTCTCTTAATGCCTTGTTCCTCAAATTATTGAGATTTAGAACCTTATGTTTGTTGAATTGTGTGGACAGAGAAGTGCGGAGAGCAGTGTCTAGAAGGAGGAGGAGGAAAAGGAAGAAGCGAAAGAAGGAGGAGGAGGAAAAGGAAGAAGCGAAAAGAGAGTGTCTAGTTCTTACAGAGGTAATTTTGAGATTGAGACTGCATTTTTCTTTTTTGATTTTTGCTTATGCTGTTTTGAGGGAAAACTTGAATGACCCTTTTCTGATAGTTGAAGGTAGCAGTTCTCATGGAGAGCCCTCCGAAGTGGCAACAACGAAGGGCCTTTGGTAAGTACTGGAATCATTGCTAATTACAGAGTGGTGACTTTTCTACGGAGATGATATATTTTGATAATTTCGATCCCAATTGATTGTTTTGTTTCAGGTCAACAGCGGGAAGAAATCCGAGTCCATTACCGCGGCAAGAAATGGCAAATCTTGACAAAGATGGTGATAGTCGTAAATCAGCAATGAAATCTGATGTGAAAGGCTTGGATTCTAAAGCAATCCCACAATTTCATGCTCACGTTTCTTCCTCTGAGTTTCAGGGGACGATTTCAAATTTAACGTCCTCTCGACAACAACCAACGAAGGCCCAGAAGACAGCCCATCAAATCCATATTCGCTTCGAAAAAATCTGATCTCTCTTAATGCCTTGTTCCTCAAATTATTGAGATTTAGAACCTTATGTTTGTTGAATTGTGTGGACAGAGAAGTGCGGAGAGCAGTGTCTAGAAGGAGGAGGAGGAAAAGGAAGAAGCGAAAGAAGGAGGAGGAGGAAAAGGAAGAAGCGAAAAGAGAGTGTCTAGTTCTTACAGAGGTAATTTTGAGATTGAGACTGCATTTTTCTTTTTTGATTTTTGCTTATGCTGTTTTGAGGGAAAACTTGAATGACCCTTTTCTGATAGTTGAAGGTAGCAGTTCTCATGGAGAGCCCTCCGAAGTGGCAACAACGAAGGGCCTTTGGTAAGTACTGGAATCATTGCTAATTACAGAGTGGTGACTTTTCTACGGAGATGATATATTTTGATAATTTCGATCCCAATTGATTGTTTTGTTTCAGGTCAACAGCGGGAAGAAATCCGAGTCCATTACCGCGGCAAGAAATGGCAAATCTTGACAAAGATGGTGATAGTCGTAAATCAGCAATGAAATCTGATGTGAAAGGCTTGGATTCTAAAGCAATCCCACAATTTCATGCTCACGTTTCTTCCTCTGAGTTTCAGGGGACGATTTCAAATTTAACGTCCTCTCGACAACAACCAACGAAGGCCCAGAAGACAGCCCATCAAATCCATATTCGCTTCGAAAAAATCTGATCTCTCTTAATGCCTTGTTCCTCAAATTATTGAGATTTAGAACCTTATGTTTGTTGAATTGTGTGGACAGAGAAGTGCGGAGAGCAGTGTCTAGAAGGAGGAGGAGGAAAAGGAAGAAGCGAAAGAAGGAGGAGGAGGAAAAGGAAGAAGCGAAAAGAGAGTGTCTAGTTCTTACAGAGGTAATTTTGAGATTGAGACTGCATTTTTCTTTTTTGATTTTTGCTTATGCTGTTTTGAGGGAAAACTTGAATGACCCTTTTCTGATAGTTGAAGGTAGCAGTTCTCATGGAGAGCCCTCCGAAGTGGCAACAACGAAGGGCCTTTGGTAAGTACTGGAATCATTGCTAATTACAGAGTGGTGACTTTTCTACGGAGATGATATATTTTGATAATTTCGATCCCAATTGATTGTTTTGTTTCAGGTCAACAGCGGGAAGAAATCCGAGTCCATTACCGCGGCAAGAAATGGCAAATCTTGACAAAGATGGTGATAGTCGTAAATCAGCAATGAAATCTGATGTGAAAGGCTTGGATTCTAAAGCAATCCCACAATTTCATGCTCACGTTTCTTCCTCTGAGTTTCAGGGGACGATTTCAAATTTAACGTCCTCTCGACAACAACCAACGAAGGCCCAGAAGACAGCCCATCAAATCCATATTCGCTTCGAAAAAATCTGATCTCTCTTAATGCCTTGTTCCTCAAATTATTGAGATTTAGAACCTTATGTTTGTTGAATTGTGTGGACAGAGAAGTGCGGAGAGCAGTGTCTAGAAGGAGGAGGAGGAAAAGGAAGAAGCGAAAGAAGGAGGAGGAGGAAAAGGAAGAAGCGAAAAGAGAGTGTCTAGTTCTTACAGAGGTAATTTTGAGATTGAGACTGCATTTTTCTTTTTTGATTTTTGCTTATGCTGTTTTGAGGGAAAACTTGAATGACCCTTTTCTGATAGTTGAAGGTAGCAGTTCTCATGGAGAGCCCTCCGAAGTGGCAACAACGAAGGGCCTTTGGTAAGTACTGGAATCATTGCTAATTACAGAGTGGTGATTTTTCTACGGAGATGATATATTTTGATAATTTCGATCCCAATTGATTGTTTTGTTTCAGGTCAACAGCGGGAAGAAATCCGAGTCCATTACCGCGGCAAGAAATGGCAAATCTTGACAAAGATGGTGATAGTCGTAAATCAGCAATGAAATCTGATGTGAAAGGCTTGGATTCTAAAGCAATCCCACAATTTCATGCTCACGTTTCTTCCTCTGAGTTTCAGGGGACGATTTCAAATTTAACGTCCTCTCGACAACAACCAACGAAGGCCCAGAAGACAGCCCATCAAATCCATATTCGCTTCGAAAAAATCTGATCTCTCTTAATGCCTTGTTCCTCAAATTATTGAGATTTAGAACCTTATGTTTGTTGAATTGTGTGGACAGAGAAGTGCGGAGAGCAGTGTCTAGAAGGAGGAGGAGGAAAAGGAAGAAGCGAAAGAAGGAGGAGGAGGAAAAGGAAGAAGCGAAAAGAGAGTGTCTAGTTCTTACAGAGGTAATTTTGAGATTGAGACTGCATTTTTCTTTTTTGATTTTTGCTTATGCTGTTTTGAGGGAAAACTTGAATGACCCTTTTCTGATAGTTGAAGGTAGCAGTTCTCATGGAGAGCCCTCCGAAGTGGCAACAACGAAGGGCCTTTGGTAAGTACTGGAATCATTGCTAATTACAGAGTGGTGATTTTTCTACGGAGATGATATATTTTGATAATTTCGATCCCAATTGATTGTTTTGTTTCAGGTCAACAGCGGGAAGAAACCCGAGTCCATTACCGCGGCAAGAAATGGCAAATCTTGACAAAGATGGTGATAGTCGTAAATCAGCAATGAAATCTGATGTGAAAGGCTTGGATTCTAAAGCAATCCCACAATTTCATGCTCACGTTTCTTCCTCTGAGTTTCAGGGGACGATTTCAAATTTAACGTCCTCTCGACAACAACCAACGAAGGCCCAGAAGACAGCCCATCAAATCCATATTCGCTTCGAAAAAATCTGATCTCTCTTAATGCCTTGTTCCTCAAATTATTGAGATTTAGAACCTTATGTTTGTTGAATTGTGTGGACAGAGAAGTGCGGAGAGCAGTGTCTAGAAGGAGGAGGAGGAAAAGGAAGAAGCGAAAGAAGGAGGAGGAGGAAAAGGAAGAAGCGAAAAGAGAGTGTCTAGTTCTTACAGAGGTAATTTTGAGATTGAGACTGCATTTTTCTTTTTTGATTTTTGCTTATGCTGTTTTGAGGGAAAACTTGAATGACCCTTTTCTGATAGTTGAAGGTAGCAGTTCTCATGGAGAGCCCTCCGAAGTGGCAACAACGAAGGGCCTTTGGTAAGTACTGGAATCATTGCTAATTACAGAGTGGTGATTTTTCTACGGAGATGATATATTTTGATAATTTCGATCCCAATTGATTGTTTTGTTTCAGGTCAACAGCGGGAAGAAACCCGAGTCCATTACCGCGGCAAGAAATGGCAAATCTTGACAAAGATGGTGATAGTCGTAAATCAGCAATGAAATCTGATGTGAAAGGCTTGGATTCTAAAGCAATCCCACAATTTCATGCTCACGTTTCTTCCTCTGAGTTTCAGGGGACGATTTCAAATTTAACGTCCTCTCGACAACAACCAACGAAGGCCCAGAAGACAGCCCATCAAATCCATATTCGCTTCGAAAAAATCTGATCTCTCTTAATGCCTTGTTCCTCAAATTATTGAGATTTAGAACCTTATGTTTGTTGAATTGTGTGGACAGAGAAGTGCGGAGAGCAGTGTCTAGAAGGAGGAGGAGGAAAAGGAAGAAGCGAAAGAAGGAGGAGGAGGAAAAGGAAGAAGCGAAAAGAGAGTGTCTAGTTCTTACAGAGGTAATTTTGAGATTGAGACTGCATTTTTCTTTTTTGATTTTTGCTTATGCTGTTTTGAGGGAAAACTTGAATGACCCTTTTCTGATAGTTGAAGGTAGCAGTTCTCATGGAGAGCCCTCCGAAGTGGCAACAACGAAGGGCCTTTGGTAAGTACTGGAATCATTGCTAATTACAGAGTGGTGATTTTTCTACGGAGATGATATATTTTGATAATTTCGATCCCAATTGATTGTTTTGTTTCAGGTCAACAGCGGGAAGAAACCCGAGTCCATTACCGCGGCAAGAAATGGCAAATCTTGACAAAGATGGTGATAGTCGTAAATCAGCAATGAAATCTGATGTGAAAGGCTTGGATTCTAAAGCAATCCCACAATTTCATGCTCACGTTTCTTCCTCTGAGTTTCAGGGGACGATTTCAAATTTAACGTCCTCTCGACAACAACCAACGAAGGCCCAGAAGACAGCCCATCAAATCCATATTCGCTTCGAAAAAATCTGATCTCTCTTAATGCCTTGTTCCTCAAATTATTGAGATTTAGAACCTTATGTTTGTTGAATTGTGTGGACAGAGAAGTGCGGAGAGCAGTGTCTAGAAGGAGGAGGAGGAAAAGGAAGAAGCGAAAGAAGGAGGAGGAGGAAAAGAGAGTGTCTAGTTCTTACAGAGGTAATTTTGAGATTGAGACTGCATTTTTCTTTTTTGATTTTTGCTTATGCTGTTTTGAGGGAAAACTTGAATGACCCTTTTCTGATAGTTGAAGGTAGCAGTTCTCATGGAGAGCCCTCCGAAGTGGCAACAACGAAGGGCCTTTGGTAAGTACTGGAATCATTGCTAATTACAGAGTGGTGATTTTTCTACGGAGATGATATATTTTGATAATTTCGATCCCAATTGATTGTTTTGTTTCAGGTCAACAGCGGGAAGAAACCCGAGTCCATTACCGCGGCAAGAAATGGCAAATCTTGACAAAGATGGTGATAGTCGTAAATCAGCAATGAAATCTGATGTGAAAGGCTTGGATTCTAAAGCAATCCCACAATTTCATGCTCACGTTTCTTCCTCTGAGTTTCAGGGGACGATTTCAAATTTAACGTCCTCTCGACAACAACCAACGAAGGCCCAGAAGACAGCCCATCAAATCCATATTCGCTTCGAAAAAATCTGATCTCTCTTAATGCCTTGTTCCTCAAATTATTGAGATTTAGAACCTTATGTTTGTTGAATTGTGTGGACAGAGAAGTGCGGAGAGCAGTGTCTAGAAGGAGGAGGAGGAAAAGGAAGAAGCGAAAGAAGGAGGAGGAGGAAAAGAGAGTGTCTAGTTCTTACAGAGGTAATTTTGAGATTGAGACTGCATTTTTCTTTTTTGATTTTTGCTTATGCTGTTTTGAGGGAAAACTTGAATGACCCTTTTCTGATAGTTGAAGGTAGCAGTTCTCATGGAGAGCCCTCCGAAGTGGCAACAACGAAGGGCCTTTGGTAAGTACTGGAATCATTGCTAATTACAGAGTGGTGATTTTTCTACGGAGATGATATATTTTGATAATTTCGATCCCAATTGATTGTTTTGTTTCAGGTCAACAGCGGGAAGAAACCCGAGTCCATTACCGCGGCAAGAAATGGCAAATCTTGACAAAGATGGTGATAGTCGTAAATCAGCAATGAAATCTGATGTGAAAGGCTTGGATTCTAAAGCAATCCCACAATTTCATGCTCACGTTTCTTCCTCTGAGTTTCAGGGGACGATTTCAAATTTAACGTCCTCTCGACAACAACCAACGAAGGCCCAGAAGACAGCCCATCAAATCCATATTCGCTTCGAAAAAATCTGATCTCTCTTAATGCCTTGTTCCTCAAATTATTGAGATTTAGAACCTTATGTTTGTTGAATTGTGTGGACAGAGAAGTGCGGAGAGCAGTGTCTAGAAGGAGGAGGAGGAAAAGGAAGAAGCGAAAGAAGGAGGAGGAGGAAAAGAGAGTGTCTAGTTCTTACAGAGGTAATTTTGAGATTGAGACTGCATTTTTCTTTTTTGATTTTTGCTTATGCTGTTTTGAGGGAAAACTTGAATGACCCTTTTCTGATAGTTGAAGGTAGCAGTTCTCATGGAGAGCCCTCCGAAGTGGCAACAACGAAGGGCCTTTGGTAAGTACTGGAATCATTGCTAATTACAGAGTGGTGATTTTTCTACGGAGATGATATATTTTGATAATTTCGATCCCAATTGATTGTTTTGTTTCAGGTCAACAGCGGGAAGAAACCCGAGTCCATTACCGCGGCAAGAAATGGCAAATCTTGACAAAGATGGTGATAGTCGTAAATCAGCAATGAAATCTGATGTGAAAGGCTTGGATTCTAAAGCAATCCCACAATTTCATGCTCACGTTTCTTCCTCTGAGTTTCAGGGGACGATTTCAAATTTAACGTCCTCTCGACAACAACCAACGAAGGCCCAGAAGACAGCCCATCAAATCCATATTCGCTTCGAAAAAATCTGATCTCTCTTAATGCCTTGTTCCTCAAATTATTGAGATTTAGAACCTTATGTTTGTTGAATTGTGTGGACAGAGAAGTGCGGAGAGCAGTGTCTAGAAGGAGGAGGAGGAAAAGGAAGAAGCGAAAGAAGGAGGAGGAGGAAAAGGAAGAAGCGAAAAGAGAGTGTCTAGTTCTTACAGAGGTAATTTTGAGATTGAGACTGCATTTTTCTTTTTTGATTTTTGCTTATGCTGTTTTGAGGGAAAACTTGAATGACCCTTTTCTGATAGTTGAAGGTAGCAGTTCTCATGGAGAGCCCTCCGAAGTGGCAACAACGAAGGGCCTTTGGTAAGTACTGGAATCATTGCTAATTACAGAGTGGTGATTTTTCTACGGAGATGATATATTTTGATAATTTCGATCCCAATTGATTGTTTTGTTTCAGGTCAACAGCGGGAAGAAACCCGAGTCCATTACCGCGGCAAGAAATGGCAAATCTTGACAAAGATGGTGATAGTCGTAAATCAGCAATGAAATCTGATGTGAAAGGCTTGGATTCTAAAGCAATCCCACAATTTCATGCTCACGTTTCTTCCTCTGAGTTTCAGGGGACGATTTCAAATTTAACGTCCTCTCGACAACAACCAACGAAGGCCCAGAAGACAGCCCATCAAATCCATATTCGCTTCGAAAAAATCTGATCTCTCTTAATGCCTTGTTCCTCAAATTATTGAGATTTAGAACCTTATGTTTGTTGAATTGTGTGGACAGAGAAGTGCGGAGAGCAGTGTCTAGAAGGAGGAGGAGGAAAAGGAAGAAGCGAAAGAAGGAGGAGGAGGAAAAGAGAGTGTCTAGTTCTTACAGAGGTAATTTTGAGATTGAGACTGCATTTTTCTTTTTTGATTTTTGCTTATGCTGTTTTGAGGGAAAACTTGAATGACCCTTTTCTGATAGTTGAAGGTAGCAGTTCTCATGGAGAGCCCTCCGAAGTGGCAACAACGAAGGGCCTTTGGTAAGTACTGGAATCATTGCTAATTACAGAGTGGTGATTTTTCTACGGAGATGATATATTTTGATAATTTCGATCCCAATTGATTGTTTTGTTTCAGGTCAACAGCGGGAAGAAACCCGAGTCCATTACCGCGGCAAGAAATGGCAAATCTTGACAAAGATGGTGATAGTCGTAAATCAGCAATGAAATCTGATGTGAAAGGCTTGGATTCTAAAGCAATCCCACAATTTCATGCTCACGTTTCTTCCTCTGAGTTTCAGGGGACGATTTCAAATTTAACGTCCTCTCGACAACAACCAACGAAGGCCCAGAAGACAGCCCATCAAATCCATATTCGCTTCGAAAAAATCTGATCTCTCTTAATGCCTTGTTCCTCAAATTATTGAGATTTAGAACCTTATGTTTGTTGAATTGTGTGGACAGAGAAGTGCGGAGAGCAGTGTCTAGAAGGAGGAGGAGGAAAAGGAAGAAGCGAAAGAAGGAGGAGGAGGAAAAGAGAGTGTCTAGTTCTTACAGAGGTAATTTTGAGATTGAGACTGCATTTTTCTTTTTTGATTTTTGCTTATGCTGTTTTGAGGGAAAACTTGAATGACCCTTTTCTGATAGTTGAAGGTAGCAGTTCTCATGGAGAGCCCTCCGAAGTGGCAACAACGAAGGGCCTTTGGTAAGTACTGGAATCATTGCTAATTACAGAGTGGTGATTTTTCTACGGAGATGATATATTTTGATAATTTCGATCCCAATTGATTGTTTTGTTTCAGGTCAACAGCGGGAAGAAATCCGAGTCCATTACCGCGGCAAGAAATGGCAAATCTTGACAAAGATGGTGATAGTCGTAAATCAGCAATGAAATCTGATGTGAAAGGCTTGGATTCTAAAGCAATCCCACAATTTCATGCTCACGTTTCTTCCTCTGAGTTTCAGGGGACGATTTCAAATTTAACGTCCTCTCGACAACAACCAACGAAGGCCCAGAAGACAGCCCATCAAATCCATATTCGCTTCGAAAAAATCTGATCTCTCTTAATGCCTTGTTCCTCAAATTATTGAGATTTAGAACCTTATGTTTGTTGAATTGTGTGGACAGAGAAGTGCGGAGAGCAGTGTCTAGAAGGAGGAGGAGGAAAAGGAAGAAGCGAAAGGAGGAGGAGGAAAAGGAAGAAGCGAAAAGAGAGTGTCTAGTTCTTACAGAGGTAATTTTGAGATTGAGACTGCATTTTTCTTTTTTGATTTTTGCTTATGCTGTTTTGAGGGAAAACTTGAATGACCCTTTTCTGATAGTTGAAGGTAGCAGTTCTCATGGAGAGCCCTCCGAAGTGGCAACAACGAAGGGCCTTTGGTAAGTACTGGAATCATTGCTAATTACAGAGTGGTGATTTTTCTACGGAGATGATATATTTTGATAATTTCGATCCCAATTGATTGTTTTGTTTCAGGTCAACAGCGGGAAGAAATCCGAGTCCATTACCGCGGCAAGAAATGGCAAATCTTGACAAAGATGGTGATAGTCGTAAATCAGCAATGAAATCTGATGTGAAAGGCTTGGATTCTAAAGCAATCCCACAATTTCATGCTCACGTTTCTTCCTCTGAGTTTCAGGGGACGATTTCAAATTTAACGTCCTCTCGACAACAACCAACGAAGGCCCAGAAGACAGCCCATCAAATCCATATTCGCTTCGAAAAAATCTGATCTCTCTTAATGCCTTGTTCCTCAAATTATTGAGATTTAGAACCTTATGTTTGTTGAATTGTGTGGACAGAGAAGTGCGGAGAGCAGTGTCTAGGAGGAGGAGGAAAAGGAAGAAGCGAAAGAAGGAGGAGGAGGAAAAGAGAGTGTCTAGTTCTTACAGAGGTAATTTTGAGATTGAGACTGCATTTTTCTTTTTTGATTTTTGCTTATGCTGTTTTGAGGGAAAACTTGAATGACCCTTTTCTGATAGTTGAAGGTAGCAGTTCTCATGGAGAGCCCTCCGAAGTGGCAACAACGAAGGGCCTTTGGTAAGTACTGGAATCATTGCTAATTACAGAGTGGTGATTTTTCTACGGAGATGATATATTTTGATAATTTCGATCCCAATTGATTGTTTTGTTTCAGGTCAACAGCGGGAAGAAACCCGAGTCCATTACCGCGGCAAGAAATGGCAAATCTTGACAAAGATGGTGATAGTCGTAAATCAGCAATGAAATCTGATGTGAAAGGCTTGGATTCTAAAGCAATCCCACAATTTCATGCTCACGTTTCTTCCTCTGAGTTTCAGGGGACGATTTCAAATTTAACATCCTCTCGACAACAACCAACGAAGGCCCAGAAGACAGCCCATCAAATCCATATTCGCTTCGAAAAAATCTGATCTCTCTTAATGCCTTGTTCCTCAAATTATTGAGATTTAGAACCTTATGTTTGTTGAATTGTGTGGACAGAGAAGTGCGGAGAGCAGTGTCTAGAAGGAGGAGGAGGAAAAGGAAGAAGCGAAAGAAGGAGGAGGAGGAAAAGGAAGAAGCGAAAAGAGAGTGTCTAGTTCTTACAGAGGTAATTTTGAGATTGAGACTGCATTTTTCTTTTTTGATTTTTGCTTATGCTGTTTTGAGGGAAAACTTGAATGACCCTTTTCTGATAGTTGAAGGTAGCAGTTCTCATGGAGAGCCCTCCGAAGTGGCAACAACGAAGGGCCTTTGGTAAGTACTGGAATCATTGCTAATTACAGAGTGGTGATTTTTCTACGGAGATGATATATTTTGATAATTTCGATCCCAATTGATTGTTTTGTTTCAGGTCAACAGCGGGAAGAAACCCGAGTCCATTACCGCGGCAAGAAATGGCAAATCTTGACAAAGATGGTGATAGTCGTAAATCAGCAATGAAATCTGATGTGAAAGGCTTGGATTCTAAAGCAATCCCACAATTTCATGCTCACGTTTCTTCCTCTGAGTTTCAGGGGACGATTTCAAATTTAACGTCCTCTCGACAACAACCAACGAAGGCCCAGAAGACAGCCCATCAAATCCATATTCGCTTCGAAAAAATCTGATCTCTCTTAATGCCTTGTTCCTCAAATTATTGAGATTTAGAACCTTATGTTTGTTGAATTGTGTGGACAGAGAAGTGCGGAGAGCAGTGTCTAGAAGGAGGAGGAGGAAAAGGAAGAAGCGAAAGAAGGAGGAGGAGGAAAAGGAAGAAGCGAAAAGAGAGTGTCTAGTTCTTACAGAGGTAATTTTGAGATTGAGACTGCATTTTTCTTTTTTGATTTTTGCTTATGCTGTTTTGAGGGAAAACTTGAATGACCCTTTTCTGATAGTTGAAGGTAGCAGTTCTCATGGAGAGCCCTCCGAAGTGGCAACAACGAAGGGCCTTTGGTAAGTACTGGAATCATTGCTAATTACAGAGTGGTGATTTTTCTACGGAGATGATATATTTTGATAATTTCGATCCCAATTGATTGTTTTGTTTCAGGTCAACAGCGGGAAGAAATCCGAGTCCATTACCGCGGCAAGAAATGGCAAATCTTGACAAAGATGGTGATAGTCGTAAATCAGCAATGAAATCTGATGTGAAAGGCTTGGATTCTAAAGCAATCCCACAATTTCATGCTCACGTTTCTTCCTCTGAGTTTCAGGGGACGATTTCAAATTTAACGTCCTCTCGACAACAACCAACGAAGGCCCAGAAGACAGCCCATCAAATCCATATTCGCTTCGAAAAAATCTGATCTCTCTTAATGCCTTGTTCCTCAAATTATTGAGATTTAGAACCTTATGTTTGTTGAATTGTGTGGACAGAGAAGTGCGGAGAGCAGTGTCTAGAAGGAGGAGGAGGAAAAGGAAGAAGCGAAAGAAGGAGGAGGAGGAAAAGAGAGTGTCTAGTTCTTACAGAGGTAATTTTGAGATTGAGACTGCATTTTTCTTTTTTGATTTTTGCTTATGCTGTTTTGAGGGAAAACTTGAATGACCCTTTTCTGATAGTTGAAGGTAGCAGTTCTCATGGAGAGCCCTCCGAAGTGGCAACAACGAAGGGCCTTTGGTAAGTACTGGAATCATTGCTAATTACAGAGTGGTGATTTTTCTACGGAGATGATATATTTTGATAATTTCGATCCCAATTGATTGTTTTGTTTCAGGTCAACAGCGGGAAGAAATCCGAGTCCATTACCGCGGCAAGAAATGGCAAATCTTGACAAAGATGGTGATAGTCGTAAATCAGCAATGAAATCTGATGTGAAAGGCTTGGATTCTAAAGCAATCCCACAATTTCATGCTCACGTTTCTTCCTCTGAGTTTCAGGGGACGATTTCAAATTTAACGTCCTCTCGACAACAACCAACGAAGGCCCAGAAGACAGCCCATCAAATCCATATTCGCTTCGAAAAAATCTGATCTCTCTTAATGCCTTGTTCCTCAAATTATTGAGATTTAGAACCTTATGTTTGTTGAATTGTGTGGACAGAGAAGTGCGGAGAGCAGTGTCTAGAAGGAGGAGGAGGAAAAGGAAGAAGCGAAAAGAGAGTGTCTAGTTCTTACAGAGGTAATTTTGAGATTGAGACTGCATTTTTCTTTTTTGATTTTTGCTTATGCTGTTTTGAGGGAAAACTTGAATGACCCTTTTCTGATAGTTGAAGGTAGCAGTTCTCATGGAGAGCCCTCCGAAGTGGCAACAACGAAGGGCCTTTGGTAAGTACTGGAATCATTGCTAATTACAGAGTGGTGATTTTTCTACGGAGATGATATATTTTGATAATTTCGATCCCAATTGATTGTTTTGTTTCAGGTCAACAGCGGGAAGAAATCCGAGTCCATTACCGCGGCAAGAAATGGCAAATCTTGACAAAGATGGTGATAGTCGTAAATCAGCAATGAAATCTGATGTGAAAGGCTTGGATTCTAAAGCAATCCCACAATTTCATGCTCACGTTTCTTCCTCTGAGTTTCAGGGGACGATTTCAAATTTAACGTCCTCTCGACAACAACCAACGAAGGCCCAGAAGACAGCCCATCAAATCCATATTCGCTTCGGAAAAAATCTGATCTCTCTTAATGCCTTGTTCCTCAAATTATTGAGATTTAGAACCTTATGTTTGTTGAATTGTGTGGACAGAGAAGTGCGGAGAGCAGTGTCTAGAAGGAGGAGGAGGAAAAGGAAGAAGCGAAAGAAGGAGGAGGAGGAAAAGGAAGAAGCGAAAAGAGAGTGTCTAGTTCTTACAGAGGTAATTTTGAGATTGAGACTGCATTTTTCTTTTTTGATTTTTGCTTATGCTGTTTTGAGGGAAAACTTGAATGACCCTTTTCTGATAGTTGAAGGTAGCAGTTCTCATGGAGAGCCCTCCGAAGTGGCAACAACGAAGGGCCTTTGGTAAGTACTGGAATCATTGCTAATTACAGAGTGGTGATTTTTCTACGGAGATGATATATTTTGATAATTTCGATCCCAATTGATTGTTTTGTTTCAGGTCAACAGCGGGAAGAAATCCGAGTCCATTACCGCGGCAAGAAATGGCAAATCTTGACAAAGATGGTGATAGTCGTAAATCAGCAATGAAATCTGATGTGAAAGGCTTGGATTCTAAAGCAATCCCACAATTTCATGCTCACGTTTCTTCCTCTGAGTTTCAGGGGACGATTTCAAATTTAACGTCCTCTCGACAACAACCAACGAAGGCCCAGAAGACAGCCCATCAAATCCATATTCGCTTCGAAAAAATCTGATCTCTCTTAATGCCTTGTTCCTCAAATTATTGAGATTTAGAACCTTATGTTTGTTGAATTGTGTGGACAGAGAAGTGCGGAGAGCAGTGTCTAGAAGGAGGAGGAGGAAAAGGAAGAAGCGAAAAGAGAGTGTCTAGTTCTTACAGAGGTAATTTTGAGATTGAGACTGCATTTTTCTTTTTTGATTTTTGCTTATGCTGTTTTGAGGGAAAACTTGAATGACCCTTTTCTGATAGTTGAAGGTAGCAGTTCTCATGGAGAGCCCTCCGAAGTGGCAACAACGAAGGGCCTTTGGTAAGTACTGGAATCATTGCTAATTACAGAGTGGTGATTTTTCTACGGAGATGATATATTTTGATAATTTCGATCCCAATTGATTGTTTTGTTTCAGGTCAACAGCGGGAAGAAATCCGAGTCCATTACCACGGCAAGAAATGGCAAATCTTGACAAAGATGGTGATAGTCGTAAATCAGCAATGAAATCTGATGTGAAAGGCTTGGATTCTAAAGCAATCCCACAATTTCATGCTCACGTTTCTTCCTCTGAGTTTCAGGGGACGATTTCAAATTTAACGTCCTCTCGACAACAACCAACGAAGGCCCAGAAGACAGCCCATCAAATCCATATTCGCTTCGGAAAAAATCTGATCTCTCTTAATGCCTTGTTCCTCAAATTATTGAGATTTAGAACCTTATGTTTGTTGAATTGCGTGGACAGAGAAGTGCGGAGAGCAGTGTCTAGAAGGAGGAGGAGGAAAAGGAAGAAGCGAAAGAAGGAGGAGGAGGAAAAGGAAGAAGCGAAAAGAGAGTGTCTAGTTCTTACAGAGGTAATTTTGAGATTGAGACTGCATTTTTCTTTTTTGATTTTTGCTTATGCTGTTTTGAGGGAAAACTTGAATGACCCTTTTCTGATAGTTGAAGGTAGCAGTTCTCATGGAGAGCCCTCCGAAGTGGCAACAACGAAGGGCCTTTGGTAAGTACTGGAATCATTGCTAATTACAGAGTGGTGATTTTTCTACGGAGATGATATATTTTGATAATTTCGATCCCAATTGATTGTTTTGTTTCAGGTCAACAGCGGGAAGAAATCCGAGTCCATTACCGCGGCAAGAAATGGCAAATCTTGACAAAGATGGTGATAGTTGTAAATCAGCAATGAAATCTGATGTGAAAGGCTTGGATTCTAAAGCAATCCCACAATTTCATGCTCACGTTTCTTCCTCTGAGTTTCAGGGGACGATTTCAAATTTAACGTCCTCTCGACAACAACCAACGAAGGCCCAGAAGACAGCCCATCAAATCCATATTCGCTTCGAAAAAATCTGATCTCTCTTAATGCCTTGTTCCTCAAATTATTGAGATTTAGAACCTTATGTTTGTTGAATTGTGTGGACAGAGAAGTGCGGAGAGCAGTGTCTAGAAGGAGGAGGAGGAAAAGGAAGAAGCGAAAGAAGGAGGAGGAGGAAAAGGAAGAAGCGAAAAGAGAGTGTCTAGTTCTTACAGAGGTAATTTTGAGATTGAGACTGCATTTTTCTTTTTTGATTTTTGCTTATGCTGTTTTGAGGGAAAACTTGAATGACCCTTTTCTGATAGTTGAAGGTAGCAGTTCTCATGGAGAGCCCTCCGAAGTGGCAACAACGAAGGGCCTTTGGTAAGTACTGGAATCATTGCTAATTACAGAGTGGTGATTTTTCTACGGAGATGATATATTTTGATAATTTCGATCCCAATTGATTGTTTTGTTTCAGGTCAACAGCGGGAAGAAATCCGAGTCCATTACCGCGGCAAGAAATGGCAAATCTTGACAAAGATGGTGATAGTCGTAAATCAGCAATGAAATCTGATGTGAAAGGCTTGGATTCTAAAGCAATCCCACAATTTCATGCTCACGTTTCTTCCTCTGAGTTTCAGGGGACGATTTCAAATTTAACGTCCTCTCGACAACAACCAACGAAGGCCCAGAAGACAGCCCATCAAATCCATATTCGCTTCGAAAAAATCTGATCTCTCTTAATGCCTTGTTCCTCAAATTATTGAGATTTAGAACCTTATGTTTGTTGAATTGTGTGGACAGAGAAGTGCGGAGAGCAGTGTCTAGAAGGAGGAGGAGGAAAAGGAAGAAGCGAAAGAAGGAGGAGGAGGAAAAGGAAGAAGCGAAAAGAGAGTGTCTAGTTCTTACAGAGGTAATTTTGAGATTGAGACTGCATTTTTCTTTTTTGATTTTTGCTTATGCTGTTTTGAGGGAAAACTTGAATGACCCTTTTCTGATAGTTGAAGGTAGCAGTTCTCATGGAGAGCCCTCCGAAGTGGCAACAACGAAGGGCCTTTGGTAAGTACTGGAATCATTGCTAATTACAGAGTGGTGATTTTTCTACGGAGATGATATATTTTGATAATTTCGATCCCAATTGATTGTTTTGTTTCAGGTCAACAGCGGGAAGAAATCCGAGTCCATTACCGCGGCAAGAAATGGCAAATCTTGACAAAGATGGTGATAGTCGTAAATCAGCAATGAAATCTGATGTGAAAGGCTTGGATTCTAAAGCAATCCCACAATTTCATGCTCACGTTTCTTCCTCTGAGTTTCAGGGGACGATTTCAAATTTAACGTCCTCTCGACAACAACCAACGAAGGCCCAGAAGACAGCCCATCAAATCCATATTCGCTTCGAAAAAATCTGATCTCTCTTAATGCCTTGTTCCTCAAATTATTGAGATTTAGAACCTTATGTTTGTTGAATTGTGTGGACAGAGAAGTGTGGAGAGCAGTGTCTAGAAGGAGGAGGAGGAAAAGGAAGAAGCGAAAGAAGGAGGAGGAGGAAAAGGAAGAAGCGAAAAGAGAGTGTCTAGTTCTTACAGAGGTAATTTTGAGATTGAGACTGCATTTTTCTTTTTTGATTTTTGCTTATGCTGTTTTGAGGGAAAACTTGAATGACCCTTTTCTGATAGTTGAAGGTAGCAGTTCTCATGGAGAGCCCTCCGAAGTGGCAACAACGAAGGGCCTTTGGTAAGTACTGGAATCATTGCTAATTACAGAGTGGTGATTTTTCTACGGAGATGATATATTTTGATAATTTCGATCCCAATTGATTGTTTTGTTTCAGGTCAACAGCGGGAAGAAATCCGAGTCCATTACCGCGGCAAGAAATGGCAAATCTTGACAAAGATGGTGATAGTCTTAAATCAGCAATGAAATCTGATGTGAAAGGCTTGGATTCTAAAGCAATCCCACAATTTCATGCTCACGTTTCTTCCTCTGAGTTTCAGGGGACGATTTCAAATTTAACGTCCTCTCGACAACAACCAACGAAGGCCCAGAAGACAGCCCATCAAATCCATATTCGCTTCGAAAAAATCTGATCTCTCTTAATGCCTTGTTCCTCAAATTATTGAGATTTAGAACCTTATGTTTGTTGAATTGTGTGGACAGAGAAGTGCGGAGAGCAGTGTCTAGAAGGAGGAGGAGGAAAAGGAAGAAGCGAAAGAAGGAGGAGGAGGAAAAGAGAGTGTCTAGTTCTTACAGAGGTAATTTTGAGATTGAGACTGCATTTTTCTTTTTTGATTTTTGCTTATGCTGTTTTGAGGGAAAACTTGAATGACCCTTTTCTGATAGTTGAAGGTAGCAGTTCTCATGGAGAGCCCTCCGAAGTGGCAACAACGAAGGGCCTTTGGTAAGTACTGGAATCATTGCTAATTACAGAGTGGTGACTTTTCTACGGAGATGATATATTTTGATAATTTCGATCCCAATTGATTGTTTTGTTTCAGGTCAACAGCGGGAAGAAACCCGAGTCCATTACCGCGGCAAGAAATGGCAAATCTTGACAAAGATGGTGATAGTCGTAAATCAGCAATGAAATCTGATGTGAAAGGCTTGGATTCTAAAGCAATCCCACAATTTCATGCTCACGTTTCTTCCTCTGAGTTTCAGGGGACGATTTCAAATTTAACGTCCTCTCGACAACAACCAACGAAGGCCCAGAAGACAGCCCATCAAATCCATATTCGCTTCGAAAAAATCTGATCTCTCTTAATGCCTTGTTCCTCAAATTATTGAGATTTAGAACCTTATGTTTGTTGAATTGTGTGGACAGAGAAGTGCGGAGAGCAGTGTCTAGAAGGAGGAGGAGGAAAAGGAAGAAGCGAAAGAAGGAGGAGGAGGAAAAGGAAGAAGCGAAAAGAGAGTGTCTAGTTCTTACAGAGGTAATTTTGAGATTGAGACTGCATTTTTCTTTTTTGATTTTTACTTATGCTGTTTTGAGGGAAAACTTGAATGACCCTTTTCTGATAGTTGAAGGTAGCAGTTCTCATGGAGAGCCCTCCGAAGTGGCAACAACGAAGGGCCTTTGGTAAGTACTGGAATCATTGCTAATTACAGAGTGGTGATTTTTCTACGGAGATGATATATTTTGATAATTTCGATCCCAATTGATTGTTTTGTTTCAGGTCAACAGCGGGAAGAAATCCGAGTCCATTACCGCGGCAAGAAATGGCAAATCTTGACAAAGATGGTGATAGTCGTAAATCAGCAATGAAATCTGATGTGAAAGGCTTGGATTCTAAAGCAATCCCACAATTTCATGCTCACGTTTCTTCCTCTGAGTTTCAGGGGACGATTTCAAATTTAACGTCCTCTCGACAACAACCAACGAAGGCCCAGAAGACAGCCCATCAAATCCATATTCGCTTCGAAAAAATCTGATCTCTCTTAATGCCTTGTTCCTCAAATTATTGAGATTTAGAACCTTATGTTTGTTGAATTGTGTGGACAGAGAAGTGCGGAGAGTAGTGTCTAGAAGGAGGAGGAGGAAAAGGAAGAAGCGAAAGAAGGAGGAGGAGGAAAAGAGAGTGTCTAGTTCTTACAGAGGTAATTTTGAGATTGAGACTGCATTTTTCTTTTTTGATTTTTGCTTATGCTGTTTTGAGGGAAAACTTGAATGACCCTTTTCTGATAGTTGAAGGTAGCAGTTCTCATGGAGAGCCCTCCGAAGTGGCAACAACGAAGGGCCTTTGGTAAGTACTGGAATCATTGCTAATTACAGAGTGGTGATTTTTCTACGGAGATGATATATTTTGATAATTTCGATCCCAATTGATTGTTTTGTTTCAGGTCAACAGCGGGAAGAAATCCGAGTCCATTACCGCGGCAAGAAATGGCAAATCTTGACAAAGATGGTGATAGTCGTAAATCAGCAATGAAATCTGATGTGAAAGGCTTGGATTCTAAAGCAATCCCACAATTTCATGCTCACGTTTCTTCCTCTGAGTTTCAGGGGACGATTTCAAATTTAACGTCCTCTCGACAACAACCAACGAAGGCCCAGAAGACAGCCCATCAAATCCATATTCGCTTCGAAAAAATCTGATCTCTCTTAATGCCTTGTTCCTCAAATTATTGAGATTTAGAACCTTATGTTTGTTGAATTGTGTGGACAGAGAAGTGCGGAGAGCAGTGTCTAGAAGGAGGAGGAGGAAAAGGAAGAAGCGAAAGAAGGAGGAGGAGGAAAAGGAAGAAGCGAAAAGAGAGTGTCTAGTTCTTACAGAGGTAATTTTGAGATTGAGACTGCATTTTTCTTTTTTGATTTTTGCTTATGCTGTTTTGAGGGAAAACTTGAATGACCCTTTTCTGATAGTTGAAGGTAGCAGTTCTCATGGAGAGCCCTCCGAAGTGGCAACAACGAAGGGCCTTTGGTAAGTACTGGAATCATTGCTAATTACAGAGTGGTGATTTTTCTACGGAGATGATATATTTTGATAATTTCGATCCCAATTGATTGTTTTGTTTCAGGTCAACAGCGGGAAGAAATCCGAGTCCATTACCGCGGCAAGAAATGGCAAATCTTGACAAAGATGGTGATAGTCGTAAATCAGCAATGAAATCTGATGTGAAAGGCTTGGATTCTAAAGCAATCCCACAATTTCATGCTCACGTTTCTTCCTCTGAGTTTCAGGGGACGATTTCAAATTTAACGTCCTCTCGACAACAACCAACGAAGGCCCAGAAGACAGCCCATCAAATCCATATTCGCTTCGAAAAAATCTGATCTCTCTTAATGCCTTGTTCCTCAAATTATTGAGATTTAGAACCTTATGTTTGTTGAATTGTGTGGACAGAGAAGTGCGGAGAGCAGTGTCTAGAAGGAGGAGGAGGAAAAGGAAGAAGCGAAAGAAGGAGGAGGAGGAAAAGGAAGAAGCGAAAAGAGAGTGTCTAGTTCTTACAGAGGTAATTTTGAGATTGAGACTGCATTTTTCTTTTTTGATTTTTGCTTATGCTGTTTTGAGGGAAAACTTGAATGACCCTTTTCTGATAGTTGAAGGTAGCAGTTCTCATGGAGAGCCCTCCGAAGTGGCAACAACGAAGGGCCTTTGGTAAGTACTGGAATCATTGCTAATTACAGAGTGGTGACTTTTCTACGGAGATGATATATTTTGATAATTTTGATCCCAATTGATTGTTTTGTTTCAGGTCAACAGCGGGAAGAAATCCGAGTCCATTACCGCGGCAAGAAATGGCAAATCTTGACAAAGATGGTGATAGTCGTAAATCAGCAATGAAATCTGATGTGAAAGGCTTGGATTCTAAAGCAATCCCACAATTTCATGCTCACGTTTCTTCCTCTGAGTTTCAGGGGACGATTTCAAATTTAACGTCCTCTCGACAACAACCAACGAAGGCCCAGAAGACAGCCCATCAAATCCATATTCGCTTCGAAAAAATCTGATCTCTCTTAATGCCTTGTTCCTCAAATTATTGAGATTTAGAACCTTATGTTTGTTGAATTGTGTGGACAGAGAAGTGCGGAGAGTAGTGTCTAGAAGGAGGAGGAAGAAAAGGAAGAAGCGAAAGAAGGAGGAGGAGGAAAAGAGAGTGTCTAGTTCTTACAGAGGTAATTTTGAGATTGAGACTGCATTTTTCTTTTTTGATTTTTGCTTATGCTGTTTTGAGGGAAAACTTGAATGACCCTTTTCTGATAGTTGAAGGTAGCAGTTCTCATGGAGAGCCCTCCGAAGTGGCAACAACGAAGGGCCTTTGGTAAGTACTGGAATCATTGCTAATTACAGAGTGGTGATTTTTCTACGGAGATGATATATTTTGATAATTTCGATCCCAATTGATTGTTTTGTTTCAGGTCAACAGCGGGAAGAAATCCGAGTCCATTACCGCGGCAAGAAATGGCAAATCTTGACAAAGATGGTGATAGTCGTAAATCAGCAATGAAATCTGATGTGAAAGGCTTGGATTCTAAAGCAATCCCACAATTTCATGCTCACGTTTCTTCCTCTGAGTTTCAGGGGACGATTTCAAATTTAACGTCCTCTCGACAACAACCAACGAAGGCCCAGAAGACAGCCCATCAAATCCATATTCGCTTCGAAAAAATCTGATCTCTCTTAATGCCTTGTTCCTCAAATTATTGAGATTTAGAACCTTATGTTTGTTGAATTGTGTGGACAGAGAAGTGCGGAGAGCAGTGTCTAGAAGGAGGAGGAGGAAAAGGAAGAAGCGAAAGAAGGAGGAGGAGGAAAAGGAAGAAGCGAAAAGAGAGTGTCTAGTTCTTACAGAGGTAATTTTGAGATTGAGACTGCATTTTTCTTTTTTGATTTTTGCTTATGCTGTTTTGAGGGAAAACTTGAATGACCCTTTTCTGATAGTTGAAGGTAGCAGTTCTCATGGAGAGCCCTCCGAAGTGGCAACAACGAAGGGCCTTTGGTAAGTACTGGAATCATTGCTAATTACAGAGTGGTGATTTTTCTACGGAGATGATATATTTTGATAATTTCGATCCCAATTGATTGTTTTGTTTCAGGTCAACAGCGGGAAGAAATCCGAGTCCATTACCGCGGCAAGAAATGGCAAATCTTGACAAAGATGGTGATAGTCGTAAATCAGCAATGAAATCTGATGTGAAAGGCTTGGATTCTAAAGCAATCCCACAATTTCATGCTCACGTTTCTTCCTCTGAGTTTCAGGGGACGATTTCAAATTTAACGTCCTCTCGACAACAACCAACGAAGGCCCAGAAGACAGCCCATCAAATCCATATTCGCTTCGAAAAAATCTGATCTCTCTTAATGCCTTGTTCCTCAAATTATTGAGATTTAGAACCTTATGTTTGTTGAATTGTGTGGACAGAGAAGTGCGGAGAGCAGTGTCTAGAAGGAGGAGGAGGAAAAGGAAGAAGCGAAAGAAGGAGGAGGAGGAAAAGGAAGAAGCGAAAAGAGAGTGTCTAGTTCTTACAGAGGTAATTTTGAGATTGAGACTGCATTTTTCTTTTTTGATTTTTGCTTATGCTGTTTTGAGGGAAAACTTGAATGACCCTTTTCTGATAGTTGAAGGTAGCAGTTCTCATGGAGAGCCCTCCGAAGTGGCAACAACGAAGGGCCTTTGGTAAGTACTGGAATCATTGCTAATTACAGAGTGGTGACTTTTCTACGGAGATGATATATTTTGATAATTTTGATCCCAATTGATTGTTTTGTTTCAGGTCAACAGCGGGAAGAAATCCGAGTCCATTACCGCGGCAAGAAATGGCAAATCTTGACAAAGATGGTGATAGTCGTAAATCAGCAATGAAATCTGATGTGAAAGGCTTGGATTCTAAAGCAATCCCACAATTTCATGCTCACGTTTCTTCCTCTGAGTTTCAGGGGACGATTTCAAATTTAACGTCCTCTCGACAACAACCAACGAAGGCCCAGAAGACAGCCCATCAAATCCATATTCGCTTCGAAAAAATCTGATCTCTCTTAATGCCTTGTTCCTCAAATTATTGAGATTTAGAACCTTATGTTTGTTGAATTGTGTGGACAGAGAAGTGCGGAGAGCAGTGTCTAGAAGGAGGAGGAGGAAAAGGAAGAAGCGAAAGAAGGAGGAGGAGGAAAAGGAAGAAGCGAAAAGAGAGTGTCTAGTTCTTACAGAGGTAATTTTGAGATTGAGACTGCATTTTTCTTTTTTGATTTTTACTTATGCTGTTTTGAGGGAAAACTTGAATGACCCTTTTCTGATAGTTGAAGGTAGCAGTTCTCATGGAGAGCCCTCCGAAGTGGCAACAACGAAGGGCCTTTGGTAAGTACTGGAATCATTGCTAATTACAGAGTGGTGATTTTTCTACGGAGATGATATATTTTGATAATTTCGATCCCAATTGATTGTTTTGTTTCAGGTCAACAGCGGGAAGAAATCCGAGTCCATTACCGCGGCAAGAAATGGCAAATCTTGACAAAGATGGTGATAGTCGTAAATCAGCAATGAAATCTGATGTGAAAGGCTTGGATTCTAAAGCAATCCCACAATTTCATGCTCACGTTTCTTCCTCTGAGTTTCAGGGGACGATTTCAAATTTAACGTCCTCTCGACAACAACCAACGAAGGCCCAGAAGACAGCCCATCAAATCCATATTCGCTTCGAAAAAATCTGATCTCTCTTAATGCCTTGTTCCTCAAATTATTGAGATTTAGAACCTTATGTTTGTTGAATTGTGTGGACAGAGAAGTGCGGAGAGCAGTGTCTAGAAGGAGGAGGAGGAAAAGGAAGAAGCGAAAGAAGGAGGAGGAGGAAAAGGAAGAAGCGAAAAGAGAGTGTCTAGTTCTTACAGAGGTAATTTTGAGATTGAGACTGCATTTTTCTTTTTTGATTTTTGCTTATGCTGTTTTGAGGGAAAACTTGAATGACCCTTTTCTGATAGTTGAAGGTAGCAGTTCTCATGGAGAGCCCTCCGAAGTGGCAACAACGAAGGGCCTTTGGTAAGTACTGGAATCATTGCTAATTACAGAGTGGTGACTTTTCTACGGAGATGATATATTTTGATAATTTCGATCCCAATTGATTGTTTTGTTTCAGGTCAACAGCGGGAAGAAACCCGAGTCCATTACCGCGGCAAGAAATGGCAAATCTTGACAAAGATGGTGATAGTCGTAAATCAGCAATGAAATCTGATGTGAAAGGCTTGGATTCTAAAGCAATCCCACAATTTCATGCTCACGTTTCTTCCTCTGAGTTTCAGGGGACGATTTCAAATTTAACGTCCTCTCGACAACAACCAACGAAGGCCCAGAAGACAGCCCATCAAATCCATATTCGCTTCGAAAAAATCTGATCTCTCTTAATGCCTTGTTCCTCAAATTATTGAGATTTAGAACCTTATGTTTGTTGAATTGTGTGGACAGAGAAGTGCGGAGAGCAGTGTCTAGAAGGAGGAGGAGGAAAAGGAAGAAGCGAAAGAAGGAGGAGGAGGAAAAGGAAGAAGCGAAAAGAGAGTGTCTAGTTCTTACAGAGGTAATTTTGAGATTGAGACTGCATTTTTCTTTTTTGATTTTTACTTATGCTGTTTTGAGGGAAAACTTGAATGACCCTTTTCTGATAGTTGAAGGTAGCAGTTCTCATGGAGAGCCCTCCGAAGTGGCAACAACGAAGGGCCTTTGGTAAGTACTGGAATCATTGCTAATTACAGAGTGGTGACTTTTCTACGGAGATGATATATTTTGATAATTTTGATCCCAATTGATTGTTTTGTTTCAGGTCAACAGCGGGAAGAAATCCGAGTCCATTACCGCGGCAAGAAATGGCAAATCTTGACAAAGATGGTGATAGTCGTAAATCAGCAATGAAATCTGATGTGAAAGGCTTGGATTCTAAAGCAATCCCACAATTTCATGCTCACGTTTCTTCCTCTGAGTTTCAGGGGACGATTTCAAATTTAACGTCCTCTCGACAACAACCAACGAAGGCCCAGAAGACAGCCCATCAAATCCATATTCGCTTCGAAAAAATCTGATCTCTCTTAATGCCTTGTTCCTCAAATTATTGAGATTTAGAACCTTATGTTTGTTGAATTGTGTGGACAGAGAAGTGCGGAGAGCAGTGTCTAGAAGGAGGAGGAGGAAAAGGAAGAAGCGAAAGAAGGAGGAGGAGGAAAAGGAAGAAGCGAAAAGAGAGTGTCTAGTTCTTACAGAGGTAATTTTGAGATTGAGACTGCATTTTTCTTTTTTGATTTTTGCTTATGCTGTTTTGAGGGAAAACTTGAATGACCCTTTTGTGATAGTTGAAGGTAGCAGTTCTCATGGAGAGCCCTCCGAAGTGGCAACAACGAAGGGCCTTTGGTAAGTACTGGAATCATTGCTAATTACAGAGTGGTGACTTTTCTACGGAGATGATATATTTTGATAATTTCGATCCCAATTGATTGTTTTGTTTCAGGTCAACAGCGGGAAGAAATCCGAGTCCATTACCGCGGCAAGAAATGGCAAATCTTGACAAAGATGGTGATAGACGTAAATCAGCAATGAAATCTGATGTGAAAGGCTTGGATTCTAAAGCAATCCCACAATTTCATGCTCACGTTTCTTCCTCTGAGTTTCAGGGGACGATTTCAAATTTAACGTCCTCTCGACAACAACCAACGAAGGCCCAGAAGACAGCCCATCAAATCCATATTCGCTTCGAAAAAATCTGATCTCTCTTAATGCCTTGTTCCTCAAATTATTGAGATTTAGAACCTTATGTTTGTTGAATTGTGTGGACAGAGAAGTGCGGAGAGCAGTGTCTAGAAGGAGGAGGAGGAAAAGGAAGAAGCGAAAGAAGGAGGAGGAGGAAAAGGAAGAAGCGAAAAGAGAGTGTCTAGTTCTTACAGAGGTAATTTTGAGATTGAGACTGCATTTTTCTTTTTTGATTTTTGCTTATGCTGTTTTGAGGGAAAACTTGAATGACCCTTTTCTGATAGTTGAAGGTAGCAGTTCTCATGGAGAGCCCTCCGAAGTGGCAACAACGAAGGGCCTTTGGTAAGTACTGGAATCATTGCTAATTACAGAGTGGTGACTTTTCTACGGAGATGATATATTTTGATAATTTCGATCCCAATTGATTGTTTTGTTTCAGGTCAACAGCGGGAAGAAATCCGAGTCCATTACCGCGGCAAGAAATGGCAAATCTTGACAAAGATGGTGATAGTCGTAAATCAGCAATGAAATCTGATGTGAAAGGCTTGGATTCTAAAGCAATCCCACAATTTCATGCTCACGTTTCTTCCTCTGAGTTTCAGGGGACGATTTCAAATTTAACGTCCTCTCGACAACAACCAACGAAGGCCCAGAAGACAGCCCATCAAATCCATATTCGCTTCGAAAAAATCTGATCTCTCTTAATGCCTTGTTCCTCAAATTATTGAGATTTAGAACCTTATGTTTGTTGAATTGTGTGGACAGAGAAGTGCGGAGAGCAGTGTCTAGAAGGAGGAGGAGGAAAAGGAAGAAGCGAAAGAAGGAGGAGGAGGAAAAGGAAGAAGCGAAAAGAGAGTGTCTAGTTCTTACAGAGGTAATTTTGAGATTGAGACTGCATTTTTCTTTTTTGATTTTTGCTTATGCTGTTTTGAGGGAAAACTTGAATGACCCTTTTCTGATAGTTGAAGGTAGCAGTTCTCATGGAGAGCCCTCCGAAGTGGCAACAACGAAGGGCCTTTGGTAAGTACTGGAATCATTGCTAATTACAGAGTGGTGACTTTTCTACGGAGATGATATATTTTGATAATTTCGATCCCAATTGATTGTTTTGTTTCAGGTCAACAGCGGGAAGAAATCCGAGTCCATTACCGCGGCAAGAAATGGCAAATCTTGACAAAGATGGTGATAGTCGTAAATCAGCAATGAAATCTGATGTGAAAGGCTTGGATTCTAAAGCAATCCCACAATTTCATGCTCACGTTTCTTCCTCTGAGTTTCAGGGGACGATTTCAAATTTAACGTCCTCTCGACAACAACCAACGAAGGCCCAGAAGACAGCCCATCAAATCCATATTCGCTTCGAAAAAATCTGATCTCTCTTAATGCCTTGTTCCTCAAATTATTGAGATTTAGAACCTTATGTTTGTTGAATTGTGTGGACAGAGAAGTGCGGAGAGCAGTGTCTAGAAGGAGGAGGAGGAAAAGGAAGAAGCGAAAGAAGGAGGAGGAGGAAAAGGAAGAAGCGAAAAGAGAGTGTCTAGTTCTTACAGAGGTAATTTTGAGATTGAGACTGCATTTTTCTTTTTTGATTTTTGCTTATGCTGTTTTGAGGGAAAACTTGAATGACCCTTTTCTGATAGTTGAAGGTAGCAGTTCTCATGGAGAGCCCTCCGAAGTGGCAACAACGAAGGGCCTTTGGTAAGTACTGGAATCATTGCTAATTACAGAGTGGTGACTTTTCTACGGAGATGATATATTTTGATAATTTCGATCCCAATTGATTGTTTTGTTTCAGGTCAACAGCGGGAAGAAATCCGAGTCCATTACCGCGGCAAGAAATGGCAAATCTTGACAAAGATGGTGATAGTCGTAAATCAGCAATGAAATCTGATGTGAAAGGCTTGGATTCTAAAGCAATCCCACAATTTCATGCTCACGTTTCTTCCTCTGAGTTTCAGGGGACGATTTCAAATTTAACGTCCTCTCGACAACAACCAACGAAGGCCCAGAAGACAGCCCATCAAATCCATATTCGCTTCGAAAAAATCTGATCTCTCTTAATGCCTTGTTCCTCAAATTATTGAGATTTAGAACCTTATGTTTGTTGAATTGTGTGGACAGAGAAGTGCGGAGAGCAGTGTCTAGAAGGAGGAGGAGGAAAAGGAAGAAGCGAAAGAAGGAGGAGGAGGAAAAGGAAGAAGCGAAAAGAGAGTGTCTAGTTCTTAC
>CM045919.1:6907013-6955338 GCA_025169955.1 Salix arbutifolia | reverse complement strand
GTATCAGCTTAATTCTAAATCTCTGGTACTCAACTATCATCTGATTTCTGCTGTGTTTATGTTGAGATTTGCACCTTTTTCTGTTGCTATCCTTAGTGAATTATGTGTGCTTAATTATGTTGTAGAATCATTCAAAATATAAGGAGCCCACATCACTTTTTGAACACTTCATTGTCGCGAGGCTTCACCCTGATGCCAATCTTGAGAAAGTGGAGGATGCATTTGCAAGGGAGAAGAAGTGGGAGTCGGATATGGAGAAGTCTGACTTGTTGGATTTCAAATCGATGCAGCGACGGGCACCTTCATTTCCAACTTTGGAACCTCAGGTCAGCCACACCAGCAATTTAAATATTGTTTATAGAGTTTACAGAGGTAACTTTTGAGATTGAGACTGCATTTTTCTTTTCTGTCTTGCTTATGCTGTTTTGCGGGAAAACTTGAATGACCCTTTTCTAGGTGAAGCTAGCAGTTCTCATGGAGAGCCCTCCGAATTGGTAACAACGAAGGGCCCTTTGGTAAGTACTGAAATCATGGCGAATTACAGATGGTGATTTTTCTACGGAGATGATATATTTTGATAATTTCGATCCCAATTGATTGTTTTGTTTCAGGTAACAACGGGAAGAAATCTGAGTCCATTACCGCGGCAAGAAATGGCAAATCTTGACAAAGATGGTGATAGTCGTAAATCAGCAATGAAAGCACTGAAATCTTATGTGAAAGGCTTGGATTCTAAAGCAATCCCACAATTTCATGCTCACGTTTCTTCCTCTGAATTTCAGGGAACGATTTCAAATTTAACGTACTCTCGACAACAACCAACGAAGGCCCAAAAGGAAACTCAGAAGACAGCCCATCAAATCCATATTCGCCTCGAAAAAATTTGATCTCTCTTAATGCCTTGTTCCTCAAATTATTGAGATTTAGAACCTTCAGTTTCTTGATTTGTGTGAACAAAGAAGTGCCGAGAGGAGTATCTAGAAGGAGGAGGAGGAAAAGGAAGAAGCGAAAAGAGAGTGTGTAGTTCTTACAGAGGTAACTTTTTGAGATTGAGACTGCATTTTTCTTTTTTGATTTTTGCTTATGCTGTTTTGAGGGAAAACTTGAATGACCCTTTTCTGATAGTTGAAGGTAGCAGTTCTCATGGAGAGCCCTCCGAAGTGGCAACAACGAAGGGCCTTTGGTAAGTACTGGAATCATTGCTAATTACAGAGTGGTGATTTTTCTACGGAGATGATATATTTTGATAATTTCGATCCCAATTGATTGTTTTTGTTTCAGGTCAACAGCGGGAAGAAATCCGAGTCCATTACCGCGGCAAGAAATGGCAAATCTTGACAAAGATGGTGATAGTCGTAAATCAGCAATGAAATCTGATGTGAAAGGCTTGGATTCTAAAGCAATCCCACAATTTCATGCTCACGTTTCTTCCTCTGAGTTTCAGGGGACGATTTCAAATTTAACGTCCTCTCGACAACAACCAACGAAGGCCCAGAAGACAGCCCATCAAATCCATATTCGCTTCGAAAAAATCTGATCTCTCTTAATGCCTTGTTCCTCAAATTATTGAGATTTAGAACCTTATGTTTGTTGAATTGTGTGGACAGAGAAGTGCGGAGAGCAGTGTCTAGAAGGAGGAGGAGGAAAAGGAAGAAGCGAAAGAAGGAGGAGGAGGAGGAAAAGGAAGAAGCGAAAAGAGAGTGTGTAGTTCTTACAGAGGTAACTTTTTGAGATTGAGACTGCATTTTTCTTTTTTGATTTTTGCTTATGCTGTTTTGAGGGAAAACTTGAATGACCCTTTTCTGATAGTTGAAGGTAGCAGTTCTCATGGAGAGCCCTCCGAAGTGGCAACAACGAAGGGCCTTTGGTAAGTACTGGAATCATTGCTAATTACAGAGTGGTGATTTTTCTACGGAGATGATATATTTTGATAATTTCGATCCCAATTGATTGTTTTGTTTCAGGTCAACAGCGGGAAGAAATCCGAGTCCATTACCGCGGCAAGAAATGGCAAATCTTGACAAAGATGGTGATAGTCGTAAATCAGCAATGAAATCTGATGTGAAAGGCTTGGATTCTAAAGCAATCCCACAATTTCATGCTCACGTTTCTTCCTCTGAGTTTCAGGGGACGATTTCAAATTTAACGTCCTCTCGACAACAACCAACGAAGGCCCAGAAGACAGCCCATCAAATCCATATTCGCTTCGAAAAAATCTGATCTCTCTTAATGCCTTGTTCCTCAAATTATTGAGATTTAGAACCTTATGTTTGTTGAATTGTGTGGACAGAGAAGTGCGGAGAGCAGTGTCTAGAAGGAGGAGGAGGAAAAGGAAGAAGCGAAAGAAGGAGGAGGAGGAGGAAAAGGAAGAAGCGAAAAGAGAGTGTGTAGTTCTTACAGAGGTAACTTTTTGAGATTGAGACTGCATTTTTCTTTTTTGATTTTTGCTTATGCTGTTTTGAGGGAAAACTTGAATGACCCTTTTCTGATAGTTGAAGGTAGCAGTTCTCATGGAGAGCCCTCCGAAGTGGCAACAACGAAGGGCCTTTGGTAAGTACTGGAATCATTGCTAATTACAGAGTGGTGATTTTTCTACGGAGATGATATATTTTGATAATTTCGATCCCAATTGATTGTTTTGTTTCAGGTCAACAGCGGGAAGAAATCCGAGTCCATTACCGCGGCAAGAAATGGCAAATCTTGACAAAGATGGTGATAGTCGTAAATCAGCAATGAAATCTGATGTGAAAGGCTTGGATTCTAAAGCAATCCCACAATTTCATGCTCATGTTTCTTCCTCTGAGTTTCAGGGGACGATTTCAAATTTAACGTCCTCTCGACAACAACCAACGAAGGCCCAGAAGACAGCCCATCAAATCCATATTCGCTTCGAAAAAATCTGATCTCTCTTAATGCCTTGTTCCTCAAATTATTGAGATTTAGAACCTTATGTTTGTTGAATTGTGTGGACAGAGAAGTGCGGAGAGCAGTGTCTAGAAGGAGGAGGAGGAAAAGGAAGAAGCGAAAGAAGGAGGAGGAGGAGGAAAAGGAAGAAGCAAAAAGAGAGTGTGTAGTTCTTACAGAGGTAACTTTTTGAGATTGAGACTGCATTTTTCTTTTTTGATTTTTGCTTATGCTGTTTTGAGGGGAAAACTTGAATGACCCTTTTCTGATAGTTGAAGGTAGCAGTTCTCATGGAGAGCCCTCCGAAGTGGCAACAACGAAGGGCCTTTGGTAAGTACTGGAATCATTGCTAATTACAGAGTGGTGATTTTTCTACGGAGATGATATATTTTGATAATTTCGATCCCAATTGATTGTTTTGTTTCAGGTCAACAGCGGGAAGAAATCCGAGTCCATTACCGCGGCAAGAAATGGCAAATCTTGACAAAGATGGTGATAGTCGTAAATCAGCAATGAAATCTGATGTGAAAGGCTTGGATTCTAAAGCAATCCCACAATTTCATGCTCACGTTTCTTCCTCTGAGTTTCAGGGGACGATTTCAAATTTAACGTCCTCTCGACAACAACCAACGAAGGCCCAGAAGACAGCCCATCAAATCCATATTCGCTTCAAAAAAATCTGATCTCTCTTAATGCCTTGTTCCTCAAATTATTGAGATTTAGAACCTTATGTTTGTTGAATTGTGTGGACAGAGAAGTGCGGAGAGCAGTGTCTAGAAGGAGGAGGAAAAGGAAGAAGCGAAAGAAGGAGGAGGAGGAGGAAAAGGAAGAAGCGAAAAGAGAGTGTGTAGTTCTTACAGAGGTAACTTTTTGAGATTGAGACTGCATTTTTCTTTTTTGATTTTTGCTTATGCTGTTTTGAGGGAAAACTTGAATGACCCTTTTCTGATAGTTGAAGGTAGCAGTTCTCATGGAGAGCCCTCCGAAGTGGCAACAACGAAGGGCCTTTGGTAAGTACTGGAATCATTGCTAATTACAGAGTGGTGATTTTTCTACGGAGATGATATATTTTGATAATTTCGATCCCAATTGATTGTTTTGTTTCAGGTCAACAGCGGGAAGAAATCCGAGTCCATTACCGCGGCAAGAAATGGCAAATCTTGACAAAGATGGTGATAGTCGTAAATCAGCAATGAAATCTGATGTGAAAGGCTTGGATTCTAAAGCAATCCCACAATTTCATGCTCACGTTTCTTCCTCTGAGTTTCAGGGGACGATTTCAAATTTAACGTCCTCTCGACAACAACCAACGAAGGCCCAGAAGACAGCCCATCAAATCCATATTCGCTTCGAAAAAATCTGATCTCTCTTAATGCCTTGTTCCTCAAATTATTGAGATTTAGAACCTTATGTTTGTTGAATTGTGTGGACAGAGAAGTGCGGAGAGCAGTGTCTAGAAGGAGGAGGAGGAAAAGGAAGAAGCGAAAGAAGGAGGAGGAGGAGGAAAAGGAAGAAGCGAAAAGAGAGTGTGTAGTTCTTACAGAGGTAACTTTTTGAGATTGAGACTGCATTTTTCTTTTTTGATTTTTGCTTATGCTGTTTTGAGGGAAAACTTGAATGACCCTTTTCTGATAGTTGAAGGTAGCAGTTCTCATGGAGAGCCCTCCGAAGTGGCAACAACGAAGGGCCTTTGGTAAGTACTGGAATCATTGCTAATTACAGAGTGGTGATTTTTCTACGGAGATGATATATTTTGATAATTTCGATCCCAATTGATTGTTTTGTTTCAGGTCAACAGCGGGAAGAAATCCGAGTCCATTACCGCGGCAAGAAATGGCAAATCTTGACAAAGATGGTGATAGTCGTAAATCAGCAATGAAATCTGATGTGAAAGGCTTGGATTCTAAAGCAATCCCACAATTTCATGCTCACGTTTCTTCCTCTGAGTTTCAGGGGACGATTTCAAATTTAACGTCCTCTCGACAACAACCAACGAAGGCCCAGAAGACAGCCCATCAAATCCATATTCGCTTCGAAAAAATCTGATCTCTCTTAATGCCTTGTTCCTCAAATTATTGAGATTTAGAACCTTATGTTTGTTGAATTGTGTGGACAGAGAAGTGCGGAGAGCAGTGTCTAGAAGGAGGAGGAGGAAAAGGAAGAAGCGAAAGAAGGAGGAGGAGGAGGAAAAGGAAGAAGCGAAAAGAGAGTGTGTAGTTCTTACAGAGGTAACTTTTTGAGATTGAGACTGCATTTTTCTTTTTTGATTTTTGCTTATGCTGTTTTGAGGGAAAACTTGAATGACCCTTTTCTGATAGTTGAAGGTAGCAGTTCTCATGGAGAGCCCTCCGAAGTGGCAACAACGAAGGGCCTTTGGTAAGTACTGGAATCATTGCTAATTACAGAGTGGTGATTTTTCTACGGAGATGATATATTTTGATAATTTCGATCCCAATTGATTGTTTTGTTTCAGGTCAACAGCGGGAAGAAATCCGAGTCCATTACCGCGGCAAGAAATGGCAAATCTTGACAAAGATGGTGATAGTCGTAAATCAGCAATGAAATCTGATGTGAAAGGCTTGGATTCTAAAGCAATCCCACAATTTCATGCTCACGTTTCTTCCTCTGAGTTTCAGGGGACGATTTCAAATTTAACGTCCTCTCGACAACAACCAACGAAGGCCCAGAAGACAGCCCATCAAATCCATATTCGCTTCGAAAAAATCTGATCTCTCTTAATGCCTTGTTCCTCAAATTATTGAGATTTAGAACCTTATGTTTGTTGAATTGTGTGGACAGAGAAGTGCGGAGAGCAGTGTCTAGAAGGAGGAGGAGGAAAAGGAAGAAGCGAAAGAAGGAGGAGGAGGAGGAAAAGGAAGAAGCGAAAAGAGAGTGTGTAGTTCTTACAGAGGTAACTTTTTGAGATTGAGACTGCATTTTTCTTTTTTGATTTTTGCTTATGCTGTTTTGAGGGAAAACTTGAATGACCCTTTTCTGATAGTTGAAGGTAGCAGTTCTCATGGAGAGCCCTCCGAAGTGGCAACAACGAAGGGCCTTTGGTAAGTACTGGAATCATTGCTAATTACAGAGTGGTGATTTTTCTACGGAGATGATATATTTTGATAATTTCGATCCCAATTGATTGTTTTGTTTCAGGTCAACAGCGGGAAGAAATCCGAGTCCATTACCGCGGCAAGAAATGGCAAATCTTGACAAAGATGGTGATAGTCGTAAATCAGCAATGAAATCTGATGTGAAAGGCTTGGATTCTAAAGCAATCCCACAATTTCATGCTCACGTTTCTTCCTCTGAGTTTCAGGGGACGATTTCAAATTTAACGTCCTCTCGACAACAACCAACGAAGGCCCAGAAGACAGCCCATCAAATCCATATTCGCTTCGAAAAAATCTGATCTCTCTTAATGCCTTGTTCCTCAAATTATTGAGATTTAGAACCTTATGTTTGTTGAATTGTGTGGACAGAGAAGTGCGGAGAGCAGTGTCTAGAAGGAGGAGGAGGAAAAGGAAGAAGCGAAAGAAGGAGGAGGAGGAGGAAAAGGAAGAAGCGAAAAGAGAGTGTCTAGTTCTTACAGAGGTAACTTTTTGAGATTGAGACTGCATTTTTCTTTTTTGATTTTTGCTTATGCTGTTTTGAGGGAAAACTTGAATGACCCTTTTCTGATAGTTGAAGGTAGCAGTTCTCATGGAGAGCCCTCCGAAGTGGCAACAACGAAGGGCCTTTGGTAAGTACTGGAATCATTGCTAATTACAGAGTGGTGATTTTTCTACGGAGATGATATATTTTGATAATTTCGATCCCAATTGATTGTTTTGTTTCAGGTCAACAGCGGGAAGAAATCCGAGTCCATTACCGCGGCAAGAAATGGCAAATCTTGACAAAGATGGTGATAGTCGTAAATCAGCAATGAAATCTGATGTGAAAGGCTTGGATTCTAAAGCAATCCCACAATTTCATGCTCACGTTTCTTCCTCTGAGTTTCAGGGGACGATTTCAAATTTAACGTCCTCTCGACAACAACCAACGAAGGCCCAGAAGACAGCCCATCAAATCCATATTCGCTTCGAAAAAATCTGATCTCTCTTAATGCCTTGTTCCTCAAATTATTGAGATTTAGAACCTTATGTTTGTTGAATTGTGTGGACAGAGAAGTGCGGAGAGCAGTGTCTAGAAGGAGGAGGAGGAAAAGGAAGAAGCGAAAGAAGGAGGAGGAGGAGGAAAAGGAAGAAGCGAAAAGAGAGTGTCTAGTTCTTACAGAGGTAACTTTTTGAGATTGAGACTGCATTTTTCTTTTTTGATTTTTGCTTATGCTGTTTTGAGGGAAAACTTGAATGACCCTTTTCTGATAGTTGAAGGTAGCAGTTCTCATGGAGAGCCCTCCGAAGTGGCAACAACGAAGGGCCTTTGGTAAGTACTGGAATCATTGCTAATTACAGAGTGGTGATTTTTCTACGGAGATGATATATTTTGATAATTTCGATCCCAATTGATTGTTTTGTTTCAGGTCAACAGCGGGAAGAAATCCGAGTCCATTACCGCGGCAAGAAATGGCAAATCTTGACAAAGATGGTGATAGTCGTAAATCAGCAATGAAATCTGATGTGAAAGGCTTGGATTCTAAAGCAATCCCACAATTTCATGCTCACGTTTCTTCCTCTGAGTTTCAGGGGACGATTTCAAATTTAACGTCCTCTCGACAACAACCAACGAAGGCCCAGAAGACAGCCCATCAAATCCATATTCGCTTCGAAAAAATCTGATCTCTCTTAATGCCTTGTTCCTCAAATTATTGAGATTTAGAACCTTATGTTTGTTGAATTGTGTGGACAGAGAAGTGCGGAGAGCAGTGTCTAGAAGGAGGAGGAGGAAAAGGAAGAAGCGAAAGAAGGAGGAGGAGGAGGAAAAGGAAGAAGCGAAAAGAGAGTGTCTAGTTCTTACAGAGGTAACTTTTTGAGATTGAGACTGCATTTTTCTTTTTTGATTTTTGCTTATGCTGTTTTGAGGGAAAACTTGAATGACCCTTTTCTGATAGTTGAAGGTAGCAGTTCTCATGGAGAGCCCTCCGAAGTGGCAACAACGAAGGGCCTTTGGTAAGTACTGGAATCATTGCTAATTACAGAGTGGTGATTTTTCTACGGAGATGATATATTTTGATAATTTCGATCCCAATTGATTGTTTTGTTTCAGGTCAACAGCGGGAAGAAATCCGAGTCCATTACCGCGGCAAGAAATGGCAAATCTTGACAAAGATGGTGATAGTCGTAAATCAGCAATGAAATCTGATGTGAAAGGCTTGGATTCTAAAGCAATCCCACAATTTCATGCTCACGTTTCTTCCTCTGAGTTTCAGGGGACGATTTCAAATTTAACGTCCTCTCGACAACAACCAACGAAGGCCCAGAAGACAGCCCATCAAATCCATATTCGCTTCGAAAAAATCTGATCTCTCTTAATGCCTTGTTCCTCAAATTATTGAGATTTAGAACCTTATGTTTGTTGAATTGTGTGGACAGAGAAGTGCGGAGAGCAGTGTCTAGAAGGAGGAGGAGGAAAAGGAAGAAGCGAAAGAAGGAGGAGGAGGAAAAGGAAGAAGCGAAAAGAGAGTGTCTAGTTCTTACAGAGGTAACTTTTTGAGATTGAGACTGCATTTTTCTTTTTTGATTTTTGCTTATGCTGTTTTGAGGGAAAACTTGAATGACCCTTTTCTGATAGTTGAAGGTAGCAGTTCTCATGGAGAGCCCTCCGAAGTGGCAACAACGAAGGGCCTTTGGTAAGTACTGGAATCATTGCTAATTACAGAGTGGTGATTTTTCTACGGAGATGATATATTTTGATAATTTCGATCCCAATTGATTGTTTTGTTTCAGGTCAACAGCGGGAAGAAATCCGAGTCCATTACCGCGGCAAGAAATGGCAAATCTTGACAAAGATGGTGATAGTCGTAAATCAGCAATGAAATCTGATGTGAAAGGCTTGGATTCTAAAGCAATCCCACAATTTCATGCTCACGTTTCTTCCTCTGAGTTTCAGGGGACGATTTCAAATTTAACGTCCTCTCGACAACAACCAACGAAGGCCCAGAAGACAGCCCATCAAATCCATATTCGCTTCGAAAAAATCTGATCTCTCTTAATGCCTTGTTCCTCAAATTATTGAGATTTAGAACCTTATGTTTGTTGAATTGTGTGGACAGAGAAGTGCGGAGAGCAGTGTCTAGAAGGAGGAGGAGGAAAAGGAAGAAGCGAAAGAAGGAGGAGGAGGAAAAGGAAGAAGCGAAAAGAGAGTGTCTAGTTCTTACAGAGGTAACTTTTTGAGATTGAGACTGCATTTTTCTTTTTTGATTTTTGCTTATGCTGTTTTGAGGGAAAACTTGAATGACCCTTTTCTGATAGTTGAAGGTAGCAGTTCTCATGGAGAGCCCTCCGAAGTGGCAACAACGAAGGGCCTTTGGTAAGTACTGGAATCATTGCTAATTACAGAGTGGTGATTTTTCTACGGAGATGATATATTTTGATAATTTCGATCCCAATTGATTGTTTTGTTTCAGGTCAACAGCGGGAAGAAATCCGAGTCCATTACCGCGGCAAGAAATGGCAAATCTTGACAAAGATGGTGATAGTCGTAAATCAGCAATGAAATCTGATGTGAAAGGCTTGGATTCTAAAGCAATCCCACAATTTCATGCTCACGTTTCTTCCTCTGAGTTTCAGGGGACGATTTCAAATTTAACGTCCTCTCGACAACAACCAACGAAGGCCCAGAAGACAGCCCATCAAATCCATATTCGCTTCGAAAAAATCTGATCTCTCTTAATGCCTTGTTCCTCAAATTATTGAGATTTAGAACCTTATGTTTGTTGAATTGTGTGGACAGAGAAGTGCGGAGAGCAGTGTCTAGAAGGAGGAGGAGGAAAAGGAAGAAGCGAAAGAAGGAGGAGGAGGAAAAGGAAGAAGCGAAAAGAGAGTGTCTAGTTCTTACAGAGGTAACTTTTTGAGATTGAGACTGCATTTTTCTTTTTTGATTTTTGCTTATGCTGTTTTGAGGGAAAACTTGAATGACCCTTTTCTGATAGTTGAAGGTAGCAGTTCTCATGGAGAGCCCTCCGAAGTGGCAACAACGAAGGGCCTTTGGTAAGTACTGGAATCATTGCTAATTACAGAGTGGTGATTTTTCTACGGAGATGATATATTTTGATAATTTCGATCCCAATTGATTGTTTTGTTTCAGGTCAACAGCGGGAAGAAATCCGAGTCCATTACCGCGGCAAGAAATGGCAAATCTTGACAAAGATGGTGATAGTCGTAAATCAGCAATGAAATCTGATGTGAAAGGCTTGGATTCTAAAGCAATCCCACAATTTCATGCTCACGTTTCTTCCTCTGAGTTTCAGGGGACGATTTCAAATTTAACGTCCTCTCGACAACAACCAACGAAGGCCCAGAAGACAGCCCATCAAATCCATATTCGCTTCGAAAAAATCTGATCTCTCTTAATGCCTTGTTCCTCAAATTATTGAGATTTAGAACCTTATGTTTGTTGAATTGTGTGGACAGAGAAGTGCGGAGAGCAGTGTCTAGAAGGAGGAGGAGGAAAAGGAAGAAGCGAAAGAAGGAGGAGGAGGAAAAGGAAGAAGCGAAAAGAGAGTGTCTAGTTCTTACAGAGGTAACTTTTTGAGATTGAGACTGCATTTTTCTTTTTTGATTTTTGCTTATGCTGTTTTGAGGGAAAACTTGAATGACCCTTTTCTGATAGTTGAAGGTAGCAGTTCTCATGGAGAGCCCTCCGAAGTGGCAACAACGAAGGGCCTTTGGTAAGTACTGGAATCATTGCTAATTACAGAGTGGTGATTTTTCTACGGAGATGATATATTTTGATAATTTCGATCCCAATTGATTGTTTTGTTTCAGGTCAACAGCGGGAAGAAATCCGAGTCCATTACCGCGGCAAGAAATGGCAAATCTTGACAAAGATGGTGATAGTCGTAAATCAGCAATGAAATCTGATGTGAAAGGCTTGGATTCTAAAGCAATCCCACAATTTCATGCTCACGTTTCTTCCTCTGAGTTTCAGGGGACGATTTCAAATTTAACGTCCTCTCGACAACAACCAACGAAGGCCCAGAAGACAGCCCATCAAATCCATATTCGCTTCGAAAAAATCTGATCTCTCTTAATGCCTTGTTCCTCAAATTATTGAGATTTAGAACCTTATGTTTGTTGAATTGTGTGGACAGAGAAGTGCGGAGAGCAGTGTCTAGAAGGAGGAGGAGGAAAAGGAAGAAGCGAAAGAAGGAGGAGGAGGAAAAGGAAGAAGCGAAAAGAGAGTGTCTAGTTCTTACAGAGGTAATTTTGAGATTGAGACTGCATTTTTCTTTTTTGATTTTTGCTTATGCTGTTTTGAGGGAAAACTTGAATGACCCTTTTCTGATAGTTGAAGGTAGCAGTTCTCATGGAGAGCCCTCCGAAGTGGCAACAACGAAGGGCCTTTGGTAAGTACTGGAATCATTGCTAATTACAGAGTGGTGATTTTTCTACGGAGATGATATATTTTGATAATTTCGATCCCAATTGATTGTTTTGTTTCAGGTCAACAGCGGGAAGAAATCCGAGTCCATTACCGCGGCAAGAAATGGCAAATCTTGACAAAGATGGTGATAGTCGTAAATCAGCAATGAAATCTGATGTGAAAGGCTTGGATTCTAAAGCAATCCCACAATTTCATGCTCACGTTTCTTCCTCTGAGTTTCAGGGGACGATTTCAAATTTAACGTCCTCTCGACAACAACCAACGAAGGCCCAGAAGACAGCCCATCAAATCCATATTCGCTTCGAAAAAATCTGATCTCTCTTAATGCCTTGTTCCTCAAATTATTGAGATTTAGAACCTTATGTTTGTTGAATTGTGTGGACAGAGAAGTGCGGAGAGCAGTGTCTAGAAGGAGGAGGAGGAAAAGGAAGAAGCGAAAGAAGGAGGAGGAGGAAAAGGAAGAAGCGAAAAGAGAGTGTCTAGTTCTTACAGAGGTAATTTTGAGATTGAGACTGCATTTTTCTTTTTTGATTTTTGCTTATGCTGTTTTGAGGGAAAACTTGAATGACCCTTTTCTGATAGTTGAAGGTAGCAGTTCTCATGGAGAGCCCTCCGAAGTGGCAACAACGAAGGGCCTTTGGTAAGTACTGGAATCATTGCTAATTACAGAGTGGTGATTTTTCTACGGAGATGATATATTTTGATAATTTCGATCCCAATTGATTGTTTTGTTTCAGGTCAACAGCGGGAAGAAATCCGAGTCCATTACCGCGGCAAGAAATGGCAAATCTTGACAAAGATGGTGATAGTCGTAAATCAGCAATGAAATCTGATGTGAAAGGCTTGGATTCTAAAGCAATCCCACAATTTCATGCTCACGTTTCTTCCTCTGAGTTTCAGGGGACGATTTCAAATTTAACGTCCTCTCGACAACAACCAACGAAGGCCCAGAAGACAGCCCATCAAATCCATATTCGCTTCGAAAAAATCTGATCTCTCTTAATGCCTTGTTCCTCAAATTATTGAGATTTAGAACCTTATGTTTGTTGAATTGTGTGGACAGAGAAGTGCGGAGAGCAGTGTCTAGAAGGAGGAGGAGGAAAAGGAAGAAGCGAAAGAAGGAGGAGGAGGAAAAGGAAGAAGCGAAAAGAGAGTGTCTAGTTCTTACAGAGGTAATTTTGAGATTGAGACTGCATTTTTCTTTTTTGATTTTTGCTTATGCTGTTTTGAGGGAAAACTTGAATGACCCTTTTCTGATAGTTGAAGGTAGCAGTTCTCATGGAGAGCCCTCCGAAGTGGCAACAACGAAGGGCCTTTGGTAAGTACTGGAATCATTGCTAATTACAGAGTGGTGATTTTTCTACGGAGATGATATATTTTGATAATTTCGATCCCAATTGATTGTTTTGTTTCAGGTCAACAGCGGGAAGAAATCCGAGTCCATTACCGCGGCAAGAAATGGCAAATCTTGACAAAGATGGTGATAGTCGTAAATCAGCAATGAAATCTGATGTGAAAGGCTTGGATTCTAAAGCAATCCCACAATTTCATGCTCACGTTTCTTCCTCTGAGTTTCAGGGGACGATTTCAAATTTAACGTCCTCTCGACAACAACCAACGAAGGCCCAGAAGACAGCCCATCAAATCCATATTCGCTTCGAAAAAATCTGATCTCTCTTAATGCCTTGTTCCTCAAATTATTGAGATTTAGAACCTTATGTTTGTTGAATTGTGTGGACAGAGAAGTGCGGAGAGCAGTGTCTAGAAGGAGGAGGAGGAAAAGGAAGAAGCGAAAGAAGGAGGAGGAGGAAAAGGAAGAAGCGAAAAGAGAGTGTCTAGTTCTTACAGAGGTAATTTTGAGATTGAGACTGCATTTTTCTTTTTTGATTTTTGCTTATGCTGTTTTGAGGGAAAACTTGAATGACCCTTTTCTGATAGTTGAAGGTAGCAGTTCTCATGGAGAGCCCTCCGAAGTGGCAACAACGAAGGGCCTTTGGTAAGTACTGGAATCATTGCTAATTACAGAGTGGTGATTTTTCTACGGAGATGATATATTTTGATAATTTCGATCCCAATTGATTGTTTTGTTTCAGGTCAACAGCGGGAAGAAATCCGAGTCCATTACCGCGGCAAGAAATGGCAAATCTTGACAAAGATGGTGATAGTCGTAAATCAGCAATGAAATCTGATGTGAAAGGCTTGGATTCTAAAGCAATCCCACAATTTCATGCTCACGTTTCTTCCTCTGAGTTTCAGGGGACGATTTCAAATTTAACGTCCTCTCGACAACAACCAACGAAGGCCCAGAAGACAGCCCATCAAATCCATATTCGCTTCGAAAAAATCTGATCTCTCTTAATGCCTTGTTCCTCAAATTATTGAGATTTAGAACCTTATGTTTGTTGAATTGTGTGGACAGAGAAGTGCGGAGAGCAGTGTCTAGAAGGAGGAGGAGGAAAAGGAAGAAGCGAAAGAAGGAGGAGGAGGAAAAGGAAGAAGCGAAAAGAGAGTGTCTAGTTCTTACAGAGGTAATTTTGAGATTGAGACTGCATTTTTCTTTTTTGATTTTTGCTTATGCTGTTTTGAGGGAAAACTTGAATGACCCTTTTCTGATAGTTGAAGGTAGCAGTTCTCATGGAGAGCCCTCCGAAGTGGCAACAACGAAGGGCCTTTGGTAAGTACTGGAATCATTGCTAATTACAGAGTGGTGATTTTTCTACGGAGATGATATATTTTGATAATTTCGATCCCAATTGATTGTTTTGTTTCAGGTCAACAGCGGGAAGAAATCCGAGTCCATTACCGCGGCAAGAAATGGCAAATCTTGACAAAGATGGTGATAGTCGTAAATCAGCAATGAAATCTGATGTGAAAGGCTTGGATTCTAAAGCAATCCCACAATTTCATGCTCACGTTTCTTCCTCTGAGTTTCAGGGGACGATTTCAAATTTAACGTCCTCTCGACAACAACCAACGAAGGCCCAGAAGACAGCCCATCAAATCCATATTCGCTTCGAAAAAATCTGATCTCTCTTAATGCCTTGTTCCTCAAATTATTGAGATTTAGAACCTTATGTTTGTTGAATTGTGTGGACAGAGAAGTGCGGAGAGCAGTGTCTAGAAGGAGGAGGAGGAAAAGGAAGAAGCGAAAGAAGGAGGAGGAGGAAAAGGAAGAAGCGAAAAGAGAGTGTCTAGTTCTTACAGAGGTAATTTTGAGATTGAGACTGCATTTTTCTTTTTTGATTTTTGCTTATGCTGTTTTGAGGGAAAACTTGAATGACCCTTTTCTGATAGTTGAAGGTAGCAGTTCTCATGGAGAGCCCTCCGAAGTGGCAACAACGAAGGGCCTTTGGTAAGTACTGGAATCATTGCTAATTACAGAGTGGTGATTTTTCTACGGAGATGATATATTTTGATAATTTCGATCCCAATTGATTGTTTTGTTTCAGGTCAACAGCGGGAAGAAATCCGAGTCCATTACCGCGGCAAGAAATGGCAAATCTTGACAAAGATGGTGATAGTCGTAAATCAGCAATGAAATCTGATGTGAAAGGCTTGGATTCTAAAGCAATCCCACAATTTCATGCTCACGTTTCTTCCTCTGAGTTTCAGGGGACGATTTCAAATTTAACGTCCTCTCGACAACAACCAACGAAGGCCCAGAAGACAGCCCATCAAATCCATATTCGCTTCGAAAAAATCTGATCTCTCTTAATGCCTTGTTCCTCAAATTATTGAGATTTAGAACCTTATGTTTGTTGAATTGTGTGGACAGAGAAGTGCGGAGAGCAGTGTCTAGAAGGAGGAGGAGGAAAAGGAAGAAGCGAAAGAAGGAGGAGGAGGAAAAGGAAGAAGCGAAAAGAGAGTGTCTAGTTCTTACAGAGGTAATTTTGAGATTGAGACTGCATTTTTCTTTTTTGATTTTTGCTTATGCTGTTTTGAGGGAAAACTTGAATGACCCTTTTCTGATAGTTGAAGGTAGCAGTTCTCATGGAGAGCCCTCCGAAGTGGCAACAACGAAGGGCCTTTGGTAAGTACTGGAATCATTGCTAATTACAGAGTGGTGATTTTTCTACGGAGATGATATATTTTGATAATTTCGATCCCAATTGATTGTTTTGTTTCAGGTCAACAGCGGGAAGAAATCCGAGTCCATTACCGCGGCAAGAAATGGCAAATCTTGACAAAGATGGTGATAGTCGTAAATCAGCAATGAAATCTGATGTGAAAGGCTTGGATTCTAAAGCAATCCCACAATTTCATGCTCACGTTTCTTCCTCTGAGTTTCAGGGGACGATTTCAAATTTAACGTCCTCTCGACAACAACCAACGAAGGCCCAGAAGACAGCCCATCAAATCCATATTCGCTTCGAAAAAATCTGATCTCTCTTAATGCCTTGTTCCTCAAATTATTGAGATTTAGAACCTTATGTTTGTTGAATTGTGTGGACAGAGAAGTGCGGAGAGCAGTGTCTAGAAGGAGGAGGAGGAAAAGGAAGAAGCGAAAGAAGGAGGAGGAGGAAAAGGAAGAAGCGAAAAGAGAGTGTCTAGTTCTTACAGAGGTAATTTTGAGATTGAGACTGCATTTTTCTTTTTTGATTTTTGCTTATGCTGTTTTGAGGGAAAACTTGAATGACCCTTTTCTGATAGTTGAAGGTAGCAGTTCTCATGGAGAGCCCTCCGAAGTGGCAACAACGAAGGGCCTTTGGTAAGTACTGGAATCATTGCTAATTACAGAGTGGTGATTTTTCTACGGAGATGATATATTTTGATAATTTCGATCCCAATTGATTGTTTTGTTTCAGGTCAACAGCGGGAAGAAATCCGAGTCCATTACCGCGGCAAGAAATGGCAAATCTTGACAAAGATGGTGATAGTCGTAAATCAGCAATGAAATCTGATGTGAAAGGCTTGGATTCTAAAGCAATCCCACAATTTCATGCTCACGTTTCTTCCTCTGAGTTTCAGGGGACGATTTCAAATTTAACGTCCTCTCGACAACAACCAACGAAGGCCCAGAAGACAGCCCATCAAATCCATATTCGCTTCGAAAAAATCTGATCTCTCTTAATGCCTTGTTCCTCAAATTATTGAGATTTAGAACCTTATGTTTGTTGAATTGTGTGGACAGAGAAGTGCGGAGAGCAGTGTCTAGAAGGAGGAGGAGGAAAAGGAAGAAGCGAAAGAAGGAGGAGGAGGAAAAGGAAGAAGCGAAAAGAGAGTGTCTAGTTCTTACAGAGGTAATTTTGAGATTGAGACTGCATTTTTCTTTTTTGATTTTTGCTTATGCTGTTTTGAGGGAAAACTTGAATGACCCTTTTCTGATAGTTGAAGGTAGCAGTTCTCATGGAGAGCCCTCCGAAGTGGCAACAACGAAGGGCCTTTGGTAAGTACTGGAATCATTGCTAATTACAGAGTGGTGATTTTTCTACGGAGATGATATATTTTGATAATTTCGATCCCAATTGATTGTTTTGTTTCAGGTCAACAGCGGGAAGAAACCCGAGTCCATTACCGCGGCAAGAAATGGCAAATCTTGACAAAGATGGTGATAGTCGTAAATCAGCAATGAAATCTGATGTGAAAGGCTTGGATTCTAAAGCAATCCCACAATTTCATGCTCACGTTTCTTCCTCTGAGTTTCAGGGGACGATTTCAAATTTAACGTCCTCTCGACAACAACCAACGAAGGCCCAGAAGACAGCCCATCAAATCCATATTCGCTTCGAAAAAATCTGATCTCTCTTAATGCCTTGTTCCTCAAATTATTGAGATTTAGAACCTTATGTTTGTTGAATTGTGTGGACAGAGAAGTGCGGAGAGCAGTGTCTAGAAGGAGGAGGAGGAAAAGGAAGAAGCGAAAGAAGGAGGAGGAGGAAAAGGAAGAAGCGAAAAGAGAGTGTCTAGTTCTTACAGAGGTAATTTTGAGATTGAGACTGCATTTTTCTTTTTTGATTTTTGCTTATGCTGTTTTGAGGGAAAACTTGAATGACCCTTTTCTGATAGTTGAAGGTAGCAGTTCTCATGGAGAGCCCTCCGAAGTGGCAACAACGAAGGGCCTTTGGTAAGTACTGGAATCATTGCTAATTACAGAGTGGTGATTTTTCTACGGAGATGATATATTTTGATAATTTCGATCCCAATTGATTGTTTTGTTTCAGGTCAACAGCGGGAAGAAACCCGAGTCCATTACCGCGGCAAGAAATGGCAAATCTTGACAAAGATGGTGATAGTCGTAAATCAGCAATGAAATCTGATGTGAAAGGCTTGGATTCTAAAGCAATCCCACAATTTCATGCTCACGTTTCTTCCTCTGAGTTTCAGGGGACGATTTCAAATTTAACGTCCTCTCGACAACAACCAACGAAGGCCCAGAAGACAGCCCATCAAATCCATATTCGCTTCGAAAAAATCTGATCTCTCTTAATGCCTTGTTCCTCAAATTATTGAGATTTAGAACCTTATGTTTGTTGAATTGTGTGGACAGAGAAGTGCGGAGAGCAGTGTCTAGAAGGAGGAGGAGGAAAAGGAAGAAGCGAAAGAAGGAGGAGGAGGAAAAGGAAGAAGCGAAAAGAGAGTGTCTAGTTCTTACAGAGGTAATTTTGAGATTGAGACTGCATTTTTCTTTTTTGATTTTTGCTTATGCTGTTTTGAGGGAAAACTTGAATGACCCTTTTCTGATAGTTGAAGGTAGCAGTTCTCATGGAGAGCCCTCCGAAGTGGCAACAACGAAGGGCCTTTGGTAAGTACTGGAATCATTGCTAATTACAGAGTGGTGATTTTTCTACGGAGATGATATATTTTGATAATTTCGATCCCAATTGATTGTTTTGTTTCAGGTCAACAGCGGGAAGAAACCCGAGTCCATTACCGCGGCAAGAAATGGCAAATCTTGACAAAGATGGTGATAGTCGTAAATCAGCAATGAAATCTGATGTGAAAGGCTTGGATTCTAAAGCAATCCCACAATTTCATGCTCACGTTTCTTCCTCTGAGTTTCAGGGGACGATTTCAAATTTAACGTCCTCTCGACAACAACCAACGAAGGCCCAGAAGACAGCCCATCAAATCCATATTCGCTTCGAAAAAATCTGATCTCTCTTAATGCCTTGTTCCTCAAATTATTGAGATTTAGAACCTTATGTTTGTTGAATTGTGTGGACAGAGAAGTGCGGAGAGCAGTGTCTAGAAGGAGGAGGAGGAAAAGGAAGAAGCGAAAGAAGGAGGAGGAGGAAAAGGAAGAAGCGAAAAGAGAGTGTCTAGTTCTTACAGAGGTAATTTTGAGATTGAGACTGCATTTTTCTTTTTTGATTTTTGCTTATGCTGTTTTGAGGGAAAACTTGAATGACCCTTTTCTGATAGTTGAAGGTAGCAGTTCTCATGGAGAGCCCTCCGAAGTGGCAACAACGAAGGGCCTTTGGTAAGTACTGGAATCATTGCTAATTACAGAGTGGTGATTTTTCTACGGAGATGATATATTTTGATAATTTCGATCCCAATTGATTGTTTTGTTTCAGGTCAACAGCGGGAAGAAACCCGAGTCCATTACCGCGGCAAGAAATGGCAAATCTTGACAAAGATGGTGATAGTCGTAAATCAGCAATGAAATCTGATGTGAAAGGCTTGGATTCTAAAGCAATCCCACAATTTCATGCTCACGTTTCTTCCTCTGAGTTTCAGGGGACGATTTCAAATTTAACGTCCTCTCGACAACAACCAACGAAGGCCCAGAAGACAGCCCATCAAATCCATATTCGCTTCGAAAAAATCTGATCTCTCTTAATGCCTTGTTCCTCAAATTATTGAGATTTAGAACCTTATGTTTGTTGAATTGTGTGGACAGAGAAGTGCGGAGAGCAGTGTCTAGAAGGAGGAGGAGGAAAAGGAAGAAGCGAAAGAAGGAGGAGGAGGAAAAGGAAGAAGCGAAAAGAGAGTGTCTAGTTCTTACAGAGGTAATTTTGAGATTGAGACTGCATTTTTCTTTTTTGATTTTTGCTTATGCTGTTTTGAGGGAAAACTTGAATGACCCTTTTCTGATAGTTGAAGGTAGCAGTTCTCATGGAGAGCCCTCCGAAGTGGCAACAACGAAGGGCCTTTGGTAAGTACTGGAATCATTGCTAATTACAGAGTGGTGATTTTTCTACGGAGATGATATATTTTGATAATTTCGATCCCAATTGATTGTTTTGTTTCAGGTCAACAGCGGGAAGAAACCCGAGTCCATTACCGCGGCAAGAAATGGCAAATCTTGACAAAGATGGTGATAGTCGTAAATCAGCAATGAAATCTGATGTGAAAGGCTTGGATTCTAAAGCAATCCCACAATTTCATGCTCACGTTTCTTCCTCTGAGTTTCAGGGGACGATTTCAAATTTAACGTCCTCTCGACAACAACCAACGAAGGCCCAGAAGACAGCCCATCAAATCCATATTCGCTTCGAAAAAATCTGATCTCTCTTAATGCCTTGTTCCTCAAATTATTGAGATTTAGAACCTTATGTTTGTTGAATTGTGTGGACAGAGAAGTGCGGAGAGCAGTGTCTAGAAGGAGGAGGAGGAAAAGGAAGAAGCGAAAGAAGGAGGAGGAGGAAAAGGAAGAAGCGAAAAGAGAGTGTCTAGTTCTTACAGAGGTAATTTTGAGATTGAGACTGCATTTTTCTTTTTTGATTTTTGCTTATGCTGTTTTGAGGGAAAACTTGAATGACCCTTTTCTGATAGTTGAAGGTAGCAGTTCTCATGGAGAGCCCTCCGAAGTGGCAACAACGAAGGGCCTTTGGTAAGTACTGGAATCATTGCTAATTACAGAGTGGTGATTTTTCTACGGAGATGATATATTTTGATAATTTCGATCCCAATTGATTGTTTTGTTTCAGGTCAACAGCGGGAAGAAACCCGAGTCCATTACCGCGGCAAGAAATGGCAAATCTTGACAAAGATGGTGATAGTCGTAAATCAGCAATGAAATCTGATGTGAAAGGCTTGGATTCTAAAGCAATCCCACAATTTCATGCTCACGTTTCTTCCTCTGAGTTTCAGGGGACGATTTCAAATTTAACGTCCTCTCGACAACAACCAACGAAGGCCCAGAAGACAGCCCATCAAATCCATATTCGCTTCGAAAAAATCTGATCTCTCTTAATGCCTTGTTCCTCAAATTATTGAGATTTAGAACCTTATGTTTGTTGAATTGTGTGGACAGAGAAGTGCGGAGAGCAGTGTCTAGAAGGAGGAGGAGGAAAAGGAAGAAGCGAAAGAAGGAGGAGGAGGAAAAGGAAGAAGCGAAAAGAGAGTGTCTAGTTCTTACAGAGGTAATTTTGAGATTGAGACTGCATTTTTCTTTTTTGATTTTTGCTTATGCTGTTTTGAGGGAAAACTTGAATGACCCTTTTCTGATAGTTGAAGGTAGCAGTTCTCATGGAGAGCCCTCCGAAGTGGCAACAACGAAGGGCCTTTGGTAAGTACTGGAATCATTGCTAATTACAGAGTGGTGATTTTTCTACGGAGATGATATATTTTGATAATTTCGATCCCAATTGATTGTTTTGTTTCAGGTCAACAGCGGGAAGAAACCCGAGTCCATTACCGCGGCAAGAAATGGCAAATCTTGACAAAGATGGTGATAGTCGTAAATCAGCAATGAAATCTGATGTGAAAGGCTTGGATTCTAAAGCAATCCCACAATTTCATGCTCACGTTTCTTCCTCTGAGTTTCAGGGGACGATTTCAAATTTAACGTCCTCTCGACAACAACCAACGAAGGCCCAGAAGACAGCCCATCAAATCCATATTCGCTTCGAAAAAATCTGATCTCTCTTAATGCCTTGTTCCTCAAATTATTGAGATTTAGAACCTTATGTTTGTTGAATTGTGTGGACAGAGAAGTGCGGAGAGCAGTGTCTAGAAGGAGGAGGAGGAAAAGGAAGAAGCGAAAGAAGGAGGAGGAGGAAAAGGAAGAAGCGAAAAGAGAGTGTCTAGTTCTTACAGAGGTAATTTTGAGATTGAGACTGCATTTTTCTTTTTTGATTTTTGCTTATGCTGTTTTGAGGGAAAACTTGAATGACCCTTTTCTGATAGTTGAAGGTAGCAGTTCTCATGGAGAGCCCTCCGAAGTGGCAACAACGAAGGGCCTTTGGTAAGTACTGGAATCATTGCTAATTACAGAGTGGTGATTTTTCTACGGAGATGATATATTTTGATAATTTCGATCCCAATTGATTGTTTTGTTTCAGGTCAACAGCGGGAAGAAACCCGAGTCCATTACCGCGGCAAGAAATGGCAAATCTTGACAAAGATGGTGATAGTCGTAAATCAGCAATGAAATCTGATGTGAAAGGCTTGGATTCTAAAGCAATCCCACAATTTCATGCTCACGTTTCTTCCTCTGAGTTTCAGGGGACGATTTCAAATTTAACGTCCTCTCGACAACAACCAACGAAGGCCCAGAAGACAGCCCATCAAATCCATATTCGCTTCGAAAAAATCTGATCTCTCTTAATGCCTTGTTCCTCAAATTATTGAGATTTAGAACCTTATGTTTGTTGAATTGTGTGGACAGAGAAGTGCGGAGAGCAGTGTCTAGAAGGAGGAGGAGGAAAAGGAAGAAGCGAAAGAAGGAGGAGGAGGAAAAGGAAGAAGCGAAAAGAGAGTGTCTAGTTCTTACAGAGGTAATTTTGAGATTGAGACTGCATTTTTCTTTTTTGATTTTTGCTTATGCTGTTTTGAGGGAAAACTTGAATGACCCTTTTCTGATAGTTGAAGGTAGCAGTTCTCATGGAGAGCCCTCCGAAGTGGCAACAACGAAGGGCCTTTGGTAAGTACTGGAATCATTGCTAATTACAGAGTGGTGATTTTTCTACGGAGATGATATATTTTGATAATTTCGATCCCAATTGATTGTTTTGTTTCAGGTCAACAGCGGGAAGAAACCCGAGTCCATTACCGCGGCAAGAAATGGCAAATCTTGACAAAGATGGTGATAGTCGTAAATCAGCAATGAAATCTGATGTGAAAGGCTTGGATTCTAAAGCAATCCCACAATTTCATGCTCACGTTTCTTCCTCTGAGTTTCAGGGGACGATTTCAAATTTAACGTCCTCTCGACAACAACCAACGAAGGCCCAGAAGACAGCCCATCAAATCCATATTCGCTTCGAAAAAATCTGATCTCTCTTAATGCCTTGTTCCTCAAATTATTGAGATTTAGAACCTTATGTTTGTTGAATTGTGTGGACAGAGAAGTGCGGAGAGCAGTGTCTAGAAGGAGGAGGAGGAAAAGGAAGAAGCGAAAGAAGGAGGAGGAGGAAAAGGAAGAAGCGAAAAGAGAGTGTCTAGTTCTTACAGAGGTAATTTTGAGATTGAGACTGCATTTTTCTTTTTTGATTTTTGCTTATGCTGTTTTGAGGGAAAACTTGAATGACCCTTTTCTGATAGTTGAAGGTAGCAGTTCTCATGGAGAGCCCTCCGAAGTGGCAACAACGAAGGGCCTTTGGTAAGTACTGGAATCATTGCTAATTACAGAGTGGTGATTTTTCTACGGAGATGATATATTTTGATAATTTCGATCCCAATTGATTGTTTTGTTTCAGGTCAACAGCGGGAAGAAACCCGAGTCCATTACCGCGGCAAGAAATGGCAAATCTTGACAAAGATGGTGATAGTCGTAAATCAGCAATGAAATCTGATGTGAAAGGCTTGGATTCTAAAGCAATCCCACAATTTCATGCTCACGTTTCTTCCTCTGAGTTTCAGGGGACGATTTCAAATTTAACGTCCTCTCGACAACAACCAACGAAGGCCCAGAAGACAGCCCATCAAATCCATATTCGCTTCGAAAAAATCTGATCTCTCTTAATGCCTTGTTCCTCAAATTATTGAGATTTAGAACCTTATGTTTGTTGAATTGTGTGGACAGAGAAGTGCGGAGAGCAGTGTCTAGAAGGAGGAGGAGGAAAAGGAAGAAGCGAAAGAAGGAGGAGGAGGAAAAGGAAGAAGCGAAAAGAGAGTGTCTAGTTCTTACAGAGGTAATTTTGAGATTGAGACTGCATTTTTCTTTTTTGATTTTTGCTTATGCTGTTTTGAGGGAAAACTTGAATGACCCTTTTCTGATAGTTGAAGGTAGCAGTTCTCATGGAGAGCCCTCCGAAGTGGCAACAACGAAGGGCCTTTGGTAAGTACTGGAATCATTGCTAATTACAGAGTGGTGATTTTTCTACGGAGATGATATATTTTGATAATTTCGATCCCAATTGATTGTTTTGTTTCAGGTCAACAGCGGGAAGAAACCCGAGTCCATTACCGCGGCAAGAAATGGCAAATCTTGACAAAGATGGTGATAGTCGTAAATCAGCAATGAAATCTGATGTGAAAGGCTTGGATTCTAAAGCAATCCCACAATTTCATGCTCACGTTTCTTCCTCTGAGTTTCAGGGGACGATTTCAAATTTAACGTCCTCTCGACAACAACCAACGAAGGCCCAGAAGACAGCCCATCAAATCCATATTCGCTTCGAAAAAATCTGATCTCTCTTAATGCCTTGTTCCTCAAATTATTGAGATTTAGAACCTTATGTTTGTTGAATTGTGTGGACAGAGAAGTGCGGAGAGCAGTGTCTAGAAGGAGGAGGAGGAAAAGGAAGAAGCGAAAGAAGGAGGAGGAGGAAAAGGAAGAAGCGAAAAGAGAGTGTCTAGTTCTTACAGAGGTAATTTTGAGATTGAGACTGCATTTTTCTTTTTTGATTTTTGCTTATGCTGTTTTGAGGGAAAACTTGAATGACCCTTTTCTGATAGTTGAAGGTAGCAGTTCTCATGGAGAGCCCTCCGAAGTGGCAACAACGAAGGGCCTTTGGTAAGTACTGGAATCATTGCTAATTACAGAGTGGTGATTTTTCTACGGAGATGATATATTTTGATAATTTCGATCCCAATTGATTGTTTTGTTTCAGGTCAACAGCGGGAAGAAACCCGAGTCCATTACCGCGGCAAGAAATGGCAAATCTTGACAAAGATGGTGATAGTCGTAAATCAGCAATGAAATCTGATGTGAAAGGCTTGGATTCTAAAGCAATCCCACAATTTCATGCTCACGTTTCTTCCTCTGAGTTTCAGGGGACGATTTCAAATTTAACGTCCTCTCGACAACAACCAACGAAGGCCCAGAAGACAGCCCATCAAATCCATATTCGCTTCGAAAAAATCTGATCTCTCTTAATGCCTTGTTCCTCAAATTATTGAGATTTAGAACCTTATGTTTGTTGAATTGTGTGGACAGAGAAGTGCGGAGAGCAGTGTCTAGAAGGAGGAGGAGGAAAAGGAAGAAGCGAAAGAAGGAGGAGGAGGAAAAGGAAGAAGCGAAAAGAGAGTGTCTAGTTCTTACAGAGGTAATTTTGAGATTGAGACTGCATTTTTCTTTTTTGATTTTTGCTTATGCTGTTTTGAGGGAAAACTTGAATGACCCTTTTCTGATAGTTGAAGGTAGCAGTTCTCATGGAGAGCCCTCCGAAGTGGCAACAACGAAGGGCCTTTGGTAAGTACTGGAATCATTGCTAATTACAGAGTGGTGATTTTTCTACGGAGATGATATATTTTGATAATTTCGATCCCAATTGATTGTTTTGTTTCAGGTCAACAGCGGGAAGAAACCCGAGTCCATTACCGCGGCAAGAAATGGCAAATCTTGACAAAGATGGTGATAGTCGTAAATCAGCAATGAAATCTGATGTGAAAGGCTTGGATTCTAAAGCAATCCCACAATTTCATGCTCACGTTTCTTCCTCTGAGTTTCAGGGGACGATTTCAAATTTAACGTCCTCTCGACAACAACCAACGAAGGCCCAGAAGACAGCCCATCAAATCCATATTCGCTTCGAAAAAATCTGATCTCTCTTAATGCCTTGTTCCTCAAATTATTGAGATTTAGAACCTTATGTTTGTTGAATTGTGTGGACAGAGAAGTGCGGAGAGCAGTGTCTAGAAGGAGGAGGAGGAAAAGGAAGAAGCGAAAGAAGGAGGAGGAGGAAAAGGAAGAAGCGAAAAGAGAGTGTCTAGTTCTTACAGAGGTAATTTTGAGATTGAGACTGCATTTTTCTTTTTTGATTTTTGCTTATGCTGTTTTGAGGGAAAACTTGAATGACCCTTTTCTGATAGTTGAAGGTAGCAGTTCTCATGGAGAGCCCTCCGAAGTGGCAACAACGAAGGGCCTTTGGTAAGTACTGGAATCATTGCTAATTACAGAGTGGTGATTTTTCTACGGAGATGATATATTTTGATAATTTCGATCCCAATTGATTGTTTTGTTTCAGGTCAACAGCGGGAAGAAACCCGAGTCCATTACCGCGGCAAGAAATGGCAAATCTTGACAAAGATGGTGATAGTCGTAAATCAGCAATGAAATCTGATGTGAAAGGCTTGGATTCTAAAGCAATCCCACAATTTCATGCTCACGTTTCTTCCTCTGAGTTTCAGGGGACGATTTCAAATTTAACGTCCTCTCGACAACAACCAACGAAGGCCCAGAAGACAGCCCATCAAATCCATATTCGCTTCGAAAAAATCTGATCTCTCTTAATGCCTTGTTCCTCAAATTATTGAGATTTAGAACCTTATGTTTGTTGAATTGTGTGGACAGAGAAGTGCGGAGAGCAGTGTCTAGAAGGAGGAGGAGGAAAAGGAAGAAGCGAAAGAAGGAGGAGGAGGAAAAGGAAGAAGCGAAAAGAGAGTGTCTAGTTCTTACAGAGGTAATTTTGAGATTGAGACTGCATTTTTCTTTTTTGATTTTTGCTTATGCTGTTTTGAGGGAAAACTTGAATGACCCTTTTCTGATAGTTGAAGGTAGCAGTTCTCATGGAGAGCCCTCCGAAGTGGCAACAACGAAGGGCCTTTGGTAAGTACTGGAATCATTGCTAATTACAGAGTGGTGATTTTTCTACGGAGATGATATATTTTGATAATTTCGATCCCAATTGATTGTTTTGTTTCAGGTCAACAGCGGGAAGAAACCCGAGTCCATTACCGCGGCAAGAAATGGCAAATCTTGACAAAGATGGTGATAGTCGTAAATCAGCAATGAAATCTGATGTGAAAGGCTTGGATTCTAAAGCAATCCCACAATTTCATGCTCACGTTTCTTCCTCTGAGTTTCAGGGGACGATTTCAAATTTAACGTCCTCTCGACAACAACCAACGAAGGCCCAGAAGACAGCCCATCAAATCCATATTCGCTTCGAAAAAATCTGATCTCTCTTAATGCCTTGTTCCTCAAATTATTGAGATTTAGAACCTTATGTTTGTTGAATTGTGTGGACAGAGAAGTGCGGAGAGCAGTGTCTAGAAGGAGGAGGAGGAAAAGGAAGAAGCGAAAGAAGGAGGAGGAGGAAAAGGAAGAAGCGAAAAGAGAGTGTCTAGTTCTTACAGAGGTAATTTTGAGATTGAGACTGCATTTTTCTTTTTTGATTTTTGCTTATGCTGTTTTGAGGGAAAACTTGAATGACCCTTTTCTGATAGTTGAAGGTAGCAGTTCTCATGGAGAGCCCTCCGAAGTGGCAACAACGAAGGGCCTTTGGTAAGTACTGGAATCATTGCTAATTACAGAGTGGTGATTTTTCTACGGAGATGATATATTTTGATAATTTCGATCCCAATTGATTGTTTTGTTTCAGGTCAACAGCGGGAAGAAACCCGAGTCCATTACCGCGGCAAGAAATGGCAAATCTTGACAAAGATGGTGATAGTCGTAAATCAGCAATGAAATCTGATGTGAAAGGCTTGGATTCTAAAGCAATCCCACAATTTCATGCTCACGTTTCTTCCTCTGAGTTTCAGGGGACGATTTCAAATTTAACGTCCTCTCGACAACAACCAACGAAGGCCCAGAAGACAGCCCATCAAATCCATATTCGCTTCGAAAAAATCTGATCTCTCTTAATGCCTTGTTCCTCAAATTATTGAGATTTAGAACCTTATGTTTGTTGAATTGTGTGGACAGAGAAGTGCGGAGAGCAGTGTCTAGAAGGAGGAGGAGGAAAAGGAAGAAGCGAAAGAAGGAGGAGGAGGAAAAGGAAGAAGCGAAAAGAGAGTGTCTAGTTCTTACAGAGGTAATTTTGAGATTGAGACTGCATTTTTCTTTTTTGATTTTTGCTTATGCTGTTTTGAGGGAAAACTTGAATGACCCTTTTCTGATAGTTGAAGGTAGCAGTTCTCATGGAGAGCCCTCCGAAGTGGCAACAACGAAGGGCCTTTGGTAAGTACTGGAATCATTGCTAATTACAGAGTGGTGATTTTTCTACGGAGATGATATATTTTGATAATTTCGATCCCAATTGATTGTTTTGTTTCAGGTCAACAGCGGGAAGAAACCCGAGTCCATTACCGCGGCAAGAAATGGCAAATCTTGACAAAGATGGTGATAGTCGTAAATCAGCAATGAAATCTGATGTGAAAGGCTTGGATTCTAAAGCAATCCCACAATTTCATGCTCACGTTTCTTCCTCTGAGTTTCAGGGGACGATTTCAAATTTAACGTCCTCTCGACAACAACCAACGAAGGCCCAGAAGACAGCCCATCAAATCCATATTCGCTTCGAAAAAATCTGATCTCTCTTAATGCCTTGTTCCTCAAATTATTGAGATTTAGAACCTTATGTTTGTTGAATTGTGTGGACAGAGAAGTGCGGAGAGCAGTGTCTAGAAGGAGGAGGAGGAAAAGGAAGAAGCGAAAGAAGGAGGAGGAGGAAAAGGAAGAAGCGAAAAGAGAGTGTCTAGTTCTTACAGAGGTAATTTTGAGATTGAGACTGCATTTTTCTTTTTTGATTTTTGCTTATGCTGTTTTGAGGGAAAACTTGAATGACCCTTTTCTGATAGTTGAAGGTAGCAGTTCTCATGGAGAGCCCTCCGAAGTGGCAACAACGAAGGGCCTTTGGTAAGTACTGGAATCATTGCTAATTACAGAGTGGTGATTTTTCTACGGAGATGATATATTTTGATAATTTCGATCCCAATTGATTGTTTTGTTTCAGGTCAACAGCGGGAAGAAACCCGAGTCCATTACCGCGGCAAGAAATGGCAAATCTTGACAAAGATGGTGATAGTCGTAAATCAGCAATGAAATCTGATGTGAAAGGCTTGGATTCTAAAGCAATCCCACAATTTCATGCTCACGTTTCTTCCTCTGAGTTTCAGGGGACGATTTCAAATTTAACGTCCTCTCGACAACAACCAACGAAGGCCCAGAAGACAGCCCATCAAATCCATATTCGCTTCGAAAAAATCTGATCTCTCTTAATGCCTTGTTCCTCAAATTATTGAGATTTAGAACCTTATGTTTGTTGAATTGTGTGGACAGAGAAGTGCGGAGAGCAGTGTCTAGAAGGAGGAGGAGGAAAAGGAAGAAGCGAAAGAAGGAGGAGGAGGAAAAGGAAGAAGCGAAAAGAGAGTGTCTAGTTCTTACAGAGGTAATTTTGAGATTGAGACTGCATTTTTCTTTTTTGATTTTTGCTTATGCTGTTTTGAGGGAAAACTTGAATGACCCTTTTCTGATAGTTGAAGGTAGCAGTTCTCATGGAGAGCCCTCCGAAGTGGCAACAACGAAGGGCCTTTGGTAAGTACTGGAATCATTGCTAATTACAGAGTGGTGATTTTTCTACGGAGATGATATATTTTGATAATTTCGATCCCAATTGATTGTTTTGTTTCAGGTCAACAGCGGGAAGAAACCCGAGTCCATTACCGCGGCAAGAAATGGCAAATCTTGACAAAGATGGTGATAGTCGTAAATCAGCAATGAAATCTGATGTGAAAGGCTTGGATTCTAAAGCAATCCCACAATTTCATGCTCACGTTTCTTCCTCTGAGTTTCAGGGGACGATTTCAAATTTAACGTCCTCTCGACAACAACCAACGAAGGCCCAGAAGACAGCCCATCAAATCCATATTCGCTTCGAAAAAATCTGATCTCTCTTAATGCCTTGTTCCTCAAATTATTGAGATTTAGAACCTTATGTTTGTTGAATTGTGTGGACAGAGAAGTGCGGAGAGCAGTGTCTAGAAGGAGGAGGAGGAAAAGGAAGAAGCGAAAGAAGGAGGAGGAGGAAAAGGAAGAAGCGAAAAGAGAGTGTCTAGTTCTTACAGAGGTAATTTTGAGATTGAGACTGCATTTTTCTTTTTTGATTTTTGCTTATGCTGTTTTGAGGGAAAACTTGAATGACCCTTTTCTGATAGTTGAAGGTAGCAGTTCTCATGGAGAGCCCTCCGAAGTGGCAACAACGAAGGGCCTTTGGTAAGTACTGGAATCATTGCTAATTACAGAGTGGTGATTTTTCTACGGAGATGATATATTTTGATAATTTCGATCCCAATTGATTGTTTTGTTTCAGGTCAACAGCGGGAAGAAACCCGAGTCCATTACCGCGGCAAGAAATGGCAAATCTTGACAAAGATGGTGATAGTCGTAAATCAGCAATGAAATCTGATGTGAAAGGCTTGGATTCTAAAGCAATCCCACAATTTCATGCTCACGTTTCTTCCTCTGAGTTTCAGGGGACGATTTCAAATTTAACGTCCTCTCGACAACAACCAACGAAGGCCCAGAAGACAGCCCATCAAATCCATATTCGCTTCGAAAAAATCTGATCTCTCTTAATGCCTTGTTCCTCAAATTATTGAGATTTAGAACCTTATGTTTGTTGAATTGTGTGGACAGAGAAGTGCGGAGAGCAGTGTCTAGAAGGAGGAGGAGGAAAAGGAAGAAGCGAAAGAAGGAGGAGGAGGAAAAGGAAGAAGCGAAAAGAGAGTGTCTAGTTCTTACAGAGGTAATTTTGAGATTGAGACTGCATTTTTCTTTTTTGATTTTTGCTTATGCTGTTTTGAGGGAAAACTTGAATGACCCTTTTCTGATAGTTGAAGGTAGCAGTTCTCATGGAGAGCCCTCCGAAGTGGCAACAACGAAGGGCCTTTGGTAAGTACTGGAATCATTGCTAATTACAGAGTGGTGATTTTTCTACGGAGATGATATATTTTGATAATTTCGATCCCAATTGATTGTTTTGTTTCAGGTCAACAGCGGGAAGAAACCCGAGTCCATTACCGCGGCAAGAAATGGCAAATCTTGACAAAGATGGTGATAGTCGTAAATCAGCAATGAAATCTGATGTGAAAGGCTTGGATTCTAAAGCAATCCCACAATTTCATGCTCACGTTTCTTCCTCTGAGTTTCAGGGGACGATTTCAAATTTAACGTCCTCTCGACAACAACCAACGAAGGCCCAGAAGACAGCCCATCAAATCCATATTCGCTTCGAAAAAATCTGATCTCTCTTAATGCCTTGTTCCTCAAATTATTGAGATTTAGAACCTTATGTTTGTTGAATTGTGTGGACAGAGAAGTGCGGAGAGCAGTGTCTAGAAGGAGGAGGAGGAAAAGGAAGAAGCGAAAGAAGGAGGAGGAGGAAAAGGAAGAAGCGAAAAGAGAGTGTCTAGTTCTTACAGAGGTAATTTTGAGATTGAGACTGCATTTTTCTTTTTTGATTTTTGCTTATGCTGTTTTGAGGGAAAACTTGAATGACCCTTTTCTGATAGTTGAAGGTAGCAGTTCTCATGGAGAGCCCTCCGAAGTGGCAACAACGAAGGGCCTTTGGTAAGTACTGGAATCATTGCTAATTACAGAGTGGTGATTTTTCTACGGAGATGATATATTTTGATAATTTCGATCCCAATTGATTGTTTTGTTTCAGGTCAACAGCGGGAAGAAACCCGAGTCCATTACCGCGGCAAGAAATGGCAAATCTTGACAAAGATGGTGATAGTCGTAAATCAGCAATGAAATCTGATGTGAAAGGCTTGGATTCTAAAGCAATCCCACAATTTCATGCTCACGTTTCTTCCTCTGAGTTTCAGGGGACGATTTCAAATTTAACGTCCTCTCGACAACAACCAACGAAGGCCCAGAAGACAGCCCATCAAATCCATATTCGCTTCGAAAAAATCTGATCTCTCTTAATGCCTTGTTCCTCAAATTATTGAGATTTAGAACCTTATGTTTGTTGAATTGTGTGGACAGAGAAGTGCGGAGAGCAGTGTCTAGAAGGAGGAGGAGGAAAAGGAAGAAGCGAAAGAAGGAGGAGGAGGAAAAGGAAGAAGCGAAAAGAGAGTGTCTAGTTCTTACAGAGGTAATTTTGAGATTGAGACTGCATTTTTCTTTTTTGATTTTTGCTTATGCTGTTTTGAGGGAAAACTTGAATGACCCTTTTCTGATAGTTGAAGGTAGCAGTTCTCATGGAGAGCCCTCCGAAGTGGCAACAACGAAGGGCCTTTGGTAAGTACTGGAATCATTGCTAATTACAGAGTGGTGATTTTTCTACGGAGATGATATATTTTGATAATTTCGATCCCAATTGATTGTTTTGTTTCAGGTCAACAGCGGGAAGAAACCCGAGTCCATTACCGCGGCAAGAAATGGCAAATCTTGACAAAGATGGTGATAGTCGTAAATCAGCAATGAAATCTGATGTGAAAGGCTTGGATTCTAAAGCAATCCCACAATTTCATGCTCACGTTTCTTCCTCTGAGTTTCAGGGGACGATTTCAAATTTAACGTCCTCTCGACAACAACCAACGAAGGCCCAGAAGACAGCCCATCAAATCCATATTCGCTTCGAAAAAATCTGATCTCTCTTAATGCCTTGTTCCTCAAATTATTGAGATTTAGAACCTTATGTTTGTTGAATTGTGTGGACAGAGAAGTGCGGAGAGCAGTGTCTAGAAGGAGGAGGAGGAAAAGGAAGAAGCGAAAGAAGGAGGAGGAGGAAAAGGAAGAAGCGAAAAGAGAGTGTCTAGTTCTTACAGAGGTAATTTTGAGATTGAGACTGCATTTTTCTTTTTTGATTTTTGCTTATGCTGTTTTGAGGGAAAACTTGAATGACCCTTTTCTGATAGTTGAAGGTAGCAGTTCTCATGGAGAGCCCTCCGAAGTGGCAACAACGAAGGGCCTTTGGTAAGTACTGGAATCATTGCTAATTACAGAGTGGTGATTTTTCTACGGAGATGATATATTTTGATAATTTCGATCCCAATTGATTGTTTTGTTTCAGGTCAACAGCGGGAAGAAACCCGAGTCCATTACCGCGGCAAGAAATGGCAAATCTTGACAAAGATGGTGATAGTCGTAAATCAGCAATGAAATCTGATGTGAAAGGCTTGGATTCTAAAGCAATCCCACAATTTCATGCTCACGTTTCTTCCTCTGAGTTTCAGGGGACGATTTCAAATTTAACGTCCTCTCGACAACAACCAACGAAGGCCCAGAAGACAGCCCATCAAATCCATATTCGCTTCGAAAAAATCTGATCTCTCTTAATGCCTTGTTCCTCAAATTATTGAGATTTAGAACCTTATGTTTGTTGAATTGTGTGGACAGAGAAGTGCGGAGAGCAGTGTCTAGAAGGAGGAGGAGGAAAAGGAAGAAGCGAAAGAAGGAGGAGGAGGAAAAGGAAGAAGCGAAAAGAGAGTGTCTAGTTCTTACAGAGGTAATTTTGAGATTGAGACTGCATTTTTCTTTTTTGATTTTTGCTTATGCTGTTTTGAGGGAAAACTTGAATGACCCTTTTCTGATAGTTGAAGGTAGCAGTTCTCATGGAGAGCCCTCCGAAGTGGCAACAACGAAGGGCCTTTGGTAAGTACTGGAATCATTGCTAATTACAGAGTGGTGATTTTTCTACGGAGATGATATATTTTGATAATTTCGATCCCAATTGATTGTTTTGTTTCAGGTCAACAGCGGGAAGAAACCCGAGTCCATTACCGCGGCAAGAAATGGCAAATCTTGACAAAGATGGTGATAGTCGTAAATCAGCAATGAAATCTGATGTGAAAGGCTTGGATTCTAAAGCAATCCCACAATTTCATGCTCACGTTTCTTCCTCTGAGTTTCAGGGGACGATTTCAAATTTAACGTCCTCTCGACAACAACCAACGAAGGCCCAGAAGACAGCCCATCAAATCCATATTCGCTTCGAAAAAATCTGATCTCTCTTAATGCCTTGTTCCTCAAATTATTGAGATTTAGAACCTTATGTTTGTTGAATTGTGTGGACAGAGAAGTGCGGAGAGCAGTGTCTAGAAGGAGGAGGAGGAAAAGGAAGAAGCGAAAGAAGGAGGAGGAGGAAAAGGAAGAAGCGAAAAGAGAGTGTCTAGTTCTTACAGAGGTAATTTTGAGATTGAGACTGCATTTTTCTTTTTTGATTTTTGCTTATGCTGTTTTGAGGGAAAACTTGAATGACCCTTTTCTGATAGTTGAAGGTAGCAGTTCTCATGGAGAGCCCTCCGAAGTGGCAACAACGAAGGGCCTTTGGTAAGTACTGGAATCATTGCTAATTACAGAGTGGTGATTTTTCTACGGAGATGATATATTTTGATAATTTCGATCCCAATTGATTGTTTTGTTTCAGGTCAACAGCGGGAAGAAACCCGAGTCCATTACCGCGGCAAGAAATGGCAAATCTTGACAAAGATGGTGATAGTCGTAAATCAGCAATGAAATCTGATGTGAAAGGCTTGGATTCTAAAGCAATCCCACAATTTCATGCTCACGTTTCTTCCTCTGAGTTTCAGGGGACGATTTCAAATTTAACGTCCTCTCGACAACAACCAACGAAGGCCCAGAAGACAGCCCATCAAATCCATATTCGCTTCGAAAAAATCTGATCTCTCTTAATGCCTTGTTCCTCAAATTATTGAGATTTAGAACCTTATGTTTGTTGAATTGTGTGGACAGAGAAGTGCGGGAGAGCAGTGTCTAGAAGGAGGAGGAGGAAAAGGAAGAAGCGAAAGAAGGAGGAGGAGGAAAAGGAAGAAGCGAAAAGAGAGTGTCTAGTTCTTACAGAGGTAATTTTGAGATTGAGACTGCATTTTTCTTTTTTGATTTTTGCTTATGCTGTTTTGAGGGAAAACTTGAATGACCCTTTTCTGATAGTTGAAGGTAGCAGTTCTCATGGAGAGCCCTCCGAAGTGGCAACAACGAAGGGCCTTTGGTAAGTACTGGAATCATTGCTAATTACAGAGTGGTGATTTTTCTACGGAGATGATATATTTTGATAATTTCGATCCCAATTGATTGTTTTGTTTCAGGTCAACAGCGGGAAGAAACCCGAGTCCATTACCGCGGCAAGAAATGGCAAATCTTGACAAAGATGGTGATAGTCGTAAATCAGCAATGAAATCTGATGTGAAAGGCTTGGATTCTAAAGCAATCCCACAATTTCATGCTCACGTTTCTTCCTCTGAGTTTCAGGGGACGATTTCAAATTTAACGTCCTCTCGACAACAACCAACGAAGGCCCAGAAGACAGCCCATCAAATCCATATTCGCTTCGAAAAAATCTGATCTCTCTTAATGCCTTGTTCCTCAAATTATTGAGATTTAGAACCTTATGTTTGTTGAATTGTGTGGACAGAGAAGTGCGGAGAGCAGTGTCTAGAAGGAGGAGGAGGAAAAGGAAGAAGCGAAAGAAGGAGGAGGAGGAAAAGGAAGAAGCGAAAAGAGAGTGTCTAGTTCTTACAGAGGTAATTTTGAGATTGAGACTGCATTTTTCTTTTTTGATTTTTGCTTATGCTGTTTTGAGGGAAAACTTGAATGACCCTTTTCTGATAGTTGAAGGTAGCAGTTCTCATGGAGAGCCCTCCGAAGTGGCAACAACGAAGGGCCTTTGGTAAGTACTGGAATCATTGCTAATTACAGAGTGGTGATTTTTCTACGGAGATGATATATTTTGATAATTTCGATCCCAATTGATTGTTTTGTTTCAGGTCAACAGCGGGAAGAAACCCGAGTCCATTACCGCGGCAAGAAATGGCAAATCTTGACAAAGATGGTGATAGTCGTAAATCAGCAATGAAATCTGATGTGAAAGGCTTGGATTCTAAAGCAATCCCACAATTTCATGCTCACGTTTCTTCCTCTGAGTTTCAGGGGACGATTTCAAATTTAACGTCCTCTCGACAACAACCAACGAAGGCCCAGAAGACAGCCCATCAAATCCATATTCGCTTCGAAAAAATCTGATCTCTCTTAATGCCTTGTTCCTCAAATTATTGAGATTTAGAACCTTATGTTTGTTGAATTGTGTGGACAGAGAAGTGCGGAGAGCAGTGTCTAGAAGGAGGAGGAGGAAAAGGAAGAAGCGAAAGAAGGAGGAGGAGGAAAAGGAAGAAGCGAAAAGAGAGTGTCTAGTTCTTACAGAGGTAATTTTGAGATTGAGACTGCATTTTTCTTTTTTGATTTTTGCTTATGCTGTTTTGAGGGAAAACTTGAATGACCCTTTTCTGATAGTTGAAGGTAGCAGTTCTCATGGAGAGCCCTCCGAAGTGGCAACAACGAAGGGCCTTTGGTAAGTACTGGAATCATTGCTAATTACAGAGTGGTGATTTTTCTACGGAGATGATATATTTTGATAATTTCGATCCCAATTGATTGTTTTGTTTCAGGTCAACAGCGGGAAGAAACCCGAGTCCATTACCGCGGCAAGAAATGGCAAATCTTGACAAAGATGGTGATAGTCGTAAATCAGCAATGAAATCTGATGTGAAAGGCTTGGATTCTAAAGCAATCCCACAATTTCATGCTCACGTTTCTTCCTCTGAGTTTCAGGGGACGATTTCAAATTTAACGTCCTCTCGACAACAACCAACGAAGGCCCAGAAGACAGCCCATCAAATCCATATTCGCTTCGAAAAAATCTGATCTCTCTTAATGCCTTGTTCCTCAAATTATTGAGATTTAGAACCTTATGTTTGTTGAATTGTGTGGACAGAGAAGTGCGGAGAGCAGTGTCTAGAAGGAGGAGGAGGAAAAGGAAGAAGCGAAAGAAGGAGGAGGAGGAAAAGGAAGAAGCGAAAAGAGAGTGTCTAGTTCTTACAGAGGTAATTTTGAGATTGAGACTGCATTTTTCTTTTTTGATTTTTGCTTATGCTGTTTTGAGGGAAAACTTGAATGACCCTTTTCTGATAGTTGAAGGTAGCAGTTCTCATGGAGAGCCCTCCGAAGTGGCAACAACGAAGGGCCTTTGGTAAGTACTGGAATCATTGCTAATTACAGAGTGGTGATTTTTCTACGGAGATGATATATTTTGATAATTTCGATCCCAATTGATTGTTTTGTTTCAGGTCAACAGCGGGAAGAAACCCGAGTCCATTACCGCGGCAAGAAATGGCAAATCTTGACAAAGATGGTGATAGTCGTAAATCAGCAATGAAATCTGATGTGAAAGGCTTGGATTCTAAAGCAATCCCACAATTTCATGCTCACGTTTCTTCCTCTGAGTTTCAGGGGACGATTTCAAATTTAACGTCCTCTCGACAACAACCAACGAAGGCCCAGAAGACAGCCCATCAAATCCATATTCGCTTCGAAAAAATCTGATCTCTCTTAATGCCTTGTTCCTCAAATTATTGAGATTTAGAACCTTATGTTTGTTGAATTGTGTGGACAGAGAAGTGCGGAGAGCAGTGTCTAGAAGGAGGAGGAGGAAAAGGAAGAAGCGAAAGAAGGAGGAGGAGGAAAAGGAAGAAGCGAAAAGAGAGTGTCTAGTTCTTACAGAGGTAATTTTGAGATTGAGACTGCATTTTTCTTTTTTGATTTTTGCTTATGCTGTTTTGAGGGAAAACTTGAATGACCCTTTTCTGATAGTTGAAGGTAGCAGTTCTCATGGAGAGCCCTCCGAAGTGGCAACAACGAAGGGCCTTTGGTAAGTACTGGAATCATTGCTAATTACAGAGTGGTGATTTTTCTACGGAGATGATATATTTTGATAATTTCGATCCCAATTGATTGTTTTGTTTCAGGTCAACAGCGGGAAGAAACCCGAGTCCATTACCGCGGCAAGAAATGGCAAATCTTGACAAAGATGGTGATAGTCGTAAATCAGCAATGAAATCTGATGTGAAAGGCTTGGATTCTAAAGCAATCCCACAATTTCATGCTCACGTTTCTTCCTCTGAGTTTCAGGGGACGATTTCAAATTTAACGTCCTCTCGACAACAACCAACGAAGGCCCAGAAGACAGCCCATCAAATCCATATTCGCTTCGAAAAAATCTGATCTCTCTTAATGCCTTGTTCCTCAAATTATTGAGATTTAGAACCTTATGTTTGTTGAATTGTGTGGACAGAGAAGTGCGGAGAGCAGTGTCTAGAAGGAGGAGGAGGAAAAGGAAGAAGCGAAAGAAGGAGGAGGAGGAAAAGGAAGAAGCGAAAAGAGAGTGTCTAGTTCTTACAGAGGTAATTTTGAGATTGAGACTGCATTTTTCTTTTTTGATTTTTGCTTATGCTGTTTTGAGGGAAAACTTGAATGACCCTTTTCTGATAGTTGAAGGTAGCAGTTCTCATGGAGAGCCCTCCGAAGTGGCAACAACGAAGGGCCTTTGGTAAGTACTGGAATCATTGCTAATTACAGAGTGGTGATTTTTCTACGGAGATGATATATTTTGATAATTTCGATCCCAATTGATTGTTTTGTTTCAGGTCAACAGCGGGAAGAAACCCGAGTCCATTACCGCGGCAAGAAATGGCAAATCTTGACAAAGATGGTGATAGTCGTAAATCAGCAATGAAATCTGATGTGAAAGGCTTGGATTCTAAAGCAATCCCACAATTTCATGCTCACGTTTCTTCCTCTGAGTTTCAGGGGACGATTTCAAATTTAACGTCCTCTCGACAACAACCAACGAAGGCCCAGAAGACAGCCCATCAAATCCATATTCGCTTCGAAAAAATCTGATCTCTCTTAATGCCTTGTTCCTCAAATTATTGAGATTTAGAACCTTATGTTTGTTGAATTGTGTGGACAGAGAAGTGCGGAGAGCAGTGTCTAGAAGGAGGAGGAGGAAAAGGAAGAAGCGAAAGAAGGAGGAGGAGGAAAAGGAAGAAGCGAAAAGAGAGTGTCTAGTTCTTACAGAGGTAATTTTGAGATTGAGACTGCATTTTTCTTTTTTGATTTTTGCTTATGCTGTTTTGAGGGAAAACTTGAATGACCCTTTTCTGATAGTTGAAGGTAGCAGTTCTCATGGAGAGCCCTCCGAAGTGGCAACAACGAAGGGCCTTTGGTAAGTACTGGAATCATTGCTAATTACAGAGTGGTGATTTTTCTACGGAGATGATATATTTTGATAATTTCGATCCCAATTGATTGTTTTGTTTCAGGTCAACAGCGGGAAGAAACCCGAGTCCATTACCGCGGCAAGAAATGGCAAATCTTGACAAAGATGGTGATAGTCGTAAATCAGCAATGAAATCTGATGTGAAAGGCTTGGATTCTAAAGCAATCCCACAATTTCATGCTCACGTTTCTTCCTCTGAGTTTCAGGGGACGATTTCAAATTTAACGTCCTCTCGACAACAACCAACGAAGGCCCAGAAGACAGCCCATCAAATCCATATTCGCTTCGAAAAAATCTGATCTCTCTTAATGCCTTGTTCCTCAAATTATTGAGATTTAGAACCTTATGTTTGTTGAATTGTGTGGACAGAGAAGTGCGGAGAGCAGTGTCTAGAAGGAGGAGGAGGAAAAGGAAGAAGCGAAAGAAGGAGGAGGAGGAAAAGGAAGAAGCGAAAAGAGAGTGTCTAGTTCTTACAGAGGTAATTTTGAGATTGAGACTGCATTTTTCTTTTTTGATTTTTGCTTATGCTGTTTTGAGGGAAAACTTGAATGACCCTTTTCTGATAGTTGAAGGTAGCAGTTCTCATGGAGAGCCCTCCGAAGTGGCAACAACGAAGGGCCTTTGGTAAGTACTGGAATCATTGCTAATTACAGAGTGGTGATTTTTCTACGGAGATGATATATTTTGATAATTTCGATCCCAATTGATTGTTTTGTTTCAGGTCAACAGCGGGAAGAAACCCGAGTCCATTACCGCGGCAAGAAATGGCAAATCTTGACAAAGATGGTGATAGTCGTAAATCAGCAATGAAATCTGATGTGAAAGGCTTGGATTCTAAAGCAATCCCACAATTTCATGCTCACGTTTCTTCCTCTGAGTTTCAGGGGACGATTTCAAATTTAACGTCCTCTCGACAACAACCAACGAAGGCCCAGAAGACAGCCCATCAAATCCATATTCGCTTCGAAAAAATCTGATCTCTCTTAATGCCTTGTTCCTCAAATTATTGAGATTTAGAACCTTATGTTTGTTGAATTGTGTGGACAGAGAAGTGCGGAGAGCAGTGTCTAGAAGGAGGAGGAGGAAAAGGAAGAAGCGAAAGAAGGAGGAGGAGGAAAAGGAAGAAGCGAAAAGAGAGTGTCTAGTTCTTACAGAGGTAATTTTGAGATTGAGACTGCATTTTTCTTTTTTGATTTTTGCTTATGCTGTTTTGAGGGAAAACTTGAATGACCCTTTTCTGATAGTTGAAGGTAGCAGTTCTCATGGAGAGCCCTCCGAAGTGGCAACAACGAAGGGCCTTTGGTAAGTACTGGAATCATTGCTAATTACAGAGTGGTGATTTTTCTACGGAGATGATATATTTTGATAATTTCGATCCCAATTGATTGTTTTGTTTCAGGTCAACAGCGGGAAGAAACCCGAGTCCATTACCGCGGCAAGAAATGGCAAATCTTGACAAAGATGGTGATAGTCGTAAATCAGCAATGAAATCTGATGTGAAAGGCTTGGATTCTAAAGCAATCCCACAATTTCATGCTCACGTTTCTTCCTCTGAGTTTCAGGGGACGATTTCAAATTTAACGTCCTCTCGACAACAACCAACGAAGGCCCAGAAGACAGCCCATCAAATCCATATTCGCTTCGAAAAAATCTGATCTCTCTTAATGCCTTGTTCCTCAAATTATTGAGATTTAGAACCTTATGTTTGTTGAATTGTGTGGACAGAGAAGTGCGGAGAGCAGTGTCTAGAAGGAGGAGGAGGAAAAGGAAGAAGCGAAAGAAGGAGGAGGAGGAAAAGGAAGAAGCGAAAAGAGAGTGTCTAGTTCTTACAGAGGTAATTTTGAGATTGAGACTGCATTTTTCTTTTTTGATTTTTGCTTATGCTGTTTTGAGGGAAAACTTGAATGACCCTTTTCTGATAGTTGAAGGTAGCAGTTCTCATGGAGAGCCCTCCGAAGTGGCAACAACGAAGGGCCTTTGGTAAGTACTGGAATCATTGCTAATTACAGAGTGGTGATTTTTCTACGGAGATGATATATTTTGATAATTTCGATCCCAATTGATTGTTTTGTTTCAGGTCAACAGCGGGAAGAAACCCGAGTCCATTACCGCGGCAAGAAATGGCAAATCTTGACAAAGATGGTGATAGTCGTAAATCAGCAATGAAATCTGATGTGAAAGGCTTGGATTCTAAAGCAATCCCACAATTTCATGCTCACGTTTCTTCCTCTGAGTTTCAGGGGACGATTTCAAATTTAACGTCCTCTCGACAACAACCAACGAAGGCCCAGAAGACAGCCCATCAAATCCATATTCGCTTCGAAAAAATCTGATCTCTCTTAATGCCTTGTTCCTCAAATTATTGAGATTTAGAACCTTATGTTTGTTGAATTGTGTGGACAGAGAAGTGCGGAGAGCAGTGTCTAGAAGGAGGAGGAGGAAAAGGAAGAAGCGAAAGAAGGAGGAGGAGGAAAAGGAAGAAGCGAAAAGAGAGTGTCTAGTTCTTACAGAGGTAATTTTGAGATTGAGACTGCATTTTTCTTTTTTGATTTTTGCTTATGCTGTTTTGAGGGAAAACTTGAATGACCCTTTTCTGATAGTTGAAGGTAGCAGTTCTCATGGAGAGCCCTCCGAAGTGGCAACAACGAAGGGCCTTTGGTAAGTACTGGAATCATTGCTAATTACAGAGTGGTGATTTTTCTACGGAGATGATATATTTTGATAATTTCGATCCCAATTGATTGTTTTGTTTCAGGTCAACAGCGGGAAGAAACCCGAGTCCATTACCGCGGCAAGAAATGGCAAATCTTGACAAAGATGGTGATAGTCGTAAATCAGCAATGAAATCTGATGTGAAAGGCTTGGATTCTAAAGCAATCCCACAATTTCATGCTCACGTTTCTTCCTCTGAGTTTCAGGGGACGATTTCAAATTTAACGTCCTCTCGACAACAACCAACGAAGGCCCAGAAGACAGCCCATCAAATCCATATTCGCTTCGAAAAAATCTGATCTCTCTTAATGCCTTGTTCCTCAAATTATTGAGATTTAGAACCTTATGTTTGTTGAATTGTGTGGACAGAGAAGTGCGGAGAGCAGTGTCTAGAAGGAGGAGGAGGAAAAGGAAGAAGCGAAAGAAGGAGGAGGAGGAAAAGGAAGAAGCGAAAAGAGAGTGTCTAGTTCTTACAGAGGTAATTTTGAGATTGAGACTGCATTTTTCTTTTTTGATTTTTGCTTATGCTGTTTTGAGGGAAAACTTGAATGACCCTTTTCTGATAGTTGAAGGTAGCAGTTCTCATGGAGAGCCCTCCGAAGTGGCAACAACGAAGGGCCTTTGGTAAGTACTGGAATCATTGCTAATTACAGAGTGGTGATTTTTCTACGGAGATGATATATTTTGATAATTTCGATCCCAATTGATTGTTTTGTTTCAGGTCAACAGCGGGAAGAAACCCGAGTCCATTACCGCGGCAAGAAATGGCAAATCTTGACAAAGATGGTGATAGTCGTAAATCAGCAATGAAATCTGATGTGAAAGGCTTGGATTCTAAAGCAATCCCACAATTTCATGCTCACGTTTCTTCCTCTGAGTTTCAGGGGACGATTTCAAATTTAACGTCCTCTCGACAACAACCAACGAAGGCCCAGAAGACAGCCCATCAAATCCATATTCGCTTCGAAAAAATCTGATCTCTCTTAATGCCTTGTTCCTCAAATTATTGAGATTTAGAACCTTATGTTTGTTGAATTGTGTGGACAGAGAAGTGCGGGAGAGCAGTGTCTAGAAGGAGGAGGAGGAAAAGGAAGAAGCGAAAGAAGGAGGAGGAGGAAAAGGAAGAAGCGAAAAGAGAGTGTCTAGTTCTTACAGAGGTAATTTTGAGATTGAGACTGCATTTTTCTTTTTTGATTTTTGCTTATGCTGTTTTGAGGGAAAACTTGAATGACCCTTTTCTGATAGTTGAAGGTAGCAGTTCTCATGGAGAGCCCTCCGAAGTGGCAACAACGAAGGGCCTTTGGTAAGTACTGGAATCATTGCTAATTACAGAGTGGTGATTTTTCTACGGAGATGATATATTTTGATAATTTCGATCCCAATTGATTGTTTTGTTTCAGGTCAACAGCGGGAAGAAACCCGAGTCCATTACCGCGGCAAGAAATGGCAAATCTTGACAAAGATGGTGATAGTCGTAAATCAGCAATGAAATCTGATGTGAAAGGCTTGGATTCTAAAGCAATCCCACAATTTCATGCTCACGTTTCTTCCTCTGAGTTTCAGGGGACGATTTCAAATTTAACGTCCTCTCGACAACAACCAACGAAGGCCCAGAAGACAGCCCATCAAATCCATATTCGCTTCGAAAAAATCTGATCTCTCTTAATGCCTTGTTCCTCAAATTATTGAGATTTAGAACCTTATGTTTGTTGAATTGTGTGGACAGAGAAGTGCGGAGAGCAGTGTCTAGAAGGAGGAGGAGGAAAAGGAAGAAGCGAAAGAAGGAGGAGGAGGAAAAGGAAGAAGCGAAAAGAGAGTGTCTAGTTCTTACAGAGGTAATTTTGAGATTGAGACTGCATTTTTCTTTTTTGATTTTTGCTTATGCTGTTTTGAGGGAAAACTTGAATGACCCTTTTCTGATAGTTGAAGGTAGCAGTTCTCATGGAGAGCCCTCCGAAGTGGCAACAACGAAGGGCCTTTGGTAAGTACTGGAATCATTGCTAATTACAGAGTGGTGATTTTTCTACGGAGATGATATATTTTGATAATTTCGATCCCAATTGATTGTTTTGTTTCAGGTCAACAGCGGGAAGAAACCCGAGTCCATTACCGCGGCAAGAAATGGCAAATCTTGACAAAGATGGTGATAGTCGTAAATCAGCAATGAAATCTGATGTGAAAGGCTTGGATTCTAAAGCAATCCCACAATTTCATGCTCACGTTTCTTCCTCTGAGTTTCAGGGGACGATTTCAAATTTAACGTCCTCTCGACAACAACCAACGAAGGCCCAGAAGACAGCCCATCAAATCCATATTCGCTTCGAAAAAATCTGATCTCTCTTAATGCCTTGTTCCTCAAATTATTGAGATTTAGAACCTTATGTTTGTTGAATTGTGTGGACAGAGAAGTGCGGAGAGCAGTGTCTAGAAGGAGGAGGAGGAAAAGGAAGAAGCGAAAGAAGGAGGAGGAGGAAAAGGAAGAAGCGAAAAGAGAGTGTCTAGTTCTTACAGAGGTAATTTTGAGATTGAGACTGCATTTTTCTTTTTTGATTTTTGCTTATGCTGTTTTGAGGGAAAACTTGAATGACCCTTTTCTGATAGTTGAAGGTAGCAGTTCTCATGGAGAGCCCTCCGAAGTGGCAACAACGAAGGGCCTTTGGTAAGTACTGGAATCATTGCTAATTACAGAGTGGTGATTTTTCTACGGAGATGATATATTTTGATAATTTCGATCCCAATTGATTGTTTTGTTTCAGGTCAACAGCGGGAAGAAACCCGAGTCCATTACCGCGGCAAGAAATGGCAAATCTTGACAAAGATGGTGATAGTCGTAAATCAGCAATGAAATCTGATGTGAAAGGCTTGGATTCTAAAGCAATCCCACAATTTCATGCTCACGTTTCTTCCTCTGAGTTTCAGGGGACGATTTCAAATTTAACGTCCTCTCGACAACAACCAACGAAGGCCCAGAAGACAGCCCATCAAATCCATATTCGCTTCGAAAAAATCTGATCTCTCTTAATGCCTTGTTCCTCAAATTATTGAGATTTAGAACCTTATGTTTGTTGAATTGTGTGGACAGAGAAGTGCGGAGAGCAGTGTCTAGAAGGAGGAGGAGGAAAAGGAAGAAGCGAAAGAAGGAGGAGGAGGAAAAGGAAGAAGCGAAAAGAGAGTGTCTAGTTCTTACAGAGGTAATTTTGAGATTGAGACTGCATTTTTCTTTTTTGATTTTTGCTTATGCTGTTTTGAGGGAAAACTTGAATGACCCTTTTCTGATAGTTGAAGGTAGCAGTTCTCATGGAGAGCCCTCCGAAGTGGCAACAACGAAGGGCCTTTGGTAAGTACTGGAATCATTGCTAATTACAGAGTGGTGATTTTTCTACGGAGATGATATATTTTGATAATTTCGATCCCAATTGATTGTTTTGTTTCAGGTCAACAGCGGGAAGAAACCCGAGTCCATTACCGCGGCAAGAAATGGCAAATCTTGACAAAGATGGTGATAGTCGTAAATCAGCAATGAAATCTGATGTGAAAGGCTTGGATTCTAAAGCAATCCCACAATTTCATGCTCACGTTTCTTCCTCTGAGTTTCAGGGGACGATTTCAAATTTAACGTCCTCTCGACAACAACCAACGAAGGCCCAGAAGACAGCCCATCAAATCCATATTCGCTTCGAAAAAATCTGATCTCTCTTAATGCCTTGTTCCTCAAATTATTGAGATTTAGAACCTTATGTTTGTTGAATTGTGTGGACAGAGAAGTGCGGAGAGCAGTGTCTAGAAGGAGGAGGAGGAAAAGGAAGAAGCGAAAGAAGGAGGAGGAGGAAAAGGAAGAAGCGAAAAGAGAGTGTCTAGTTCTTACAGAGGTAATTTTGAGATTGAGACTGCATTTTTCTTTTTTGATTTTTGCTTATGCTGTTTTGAGGGAAAACTTGAATGACCCTTTTCTGATAGTTGAAGGTAGCAGTTCTCATGGAGAGCCCTCCGAAGTGGCAACAACGAAGGGCCTTTGGTAAGTACTGGAATCATTGCTAATTACAGAGTGGTGATTTTTCTACGGAGATGATATATTTTGATAATTTCGATCCCAATTGATTGTTTTGTTTCAGGTCAACAGCGGGAAGAAACCCGAGTCCATTACCGCGGCAAGAAATGGCAAATCTTGACAAAGATGGTGATAGTCGTAAATCAGCAATGAAATCTGATGTGAAAGGCTTGGATTCTAAAGCAATCCCACAATTTCATGCTCACGTTTCTTCCTCTGAGTTTCAGGGGACGATTTCAAATTTAACGTCCTCTCGACAACAACCAACGAAGGCCCAGAAGACAGCCCATCAAATCCATATTCGCTTCGAAAAAATCTGATCTCTCTTAATGCCTTGTTCCTCAAATTATTGAGATTTAGAACCTTATGTTTGTTGAATTGTGTGGACAGAGAAGTGCGGAGAGCAGTGTCTAGAAGGAGGAGGAGGAAAAGGAAGAAGCGAAAGAAGGAGGAGGAGGAAAAGGAAGAAGCGAAAAGAGAGTGTCTAGTTCTTACAGAGGTAATTTTGAGATTGAGACTGCATTTTTCTTTTTTGATTTTTGCTTATGCTGTTTTGAGGGAAAACTTGAATGACCCTTTTCTGATAGTTGAAGGTAGCAGTTCTCATGGAGAGCCCTCCGAAGTGGCAACAACGAAGGGCCTTTGGTAAGTACTGGAATCATTGCTAATTACAGAGTGGTGATTTTTCTACGGAGATGATATATTTTGATAATTTCGATCCCAATTGATTGTTTTGTTTCAGGTCAACAGCGGGAAGAAACCCGAGTCCATTACCGCGGCAAGAAATGGCAAATCTTGACAAAGATGGTGATAGTCGTAAATCAGCAATGAAATCTGATGTGAAAGGCTTGGATTCTAAAGCAATCCCACAATTTCATGCTCACGTTTCTTCCTCTGAGTTTCAGGGGACGATTTCAAATTTAACGTCCTCTCGACAACAACCAACGAAGGCCCAGAAGACAGCCCATCAAATCCATATTCGCTTCGAAAAAATCTGATCTCTCTTAATGCCTTGTTCCTCAAATTATTGAGATTTAGAACCTTATGTTTGTTGAATTGTGTGGACAGAGAAGTGCGGAGAGCAGTGTCTAGAAGGAGGAGGAGGAAAAGGAAGAAGCGAAAGAAGGAGGAGGAGGAAAAGGAAGAAGCGAAAAGAGAGTGTCTAGTTCTTACAGAGGTAATTTTGAGATTGAGACTGCATTTTTCTTTTTTGATTTTTGCTTATGCTGTTTTGAGGGAAAACTTGAATGACCCTTTTCTGATAGTTGAAGGTAGCAGTTCTCATGGAGAGCCCTCCGAAGTGGCAACAACGAAGGGCCTTTGGTAAGTACTGGAATCATTGCTAATTACAGAGTGGTGATTTTTCTACGGAGATGATATATTTTGATAATTTCGATCCCAATTGATTGTTTTGTTTCAGGTCAACAGCGGGAAGAAACCCGAGTCCATTACCGCGGCAAGAAATGGCAAATCTTGACAAAGATGGTGATAGTCGTAAATCAGCAATGAAATCTGATGTGAAAGGCTTGGATTCTAAAGCAATCCCACAATTTCATGCTCACGTTTCTTCCTCTGAGTTTCAGGGGACGATTTCAAATTTAACGTCCTCTCGACAACAACCAACGAAGGCCCAGAAGACAGCCCATCAAATCCATATTCGCTTCGAAAAAATCTGATCTCTCTTAATGCCTTGTTCCTCAAATTATTGAGATTTAGAACCTTATGTTTGTTGAATTGTGTGGACAGAGAAGTGCGGAGAGCAGTGTCTAGAAGGAGGAGGAGGAAAAGGAAGAAGCGAAAGAAGGAGGAGGAGGAAAAGGAAGAAGCGAAAAGAGAGTGTCTAGTTCTTACAGAGGTAATTTTGAGATTGAGACTGCATTTTTCTTTTTTGATTTTTGCTTATGCTGTTTTGAGGGAAAACTTGAATGACCCTTTTCTGATAGTTGAAGGTAGCAGTTCTCATGGAGAGCCCTCCGAAGTGGCAACAACGAAGGGCCTTTGGTAAGTACTGGAATCATTGCTAATTACAGAGTGGTGATTTTTCTACGGAGATGATATATTTTGATAATTTCGATCCCAATTGATTGTTTTGTTTCAGGTCAACAGCGGGAAGAAACCCGAGTCCATTACCGCGGCAAGAAATGGCAAATCTTGACAAAGATGGTGATAGTCGTAAATCAGCAATGAAATCTGATGTGAAAGGCTTGGATTCTAAAGCAATCCCACAATTTCATGCTCACGTTTCTTCCTCTGAGTTTCAGGGGACGATTTCAAATTTAACGTCCTCTCGACAACAACCAACGAAGGCCCAGAAGACAGCCCATCAAATCCATATTCGCTTCGAAAAAATCTGATCTCTCTTAATGCCTTGTTCCTCAAATTATTGAGATTTAGAACCTTATGTTTGTTGAATTGTGTGGACAGAGAAGTGCGGAGAGCAGTGTCTAGAAGGAGGAGGAGGAAAAGGAAGAAGCGAAAGAAGGAGGAGGAGGAAAAGGAAGAAGCGAAAAGAGAGTGTCTAGTTCTTACAGAGGTAATTTTGAGATTGAGACTGCATTTTTCTTTTTTGATTTTTGCTTATGCTGTTTTGAGGGAAAACTTGAATGACCCTTTTCTGATAGTTGAAGGTAGCAGTTCTCATGGAGAGCCCTCCGAAGTGGCAACAACGAAGGGCCTTTGGTAAGTACTGGAATCATTGCTAATTACAGAGTGGTGATTTTTCTACGGAGATGATATATTTTGATAATTTCGATCCCAATTGATTGTTTTGTTTCAGGTCAACAGCGGGAAGAAACCCGAGTCCATTACCGCGGCAAGAAATGGCAAATCTTGACAAAGATGGTGATAGTCGTAAATCAGCAATGAAATCTGATGTGAAAGGCTTGGATTCTAAAGCAATCCCACAATTTCATGCTCACGTTTCTTCCTCTGAGTTTCAGGGGACGATTTCAAATTTAACGTCCTCTCGACAACAACCAAC